>OZ001255.1:7840911-8171575 GCA_963924025.1 Ischnus inquisitorius
TAATACGTATGAATTTTTTCAGATTTTTAAATTCACTTTGAATTTCATGGCTTTCGACAATTTTTTTCAATTAAAAAAAATCAAACTCAATTTAGAAATCCGAAAAAATTCATACGTATTCAGAAAAATAAATGGGTCATTTTCATGAAAAGAAAAAGTTGGGTTCCCGGGAAATTTGTTGTGTTTCACGAAAACGCCGTTGGTCGGTAACGATTTACCGACCCTGCGGTCGTTACTTTCAATCGATGCGAGTTACATCACCGCCGCTACCGCGCTCCGTCGAGTCTACGCTGCACCGGCGTCCTGCGGCAGCCATGATTTTTTTCACTCGATGTGTCAACCGCGTGAAAAACCGGCATCCGGAAAATTGCAATTATTCATGTGCGAAGTGGTTATAGTTTTTGTGAATGAATGTCATAGATTCTATATTTTTCCGTGATATTATGAGAATAATATTTGTGCCGTGAAAGTGTCGGAAAGCACCAAATCTTGAATCAATAACCTATTGTTGACACGTCAATGGCGCGACGGTATTTTTTTCCGAATTTCACGATATTTTTATTTCGTAATAAAAATATGTACGAGCTTATCAGATAGCCAAGTAACATTTTTTTTTTTTCAGTTATTTTTATGTAATTTTTTTGACAGTTGTGAAAAATCGCGGACGATTCGCGGATCGCGGAACTTTTCATTGAACGTCATTCGCCTCGACAGTTTCTTTACTAATTATTTTTACAATTTTTTTTGCGTTAAAACAATTTTTTGGGGAAATAAATCATTTTTTTTATAAACAATTTTTTTTGTGTGAACGAAAATAAAAGTTTAGTTTTTCATGCGACAAATTAAAAAAAAAAATTTTTGAGTTATCAAAGTTGATGACCTTCACCAAACTTTGAAAATCATTTCCCGACAAGTATATTTCTCTTCGCTTGTCGTAGCTTTCGGACCAGGCGAGTCAACGGATCTTGGCGTTTGACGTCTCATTTTATTCGCAACAGCAGTTATTCCGGTCCGAATGTGGGATTTTAGGATGCGAGGTAAAGTTAAGTTGTTGCGAGCTGTTTTATAACTTTTTTTTCAAGAAATTAACAAACATTGTTTTTTTTCACATTATAGCTTACGATTTCTTCCGGACAGCATTTAAAGAAAAATTCCACATTCGGACCGGAATGACTACCGGTGCGAACAAAATGAGATGGCAGAAGCCAAGATTCATTGATTTTTGTGGCCCGAAAGCTACGACAAGTGATTTTTTTTAAACTTGGTCTCACAGCGTTACAATCCGCTGAAAGACTCCAAAAAAATTCAAAAAGATAGTTAAGTATATGTATTTCAAGTGGGTGGAATCCCGCTAGAATTTACATTTTAAATCGAGTCGAAAAAAATTGACAAAAAAAAATTTTTTTAGGTGACTCAGCCCCCTTAAGGACTATTTCGAAAAACCAGTCGAATTATCCGATCTAGAACTTGAGTTGAGAACTAATGTCCAAAAACACAGCGAACCGGTAAAAACGTACTCGACGCGTACACATAAAATCGCGAAACGCATTCACGAGGGTTTAGTCGAGGTCTACAAGACCCCGGTCAAGCTCAGTATTTCACTAATCGACTAAACGAAGTAAACAAAACAGTCATAAAATCGTATATCCGCGAACTTTTCGACCAGATAGGTAATTTACTTATGCACAAAACATGGCAATCGGTCGACGAAGCCATCGCAGCAGCAGAATCGGTCGAAATGGAACTGCTCCGCAGGCAGGAAGTCCATCAAGCTAAGAGAGTCGGAATACCGCCGCAGGCTAAGGTTAGATTCGCGTCAGTATCTGACGAGATCGTCGACCTCATCGACAATCCCGAGTTCAAATTTTGCAAAGTTCACGGTAAAAACCACAGTCACAAAACACCAGATTGCAATGCGGTGAAACGCGCTCGCGACTTTTTCGAAAGTAACCGGAATAATCGACAATCTGAAGAAAGAAACTCGCGAGGACGAAATCGTTCGAACAATCGAAATAATGGGCGCGGTAGAGGTAATCGTAATAACTCTCAAGGTCGCAATAATGGAAGCGATTCACAAAATCCAAGAGACGGTAACGATTCGCGCGATCACTCTCGAAACCAAGACACTCGCGATAATTCAGGGGATAGAGACAACCGTAACGTACAAAACAACGATCTCAGTCTCGCGACTATCGAGCAGGCGCTTTTCAACATTCTGAAAAAAAAAACCCGAACTCCACGTCTCGAAACAGCGCGACGAGAGGCCAGAGTTAAGCGCGCCAAAAGACCTTGAGCTGAGAGAAACTTTGCAAGTCGAAACGACTGTAAAACATGTAAATAATGTAGAAATAATAGTTAAGGAAGCTAGGGTAAGTTTATGTTTAACGAAAAGGCATAAGCCACCAACCGTGACAATCCTCTCGCCCGATCTACGTATGAAAGAAACTCCGTTTCTTGTAGATACCGGAGCCGAAATAAATCTCGTGAAGAGGTCCAGCCTTGCGGAAAGTACCGAGGTAGATGAAACGATGTTATGAGTTCTCTCTGGCATCACCTCTGGGAAAGCGCGCACGCTGGGACGGTGTTACATCCGCATAGAGGAGTTTACAATCGAGTTCCATGCAATCGACGACAATTTTCCGATTATGCAGGACGCAATCCTCGGTGATGTGTTCTTTAGAGGCATTCCTGCGGACCTCCTTTATAGCGAGGCATGTATAAAATTCTCAAATCATACGGTACCGTTCGAAACTTTCGAACGAATAACGCTACCCCCTCGATCGAAAGTCGCCATACCGGTTCGGTTAAGACCGACAGGTCTTGAGGAAGGGTACATATTCCAAAGCGATGCAGGAAAAAACATATACATGGGAAACGCAGTAATCCGAAGTAACAACGATCTAGCGTACTTCTGCGTGATAAATTCAAACGCAAATGAAGTTAATCTCATCCTCCAACCACTACACTTACATCCGTTTGAGGAAATCTCAGATTTCCCATACGACTTCGCCTCGGAAATTCATAGCGCAGAAATCTGCTCTGTCGAAACCGACAGCAAAGGTAGGATCGAGGAGTTGAAAAAACTGCTACAACTCGACCACCTTAACGACGCAGAGAGAGAACACGTACATCAGTTGATAGAGGAATACCAACATCTGTTCTGTCTTCCAGGAAACACCCTTGGATCCACAACGGTAGTTTCGCACAGAATTCCCACAACAGATGATAGACCTGTAAATACGAAGCAATATCGCTTCCCTCAACCTCACAAACTTGAAATTCAAAAACAAGTTCGAAACTTGCTCGACAAGGGCATAATGAAACCGTCTCTCCCCGTACAATTCCCCAGTTTGGATAGTACCGAAGAGAGAAGACGCTAAAGGCAACAAACAATGGCGCATGGTTATCGATTTCAGGAAACTGAATGAAAAAACGACGCCAGACGCGTACCCACTGCCGAACATCATAGATATTCTGGATCAGTTGGACAACCCGAAGTATTTCTCGACATTCGATCTAGCATCTGGTTTCCATCAAATACCTATGCACCAGGAAGATCAACACAAAACAGCTTTTTCTACACCTCACGGGCACTATGAATATCAGCGTATGCCTTTTGGACTCCGAAACGCACCAGCAACGTTCCAACGATTAATGGACGTAGTGCTTTCTGGACTCCAAGGTACAGACCTATTCGTTTACTTAGACGATATAGTGATCTACGCTACTGATATCGAGGACCATGGTAGAAAATTCAGTGGCTTAGCGAAGCGACTTACCGCGGCCGGACTAACGCTTCAAACTGAAAAGTGCCACTTCCTCAACCGAGAAGTGACGTACTTAGGTCACATAATTTCCGAAGACGGAATACGACCAAATCAAAAGAACGTAACCGCAGTGCTATGGTTTCCGCCACCAAAAAGCAATAAAGCAGTTCGTAGCGCTTGCAGGTTATTATCCCCGATTTATTCGCGACTTCGCGAAAATCGCGATTCCACTAACGAAACAGCTACGGGTGAATGAGGAGTTCAACTGGACAGACGAATGCCAACAAGCGTTCGAGACTTCAAAACAAAAAATCGCAGAACGTCCAATCCTCGTTTATCCAGATTTCGAGAAACCTTACACGCTAACGACCGATGCCTCGGATTACGCGATAGGCGCAGTCCTTAGCCAAAACAAAAACGGTTACGACCATCCAGTAGGATTTTTCTCGAAAGCCCTTAGACGTACCGAAATCGCATACGATATGATGAAAAAGAAACTGCTCGCGATAGTCGACGCCATAGAGCACTTCAACACGTATCTATACGGAAAACGTTTCACGCTAGTAACGGACAATAGAGCCTTAACATATGTCGTCAACAAACCAAATCCGCCACAACAACTGCAGCGATGGCTGACCAGGCTCAGTGGGTACGACTTCGAAGTTCGTCACAAAGCTGGCAAACAAAACGTAGTCGCCGACGCATTGTCGAGAAACCCCACTGATATAATGCCGATCAGACCTCGTGACAATTCGTCGGAAGACTGCGAAAAGCCCGACTGGAAAAAACCAAAGATCATAGCGGACAAAACACATCAGCCGAGATATCGCGCGTCGACGGACGAAGGTTCTCGCAACCCAGCTCCTCAAAAAAAAACAACTACACAGGAGACTTTAGACAACTCAGATGGCAATCAAGCCACACATCAACAAACAGAACGGTTGAAACTCCACAACAACCAAAAACTGTTCCGATGGAGACTGAGCCGAAAGAGACTTTGCAACAACCGGAAGAGACTACACAGGAAACCGAACAAGTACCGACAGACACAAAAATAAAGGGGAGCGAACCTTTCATTGACTCATCCATCGACGACGATACACAGATATCAGAAACATCCGACAACGACATAGGGCAAGGACTCAAAAGTTTTGTAAAACGCGAAGAACTGTTACTTTGGACGCGAAGATTGAGACCAAAGGACAGGGTCACTAAAGAACAGACCAAAAGTGCATCCAAGAGCGATAAGACCAAAAAACGCACTTGGAAGACCGAGAGAATAACTGGCCGATATTTCCTAACGGTAGAAGAGGATAGCTCGACGGAGCTAGAGGAAGAGCATAAAGCTAACACAGACCCGAAAAGGGACCAGAACACAGACCCGAAACGGGACCAGAACACAAACCCGAAAAGGGACCAGGACACAAACCCGAAAAGGGACCAGAACACAAACCCGATAAGGAACCAGAACACAAGCCCAAATCAGGATAACGAAATGGAACAAATTACAGAAAACGCATCGATAATTGAAATGGAAACAAACGACGAAACTCTGATGGAACGCGAAGCTGAACCGTTGCCGATGAGCATTCAAAACTCAACCAATAACGAGAACGATGGTGAACCGCCACCGGAACCAACATTCAGATCACCTTCACGTTCCCAACAGGACCAACAACAAAGTCCTCAGCCATCAACACCGGATTTTCGCGAGGTTGCTCAACCGTAAACATCGGAGATAGCAGGAAGAGCAACTAGAAATGACGAAGTGACTCCAACATTCCGATCTCCAACAAAAAACACTTCACAAAAAATCGTTAAACGTACCAGGAAACCGAAGGTACATTGCGAACCAACTAGATGCAGCAAAAGACTTGCAGAAAAAACATCGGAAAAACACGACCTGAAATCATAGTAATTCCGGATTCCGAAACTTCGAGAACGATCATAGATCCTCCGATCGAAACCGTAGTAATTCCAGATCAAAATCCCGTAGAAAAAACATCAAAGTCCAAATTAAAAAAAAACACCTTCAGCTTCAACCTCTAAAGGTAATAAATCGAAAATTGCAACACGACCGAAACAGCAACGCGCAAGTGGAAACAAAAAATCGAAAATACGACCAGAAATTTGCGAACAAAGAAATCCTCCACCTACAGTAGTTTCAGAGCAAGTAGTCGAACCGACGATTCCGGTAATTCAACCGCCCGTCGCTCAAACCTTGCCTGACAATACTCAGGAGTTTTACGACTTTGGATGCCCGCCAGTCGCTCAAAACAACTAACCTCTAGACGTACGAGGTAGCGACTCGTCAAAGTCTTCTGACTACGAATCAGATAGAGATTCAGCCTACCAACCATCAGGGTATTACAGAAAACAACTAACATCAAAAGGTAGAGGCCCGATAATAACAGAAGACATACTACTCGAAAACAACATCACAGTAACACAGGATAACATCATGGCAAAGAAGGATACTTTGGCACATTTCTTGTCAGCCGACTGCGCTATGGACATAATGATTGCCAAAATACTGGTCGAACAGAACAAAATCAACGAAAATCTGTTTCTGCTACAATAACCGCGTGTCGGAAACATATTAATATCCGAAATCGGAGCGGAATGTTGTATCACCATGTTTTGCAAACAGAAATAGTCGGACACGACAAATGCGAACATGATCGCAAAGTGTTTGAAAGCACTCGTAAAAATTCTGCAACAACGGAAAATAAAAACCTGCACGATCTCAAGAGATCCAGGAATCATCGATGCACTCCAATGGAACACCATCAAAACATACATACGTTCATTAACATTCAATTCCGATCTAACAATCACTCTATGCGAAGGTACGGTGACAGTCCCACCAATCGATCAGCGAAAACAAATCATAAAAGAACTCCATGGATCAGCAGTAGGAGGTCACATGGGCGTAACAAAAACATACAAACGCATCATGACACAATATTTCTGGCGAGGATTGAGAAACGACGTGAAAGAGCATATCAAGTACTGTATCGTTTGTCAAAAGGACAAACTTGTTAGAGTAAGGAACAAAGCACCAATGGTCATCACGGACACACCCGCGATGCCGTTCGACAAGGTAGTTATCGACATAGTAGGACCACTGCATCCAACGCTTTAAGGATAAAGCCTCGTCTTCCGGAGGAACGCAGCATCGCTACCGCATCGCTCTCCGGAGAACACGCAAGACTCTGCGTCATCGGGACCCTAGCGTCATCCGCTCTCGCCGTGGATCGCCTATCCACGACCACGGCGAACGTACGCAAGAACGCGCGCCCTCGTTAATTCAATTGGCGCGCGAGGAGTTACGGAAATCGTCTCCGAATTCGGCTAGGGGGCCTAACGTTAGAGTAGGCAGGGGTGGGGGGTCGCTGACCGGTTCCGCGAAATCGCGAACGATCTCGAGGACTCGAGCGTTGTACACCGAAGGAGCAGGACGTTGTTACCGTTGCCGACCGTGCTGTCCCGCGAGAACCGACGCCTAGCCACCCGCGATCTCGAAGGCTCGACGAGGAATTTCCCGAGGGGCTTCGTTTACAGCAGAAATTACCCGGTAAGGCCGTCGTTCGTTCCCGGACAGGCTTTCGTTCAAGTTACGTTACATCTTAGTTTCGGCCAAAAAGATCCCGAGAGATATTGCCGGGCGGTGCGTTATCGTGCATGGCAATCAGTGTTCTGTAGAATCCCGCGAACAGAAAAGCTATCGCCGGTGTTGACTTAATTTTATTATAATTTATTTATTGAGATTTTTCCGAATCGCCGAGAGGGATTCAACTAATAGTTTATGATTCTTATTTTTCTGGTAAAATTGCCTCACGCGCGAGAGTCCTTAGTTTTAGTTAGTGTAAGTTTCTTGTGTTTGGGGGAAATCGCGAACTCCAACCGCTCTCGAGAGCCGTTAACGTTCCACGTCTCAATTCTGTCCGATTAATTTTCACCACACGCGTCTCGCTTCTTTTATTCGTTTTCCGACTATTTTTCTGTATTAATTTCTGGACTTTGTAATAAGCTGTTTGACCTCGTGACTTTGTTTTACTTTATTCTTTTGACATTCGTCTATTTTATTTTGTAACGATTACTTTTATTGGCGTGACGACGAGACGCGTGTCTTTTCTCTGTATTGTAACGGCTTCAGCCTTGGCTCTCGAGAGCCAGCGTACTAGGGAAGGTCGACTTGACCTCTAATTGTTTGCCGCGGGAACGCGCTTCGGAAATCGAAACTTCGAGAACCAACAACCATTGTCAGGACCTATTGCTGTTGTTACATTACATTTATCCGTTTGTAGAGATTAGGGTGAAAATAAAATTTGTTAAAATTGGTTTCCCGAAGTAAGAGTGTTGGTGAATCCGTCGCAATTTGTAACCGTAACCTCCCCCTCTACCATACCCCATGGCTGCTTGCTAGCCGAGCAATCATCTCGCTCCCGATTCCTTCGATAAAAATTTGTATCGAGAGCCTAGCTCTCGAGACTGGCGCCCAGAAGGATCGCTCAGTCCTGCGGGATCTGGTTTGATCACGAGAATACGCGTGACAACACGAAAACAACCGTAACGTCACACTGCAAATCGGTAAAAAACATGAGACAGTTCATATAGATAAGATCAAAATAGCATATGTTGCAGATGTCACGCCACTGTCGTGAGGGCAATCCCAAACGACGCTTTCATGATCACCCCGTTCATTACTAATTTTTGGTATTGAAATCAATCGAAACTCGAAACACAATCGAATTACAATCGAATCTCGTTTTTTAAACAAAATCTTTTTAACCATGCACCCCTTCTCGTTTTTTTCCAGAATTGCTACACCAAGCGAACCATTCCTGAATAACATGTCCAACCCACTAACCAAACACTAATCAGAATTGAGAATGTTTCAGGCCAACTCAAACAACAAAAAAGGACAATTAAATATATATATTGTGACGGGCCGTTTCAGCGCAATTCGGAACGCTAAAACCACCACGACCAACAAGTAATGACGCCTGTGTGAATTTTCTATGAGAATCGCGCCCTTGCGATTCTTCTCTGTTTTACCTCGTTAGGCGCCAGGTGTTTGTCCAAGTTTCCCAAACACCAAGGAAATCACTTTATTCAATGTCTTTTCCCCGTTCCGGCTAGCGACGGGGGTGCAATTTGACGGGCTGAAATAACTCAATAGCAACCAAAAAAATGCACACGACTTTCCAATTAAGCAAACAATAAAAATAACAATTTATTCAAAGAACCATGTTAATTATTTTACAAGAGAAAATAAAGAAAAGAAACAATAATTCTCTTCGCGGAAAATAGATTATTACAATATTACATATTCTCGACGCGGCGCGCGAGATACTCGCCGGGGAAGCCGGCACGGCCGAGGATCGAATTCCACACGTGTTCAACTACGAAAAACGAGAGCCAATGCACTCGGAAAATTTACCAAAGAGAAACGGTCACGAGCCTACCTTTTACAATTTTCTTTCGTCCACGTGGACTCTACGCCTCGCTCAGCGTCCTCGGTTCGACCTTCAACGGCTTCGCCTTCGCTCGGCGATCTCTTAATCCAAAGTCCCGTGTACGGCACGGCCACTTTGGTAATTCACGCTTTATCACTAATTCTTCTAAACTAAATCCAAACTCAATAACTCCTTATATTATTCGTACCAGAAAGAAATTACAATAGACTGCAATGACTCTAAATAGCAGTTAGCTAAGTTCTATCTAACTCTCCAAGCGCCGAATGCAGTCGCCTCTATCAAGCGCCGAAAGCTATCTCTTATCTCGCTCAAATCTAGCTGCTAACTGTCGTTATCGACGACGCTTCGTCGATCCACCGGACTCTTCTGGCCGGTGAGAAGGGGGAGCGCTCTCGCATCGAGCGTCGCGTACCGAGGATCCTCGGGTCCTCGCTATCGTACTCGCCGTCTCTCCTCGCACCGTTGCCGAACTGCCTGAAATATAATCCGAATTTCGGCAGCATTGCGTTCGCTATACCATATGACTAGCGGCGACAGCGACGAGCAACGATCCTTCTGTATCTAGCCCCTTAACATTTGCACGTTGCGACGAGCGTACGCGAACACTCACGAACGCCTCGTCACAATATATATAGATTGTAACGATGTACCATCGCTACAGAGCCCTCGCCGAAATCTCGACTCGAGCCCGCTACTCGCCACGTTAGCCAGGTAGCCTAAAGTACAATAGTCCCCGCGAACCTGCCCCCCCCCCCCCCCCCCCACCGTCACCCCCCCGCGAGCCACAACGTCGAAGACCGCGGATCTACGCGCCTCGCCGGACGACAACGATAGCGAGAGAGCGAGAGAAATGTAGAAGGAGATGCTCGGGCGACGACGAGGGGAGACGCTCTCCCTTGCGCCTCGTCACCGCCGAGACACCGTCGCCTCGCTACCAGCCTCTGCCGCTGCCCCCGTCGCCCGCTCTCGTCGCTCGCGAATATCGACCGACGATCCAATAGCCCAGCTGACGCCCTCTTACGCAACGACCCATCGATCGCCCGAGTTATCGACGGACACCGACTATCGAACTCTCTCGCTCGCCGAGACCCCCCACGGCGCTGCAGGACGAAGAAGAAGGCTGAGAGAGACAGCACGAACGAGAGACAGACAGCTTCGATCGAGATCCCTCCCCGAGTGCACGTGTGCGTGAGATCGAGAGTTTAATTTACGAAATTGTCAGTGTGAAAATTGTACGAGAAATCGCGGGTGTTAATTCACCGGTTTGCGTGCCGTTTTACAACAGTTTGCGTGTGTTTTCCCTCGACCCCGCCCCAGACTATCGACGAGATTTATCCTAGAAGAGTGAAGGAACTTTTCCGAACGACTACCGCCATTACCCGGCAAGACCATAGGTAAAAGTGTGAGCACGTGGTGAGTGGCGCATAGCCGTTAATTATTCATTCTAAGTGAGATTCCCACCCCGTAAAAGACCCAATAAATTCCCCGAAAATGCCCCGTGACATTTAGAGACCCGAAAGAGATTTGCACTGACCAGAGGTAATATTTTAGAGCCGAAATATCGAACTTGCAAACCCCCTCCCTGACCCCTCTGTTCTCCCTGAGACTAGTTGACCGCGCGTGTAAAGTGTTCGAGGGAATTCCGCGACTCTCGTGGAATTATTAATCGGTGTTACCCCGAGATTCGGTAACTGGCGCCCACAAATAGAGTTTTGTGTTGATTAGAGTTTTTAGTGTCGAAAACGTGTCTGACGAGTCATCCCTCCCCCGTACGCCACCCCTCCGATAACAGTTGATCATTTTCCCCTGATATTTTTTTTCGCGCCCGTTTCACGGCGAGTATCCCGTCGCCTCGTGAAATCGCCGCCATATTTTTCCGTTATTAATTTTTCCCCGTCTTCCCCCGTTGCCGAATATTGAGTCCGGATCGTTGTCTCACGGTCACTCAATTGTGAGAAATCTGTCGCCTCGAGTCCGGATCGCTCTGCGATCACTCGTACGCGAATTTTGTATAATTGAGTCCGGATCGCTGTTTCCCCGATCACTCAAATTACGAAGTAGTATTTTTGGTATTTTTGTTCGTGCGATTTCCGTCTCACTATCGTGAGAAAATCGACCGTGTAAATTTCCATCCCTTTTTCCTGTATTAGCTTCTTCCCTCCTCGCGTCACCGATCAACGAGCGCGTTGATCGACGATTGTTATTATTTTTCATCCTGGCTTATTATTGTTGTATTTTCCCCCGCGTCCCTGCGCAGCGAGTGCGTTGGCAGGATAGTTAATAGTTGTTTTTGAGTTGTATTTGCTATCGTTGTTTCGGACAACGCGAACGTTATTTCGAATATGAGTATTATTTTTCTTTTGTATCGAATCTCAAATGATTATTCAGAATTATAGTTTGTTAATTTTTCCGAAACAATAGTTATTTTTGCCACCCGCTTTTCCCGTTGTCCCCGTTGCCCCTTTGACTCGTTCTGACATAGGTGCCCGGGAATTTCATAGCCGTTGGAAATTGCCCGTCACAAGATATAATTACGGAATCAAAAAACCAATAGAAAGTGTATCAAAAAAAAAGAGAGGAAGGAAATACTATAAAAACCGAGTAATTTCAACCGAAATACACAAAAGGCAACAACTTTTCATTAAGAAATTATATATTTAATCCACCCTAACCTATCCAAAATAACAAAACTACCCCTACTAACCTGAACAACTAAAAGTTTTTCTTAAGTTTGTTGCAGGTACCCAAAAAATACTATCAAAAGAATATGAAATAAAAAGGAGAATGGGATCAATTCGAACAACAATCAGGATATCAACAATCAACAACCAACAAAATTTAAAAAAAGAATAAAAAAGAAATCACAGAACATTTAAATACATTACACAAAACATTACACATCATAACAGTATTTAAAATTCAAAATTTGCCAATTGTATAGAGACACACAAACACAAATTTTTTGTAAAACTATGCAGGAGCATCGACAAATTTTCCAAGGGGGGGAGGGTACGGTCCCACAGTCCTTTTTAATTTTCAACATTTTATTTCACTTATCATATGCATCAAGTTCTCGTTCTGAGAACTTGTGCACATTCAGCAAAATTTGCCGTGAGAGCGACGATGTTATCGTCGTCTCACGGCAACGGTCAAGCCGCCGCGCGCCCAGCATCCGCGCGGCGGCCGTTATCAGCGCGGAGGATTGCCTCACGCGCGTAACAAAGAGCGTCGACACCCTTTGCCTCGACGCTCCGAATAGTCAGTCTACGATCATCCGCCCCTCATGTCAGACGGTACGCTCCTCGTCAACCTGCTACGACTAATAAAAAATACTTAACTTCTCGACGCAATAAATAACGAATATTTCTTTTAACCCGCGATTGGCTACCTGTTACAGTCATATTTGTAAGATATTTTGCTTTCGGCAAATTGTACTTTCGGCAAATTGTGTTTTCGGGAAATTGTACTTTCGGGAAATTGTACTTTCGGGAAATTGTACTTTCGACAAATTGTATTTTTGGCAAATTGTATTTTCGGGAAATTGTACTTTTGGAAAATTGTATTTTCGGGAAATTGTATTTTCGGGAAATTGTACTTTCGAGAAATTATACTTTCGGGAAATTGTACTTTCGGGAAATTGTTTTCGGGAAATCGTATTTTCAGGAAATTGTTTTCGGGAAATTGTACTTTCAGGAAATTGTATTTTCAGGAAATCGTTCTCGGGAAATTGTTTTCGGAGAATTGTGGTTCGGGAAATCGTTTTTCGGGGAATTTTCCGAATACTCATGTTACCGCCAAATAATTTGATCGACACTATTTCATCGCACAAATAATTCAAACTACAAATCAGTTTAAACGACAATTTTCCCATATAATTTGGTTATTTTTGAATGTTGAATTCACTTGACTAATTTCCATGACAAACTTCGTAACATATGTATTGTGACCAAAATTTTTAACAAGACAAATAATCGTTCCCCAAAATAATTTCGACCCAATCTACAACATTTAAAATTCACAAAAATAAATAATCAAATAATTTAGCCGGTACCCCAGTGGCCACAAAACTCGTTCTCGATTGCAATTTATTTTTAACGGGCGCCAGTCGAGCCTCGTGCTCGACACAATCGAATTTCCAAGATTTTCCAACAAATGAACGAGTAATCTCTTTCTCCGGCCAGCCACAGCTGTAGTAGGTAGAGGGGAGGGTCCGGAAGCGGAGTAAAATGTTGGGTACACTCACAAATTGGCTTTTATTTAAAATTCTAAATCGTTCACAAAAATAATCGGTCCCTACTAAATTTCTCCCCAACTACTCAGTTCACCGGTTCGAATTAATCGCTAACAAAAACGCTCACCAAACAATTTCGATGATTCTAACAAATGCGATAAATTTTCCCTACTAAATTTTCCTCAGACTGACGCTCGCGCACAACGGTACCGAATCGAAACGGAGACACAAAATCGAGCCGCGTGATCAAACGGCGCGAGGCGGGTACAAGGCTCACTTCTATTTCAATCTCGCGATGCACAATAAACGACCGTAATCGTCGCAAAAGCCTACGAGGATTCGACACGCTCGTGAGCCCGTAAACCGCTCGCCACACTTACATGAGCTGAACTCCCGAATCAATTTATCTTTACGAATTTTAACAGACGTTACAGGTAATCTAGAGAAAACAATTTTTGGCAAAAACAAAGGTTAGCACGCGAGGCCGTCCAATTTCAAGGCCGTCTTCCCGCACTCACGAAAATCTACACAACCTAACACGAACGCGATCGAGAGCGGGAAGCACTATGGTTTTCCCCGGGGATGGTACCCGCGAACACCCGAGCTGCGTGTTGCTCGCAATAAATAATTTTCACAAAAACATACGCGAGGCCGATGAGCAAAGGCAGAAGCCTTACCGTGATTTTTCCCGAGTTTTTTCCCGAGACTGCTCCCTCCCTCGTACCAAAAAAAATATGAAAAAATATCTGCGAATTAATAAAGTGAAATCTCGCCTAAATAATTCCCTCCAAATTGCCTGGGACCCTAGAGATGGTGAAGCGCGCCGCTCCGATCTCTCTCCACCGTGCCCTTAGTAAAGCTCCAAAAAAACGCGTCATAGTATCTTACGAACAAGTTCAAGTCAAGGTATTGTAAATAAATAAAACATACATTTTAAGGCACGATTAGACGATCGAATTATTTGTCGGTCAAACGTACCGGTCAGTCAAATGGTTTGTCTGTCAAACAATTTGTCGATCAAATGATTTATCGGTCAAATGATTTGTCGGTCAAACGTACCTGTCAGTCAAATGTTTTGTCGGTCAAGTGGTGTCGATCAAATTATTTGTCGGTCAAATGCCCGGAATCCGCTTTTGCGGTTCAGATTTTAAAGACATCACTGTCGTACTTCACGGTTCTGCGTACGCTGTAACGACGTGGTATTCGAAGATTAGAGTAATGCATGTAATATCTCTACGTATGGACCAGTAGCTAAACTGGCATTCCTGCACATTCGACAGTAAATCATTGCAGCAAGAGTCATCCCTGTGGAGATGATATTTGCGTTAGACCGATTCCTTTACTAGTTATGGTCTCATACAATCTAGTCAAACTCATTATTTCTGACGATACTTCGATTACGGTCTGTTGTACGACGTATCCAGGAAGATCGTTTTGGATTATGCGGGCGTTTGGTCAAGCGATGTCGTTCACTAACTTCCGGATACTGTTTCGCGTTATTTTTGAAAATTTTATATAATAGCGATTGTAGTGATAACTCAATAATAATATAAAAAAGTCGCAACAGGTTTTGCATTCAAATCATCGTAATAGCAATGAAATCAACATTGCGAAAGCGATTTTGCAATGATTGCGATATATAAATAACCTTTTAAAATGTCTTGAGACATTTTCAGAACATACGTGAGCGACAGCGGTTAAACGAATACTCGAATGGCCAAGAACGACGTTGCTTGGTCCCTCGTCCGACCGTCACTAGCAACTACAGACTACACTCTTCTTTCTGTTTCGTTTGCCTGTAATAAGCTTATCGGAGACGACGATTCAGTACATATCTCGTGGTATTAGCATTGAATGAAGTGCTCTCATGGCCCTTCTTATGCTGATCTCTTACGCATGAGAAATAACGACCTTTTGTGGTGTTATACCGCCGATACTCGGTTAGCTACTCCGAGTCCGGTGATAATACGCCCTCTGTTGACAGTAGTTCGGGATTACAAGTTAGGGGTTGGAACCCCTGTGAATGTGATACGTCTCGAAGAGGTTGTAGAAGTTGTAACGTGATTTTTTGAATCATCGTCACAAAAACCACACAATCATTCTATGCCGCAAATTACCGATTTAGAAATCTCGTTTATTGCCTCTCTCTTTACTGCCGCTTCGATTCAGCTCTTTAGATTCAGTTTCGTTTAGTTTTCCAGTTTCATTGTTATGCATTATGTTCAGTTTGATTTATTTAAAATTCAGTTTTATTCAGTTTTGCTCGAGGTTTTAAATTCAGTTTAGTTCAGTTTCGTTTTCGTCGGTATTCTGGACTTTATTTGGTGGAGTATGTTTGAAATCAAAGCCGAAATAGAGAAGAGATCCGACGACATTTCGTGCGAATACGATAAAGTCCGGTGCAAACCCGGCACCTCGAGGAATAGTGCAATGAGTGGACATTAGGCGGAGCTATCGTTCGGTCCAGGCAAGGGTGGTGGAACAACTTGCGCTGCGTTTAAGTTAAGTAGAGCCTATCGCACGCCTTGACTAGAGGAAACGGTCGCGACGATTTGTCCCAGTTACCGAAATATATTATTGGCTCTCGAATGGATTAAGTATGAGATGAGAGGGCTATCGGGTTATCGGTCAAGTTCCTGAAATAATAATTATGATGATTCGTCACGATTATTCGCGTAGACAAAGCAGTCTGCCGAGAGCTAGGGGTAACTCGGGTCTCTCTCGCGCTCGTGTGTGTCGTGAGTCGCGCGTAGCGTGGGTCTCGCTCTCGCTGCCGTGGACTACGATACTGTGCTCTCGCTCGTGTTCGTGGGTTTCGTGCTACATGTCGCTTCTCTCATTCGCTTGCGTTCACCGTACGATTGAGAGTGACAGTTCGTGATATTTCCGATTCGAATTATTTCCGAATTTTGGGATCGAGATGCATTCGAAAGAATGGTCTCGGAGTGCAGTTTTCGTGAGTACGTTCTCGTGGCATCGAAAGATGCGGATCCCGCCAATTCATGGATGAAATTCTGCTTTCCGGTGAGTTTATCGTTTTCGATCATTTTCCCGTTCGCTAATAGAAATTCGTTCTCGCTGCTCGCCTCGATCGTTCGATCGGCTAAGCGCTTCCCGCTGCACTTGCGTGCGATCTCGTAGCTTCTGAGCTAAATAAATAATTGATCTCGCTATTTGACGTTAGAGATCTCGATTGTGTTCTCGTATTCTATTCTATCGGCCTCGGATTGCGACCCTTCTACCAAAAACCGCATCTTGAGCTGCTGTGCCTCGGATTGTTCTGGGGATTCTCCTCAATAATTCGGGGAACCCTTCGAGAATCTATAGTAGATTCCAGTGGAGAATGTTTGAACAGCTTCGGGGACTCTACGTAGAATCTATCTCAGATTCTTTTCGGGATTCTCAAGAATGTTTCGGAGAACCCTTCGAGAATCTATTGTTGTACCCCGAGTACGCCGGTTGTTGTCGCAAGGTGCATTGCGCAACAACCGAGGTATGCGAGCACCGGGCGAGCCGAGCGCGAATGTAATTACCGAAATCGAGCGCATCGCGGGCGATTGAGCAATCGACGCATCGAGCGATTCTCGATCGCGGATAAGTAGAGCAGCGCGTCAGCAGTTTAAGTAGCGTGGAGCCTCCATATTCCGTGGACGTACGGAATCTGGAGCGACGGAAAATAAACAGTAAACAATGAAAAGCGGAGTTTCAAGAAATAATGTTTTGTCTAATAAATAATGCTGATGCTCTCGCTCGATATATAATGATACGCGAGCGAGCATTCGACAGTCTGGTTTTTGACTCGAGAAACTGTGCGTCTGGTCCCAGGGATTCGGTATTGGAATCCAAAAGGTAACATAGAGTGTTCCGGGCAAGGGAACGTATTAAGCGGCACTGGCTGGGTGAGGGTCGGACCTGGATCCCGAGTGCGGAATTAAGTCTTAAAGTTGACTTGAGAAGTAACTTTGTAAAGTTGTGTGTTCAAGAGGCAAATTGTGAAGTGAAATTGTTTATTACTCTGTTTTCTATTTCGTCAATAAATTGTTATTGTGCCTACGAGTTGTAGTCCTCACTGGGGTTCTAACCCCTTACTGGTAACATTCCAAAATCTTCAGAGATAATATCTCACCCGCCGAGCACGGTCTGATCACCCGGGCTCCGGCGGTACAACACTATGGTAGATTCTCGTGGAGAATGTTAAAACAGCTTCGGAGACTCTATGTAGAATCTATCTCAGATTCTTTTCGGAATCCTCCTCAATAATTCGGGGAACCATTCAAGAATCCATGGTAGATTCTCGTGGAGGATGCTCGAACAATCTGGAAAACTCAGCGTAGAATCTATCTCAGATTGTTCTGGGGACTATCCTCAATAATTCAGGGAACCCTTCGAGAATCTATGATAGATCCTCGTGGAGAATGCTCGAACAATGTGGGGAAGTCAGCGTAGAATCTATCTCAGATTGTTCTGGGGACTATCCGTAATAATTCGGGGCACCCTTCGAGAATCTATGGTAGATTCTCGTGGAGAATGCTCTAACAATCTGAGGAACTCAGCGTAGAATCTCTCACAGATTCCTATGAAGTTTCTCCTCAATATTTCGAGGAACCTTTGGAGAATCTATGGAGAATGTTGAAACAGCTTCGGGGACTCTACGTAGAATCTGTCTCAAATTCTTTTCAGGATTCTCCTCAATAATTCGGGGAACCATTCGAGAATCCGCGGTAGATTCTCGTGGAGAATGCTCGAACAATCTGGAAATCTCAGCGTAGAATCTATCGCGGATTCTTTTCGGAATTCTCCTCAATAATTCGGAGAAACATTCGAAAATCTATGGTATTCTATTCTAGTGGAGAATGTTTGAATAGCTTCGAGAACTCGGCGTAGAATCTATCTCACATTCCTAATTGATGCTTGATTTATCCCTAAATGATCCGTCGTTCTTAATTCATTCATGAATTGTGCTCAAACTTTGCACAAGTTCGTACCTGTGCTATTGTAATGTATGCTAAAAATGTCACAGCAACTGCACGGAGAAACGATAATCATAATATTCACTATAAAATACGTACTGATTGCTATATTAATAGTACCGCGAGGACACATCCCCACCCTTGTAACGGTTAATACATCTATAGAAATTGTAGCGATACTTATAGAAATGATACCAATAGGTATAGTAATTATTGCTATAAGTATCGCTACAATTTCTATAGATGTATTAACCGTTACGGGGGGGGGGGGGGGGGGGGGGGGGGGGGATGTGTCCCCGCGGTACTATTAATATAGCAATCAGTACCAGTTTTATAGTAAATATTATGATTATCTTTTGTCCGTGTATAAAAAAAAAAAATTGGCCCGTACCTCTAATCCAATAGTATATTGTGCAACAAGATCCCTAAGTTGGCGATTGCTGCGAGTGCGAGATTTTAGCCCGAGCCAAGCGAGAGTTGCAATCACTCGAGATGCAATTGCAATTTCGACCCGAGTTGCAGACTATACTTTATTCACGAGTGCAGGGGAAACGGGCTTATTTCATGGCAATTTTGCGGGACCGACAGTGTCATGTGAGGTTATTTATCTTCATGCCAAGGACTCCGTTAATAATAACTTACTTTTTTAATAACTCACATTATCATTGGATATTCAAAAATATCTGTTGAAACTCGGCTTCTTATTAAACTTTTTACATTTGATCTTTTTTAAAGGGTTTAACTTAGAATGAACTGTTTTTTATTTATTTTTGTTCATGGCGTACGTGGTGTACTTTTTTTTTTCGTAGCTTAACATCGAAACATTAGTATCGATAACTTGTCTAAGTATCAACTTAGACGAGTTATAGATTGAATCGAGAATTCGAGAACCAGATATGTAACCGTTCATATCGAAAATTCAGTAATTAATACTATATTGTCAATATTGTTTTGTAATCAAATTGTACTTGCAAAAGACAAATCTTCGAATCACCAGATATTGTGAAATACATGTCATTGTTAAACTCAACTTTTGAAAATACTATATCAATTAAGATTTTGTGCTGAAAACTTGATATTCCATGAACCAGATTACAAAAATGACTTGCCTGGCTGTAGCCCCCGAATTCATGAAAATTGTCAACGGCATCTTTATCTTGTACCTATACAAATGTGTACGATATATTAATATAATAAGTGCCGGAGGGATGGCCGGACGAGTTATTTGTGTGATCGTGCACTTTTTGCCAGTAAACTTAGTATTGATGAAAATGGTTCGAGTTTTCTTACAACATTATTGGTGTTTGTTTGATTTCTTATATTACAGATCGCGTTATGGTTTGATTCGGAATTTAGATTGTACAAGTAAGGACCCGAATGGACTGTTGTCTCAAAACTCAAAACACTACATATTTTGAACAATTCGACGGATTCGCGCTAAGGTCAATTCCAAACTATATTTATTAATGATTCGCTTGTTAAATTCAACGTTGAATTTATTCCTTTTTAAACTTTGGCTCTGAACTTTTAAACAAATTGAACGAGTTTTTTTTGACGATTTGAACGTGAATTGCTATCTTTTAACAATTGAAACGTGGATTTCGTTTTTTCAAGTGATTAAAATGTGATTTTTAAATTTTTTAGACAATTAAAATGCGAGATTGTATTGTGTACAATAATAACATGCATTTCAATTTGTTAAACAATCTCAACCTGATTTTCTGTTTTTTACCCAATTTTCACGCGGATTACGACTTTTTGTACCATGCGAATGGAATCTTCTATTATTCAAACAATTAAAGCGTGCATTTCGATCTGTTAAACAAACTAACTTGAAATTTTGGAGCACGTTGAACGTGAAACTTGATTTTTTAAATAAATACAATGCTATTTGTAAGTTTTTTCCAAATTGAACGACAATTTGATATTTTTAAATAAAGCCAACGCCAATCAAAGATTTGTTTAACAATGGGGGCGCGAATGTCATTCGCGCGAACAACTGATCCCCGAATATTAATTTTTCCAACGAACTAAACGTTAAATTGAACGTCAATTCTTATTTATTAAACAAATTGGGCATTAATGTTTCTGGTTCCGGCTTTCTGACAGCATGGGTCTCGAACGAACTGAGTAGCTCGAGCGGCTGGTCGTGCTCGAGCAGCCCATGACCAGAGCCGCACAATGCTCGACATAGCATCAAGGCTACATGAAGAGACGCGGTAGCGTCTCGACGCCAAGTAGTTTAAAAAGTAGAAAGTCTGCGCGGTGAGTCCGCGCGCGTCGAGCGCCACCGTGTCCTTATACACCAATATCGTGCCTCCCTAAATGTTGACAATGTTTTTCTCGGAAACGAGACATCGGAACGAAATTTTAAAGATAGTTCCACCACATAAATCGAATATAAGCTTTAAAACAAGCCCAATATCAAGCCGATCGGTGCACGCAATACAGAGATATGAGAATATTGCACTAAAAATTCCTCACTTTCACGATAAAAAGATTTTTTTTAGTATGTCCCGTTTGACCGATGTTTTGTTTTGTCAGTGTGTTACGTCCGTGCGTCCATGCGTGAGCCGTGGATGCGCAATAGTATGCGCGGAAACCAACGATGAGTTGTTTTCGATTTCCAAATGTCATTTCGTGAATTCTAAGTGACAGTTTGTGATTATCCGCGAATATTGCACTCAACTGAGAGAACGAAATACTCATTAAATAGTAACAAGGTTATGTATTTTAGTTTTGTGAAAATTAATTTAAATTTAAAAATTAATTAAACAAAACTCGCGCGGTTAAAAAAATGTGTCGTGCGTGTGATAGAATGATGTATTTTTTTTCAATCACAGGTGCATAATAATAATAATTTTGAAAATCTTGCGCGATAAGAAATAGTGTCGTGCGTTTAATGAAATTATTTATTAAAATAATTGCGAACATTGTAGCTTCATCGAACCCAGGGCAACGAAACAATCTCTTACGAGCACGAGTTTCCAAGAATCCTATCACAGTTTCATAAGTGCGGGATACAACATCACACATCAAGTAACGTGGAACAAATTTCAAAAAAGCGTGAAATAAGAATTAAGAAAAAACATTTTTTTTGTAAAAAATGTAAAAAAAAGACGCCAAATAGGTTAAAAATAGTTTCCAAATTATTTTTTAATAATTAAAACAAGAAAAAATCATATGAGCCAAGTAAACGTAAAAAAAATCTTGGTGAGTCCTTAGAACACAAATAAATACAGGTGCATCAAAAGAGAGGACGAGCAAGGTTTTTTTTAAAGTTTACTTGATGATCAGATGATTTTTCCTTGTTTCAATTATTAAAAAATGATTTGGAAACTATTTTTAAACTACTTGGCGTCTTTTTCTTACATTTTTTACAAAAAAATGTGTTTTTTTTAAAGTTCTATGAAGTTTACTCGAACAGGGTCTGCACATCCCTAGTTGTAATAGGTAATAAATTGAGTAAAATAAAAATAAAGGGAGGGTAACGGAATGAGTTTGTTCGAAGATATAGTCCGTGATTGGGATTATACTTAGAATGTTTAAAAAATTGGTATTATAAGCTGTAGTACCGCAAGAAGAACCAACATAAAAAAAACTTTTTTTTTCAATCTCGCATCTTAGAGCACATTCATCAGCAACGAATGAAAATTCGTGCATTGTCGACGCGTTTGTAAATTTTGATGCGCGATTACAAGCGACACTAAATGAATGCAAGTAAAATGCATACATTGAGAAATACTTCCTGTATTCAAGAGAATTATCTACTACATTCGACGGTCTGTTTAGTACGGACATATTTTTTAATTGAATCCGGCAGTGAGAAATAAATGCGTATTAGGCAAAAATAAACATTGAAATCATCGACCGCAATTCTCAAAATTTACCTAAGATCATTTGGAAAACTCAAGTCGCATTATATTATTAATCATTCTAGGAATTTATCGCTTGTAATAAGTAACAACGTCGAAGAAATTATTTGGATAAATTCAAGAAATTGTGAAGATATTCCTCGATTCAATCAAATTTTGTTCTCATGGTTCAATTCTTCGTTGTATTTGCAAGCTTTTAAATTAAATGGCAGATTTAAGAAAAAAACGATTTCAACGGTAGGATAAAAATTCACTGTCTTCGAAGGAACGAATTGACCAGGAACAGGGAGTATGGACTTTTATTCCAAGCAGACTTTTATTCCAATTTGTGATAACTGGCCATATTTGTTTTTATCAATCGCCCCTGACGGTGGGAAACAGGCCAATGGGATACCTGTATGTAAATCAACTCTTGCTCATAATTGATATTTTTTACTGCTTCAATTTCTCTACGATTGGAAATTGATATGTTCCTTGCTCTTGTTCGTTTCAGGTCGCTGATGGACTCCGGAATACAGCAGTCGGTAGGATTTGGGAGGTTGTGGCTCGGCTTTCGTCGTTTCGGTCACATTTGACTATTCGTCCTCTGAATCGTCTCCGATGCTATGCGCGAGTAGGTAACTTCCGGACGGTGACGAGATTTTTCAATACTGCCAGAAATTCGCCCCTGTCGACTTGCTGTAAAGAAAAGAAGAAAAAAACGTTAACTTCCCGCTTTTTGTGCCGGTAAACTGTAGCAAAAGTGACGCTATTCGGTAAAAAAACCTATTGTGAATGCTCAAATTGGCCCCTTTTGTATTTATTATATGCTAGGTAATTTTTAAAACGCATGTATAAAACATGTATAAAACGCAAAAAAATGTTGCAAATATAAACGGGACACTAAGTACTCTACAACTGGGAGAGGGAAAAGATGGCGTAAGGAGAAGGTCGGAAGGGAAATCGCTGCGAAAGGGAAAGTGGATAAGGAGAGTCGGAGTGAGAATAAGTGATGGGAAAGTAAAGAAGGAGAAAGAGGGAAGGGAGAAGAACGAAGTGAAATGTGCGGAAAAGCCGGGAAATGGCGGGGAAAGAGCGCAGAGGTGAAAAAAGGAAACCGAAAAAGGTGACGGCAAAGGCAAGGAGGGGCGAGGGGAGGAAGAGAGGAGGGGAATGGCGCGAGAGAAGGAAGACAGAGGGCGCAAGAAGAGAAGCGATGGCAGCGACACGAAGGAGGAGAAGCGGAGAGAAAGGAAAGCGCAAGACGGGAAGGAAGAAACCAGTGCGAGACGAGAGAAGCCGGAGGAACCCGAACAGCCCAGTACAAGCGACAGGACTCGGAGAGGGGGGAGCTCCTAGCGGAGCGACCACCTCACGAGGAAAGGAGCGGGGCGAGGTAAGGGGAGCCAGTGGGCAGACGGCGTGAGTCAAGGGACAAGGGAACGAAGGCGAACGAGGAAAGACGAAGGCAGCCGAAGAAAAGAAGGACGAGGGAGAGCGAGCCGGCACGTGGTGAGCGAACCAGTACTGCGACAAAGGCGTGCGACAACAGGTGGAAAATGGATGATTTGACGAGAGCGATAAAGGAGTTGGCGTGGGAAGTGAAGGGGTTAAGGGAGGAAGTGGGGGAAGTGAAAAAGGAGATGAAAGGGTTGAGAAGAAGGATCGGAAAAAAAGAAGAGAGAAAGGAAAAAGAAGAAAAAGTGACGGACGAAAGCGAAAGTGAAAGGGAGGAAAGCAGCGAAGAGGATACAGAGGAAGGATGCAAGACGGACAGTGAGGAAGAGGGGGAAAGGGACGAAAGTGAGAAGGAAAGCAGCAAGCGAGAGGGAGCGCGAGAAGTGGAAGACGGAGGAACGGGAAGGAGTGAGAGCGGAAGAGAAGGAAAAGAATCGGTAGGAAGCCGGGAAAAAACAAAAGGGAAAAGATGGACAGAGATGATAGAGGAAGAAGAGGAAGAGGAAAAGAGAGGGATGAAGGAAGAGAGAGAGAAACAACAGTCAGAAGAAGGGAAAGAAGCGGACGGACGCGGGGAGAAAACAGAGGGAAAAAATCGGATGGAGACGACAAAGGAAGAAAAGGAAGAAGAGGGGAAGGTGTCGAGAGAGACAAAGGAAGAGAGAGAGAGAAAACTAGAGGAAGGGAAGAGAAGAGAGGGAGTGACGGGCTGGAAGATGGTGGCGGGAAGAAGAGAAGAGGAAAGAAGAGAGAAAAAGAAAAAAGAAGAAGACAAGGCAAGAGAAGAACGATGGAAGCAGGAGGAAATCGAGAGGAAAAAGAGGAGGAAGAGAGTGATGATGAAGGGAGAGGCGGAGGTGGAAGAAATTGAAGGAAGGCACGTGGAAGAGGCGATAAGAGAAGCGCTGGGAAAGGACATGGCGGTGAAGAGGATAGTGGAGAGGAAGAGGAAAGGGAGAGAGGAGATTGTAATAGTGGAAATGGAGAACGAGGAAGACAAGCGGGAGCTACTGAGACGGTGGAACGAGATGGACAGCTATGGGACAGAGGTGAAGGAAGACTTGACGTGGTGGGAGAGGCGAACGAGATACGAGCTACGAGAGAGAGCGACAGAAGAGAGAAGGAAAGGAAGAAGAGTGAGGATGGACAACAGAAGGCTAGAGATCGACGGAGTCAGATGGAGATGGGATGAATGGGACGATAAGTGGATAGAAGAGAAGGAAGAAGAGAAGAAGAAAGGGGAAAAGGAGGGGGAAGGAGAAGGAGGAAGTTTGTAACAAGGAGACAACCTTGTAAAAAAATCTTGAAACCCGTAAGGGAACAATAAAGAATACATACATAAGTACTCTACAACTGTTTACAAATCTATTTATCCCATTGGATGCGATATATAATCGTGACACACCAACTTTTTTAGCCAGCAATCACGCACGGTTTCCGCGCTCGGTTTTATCTGTCATGTAGTCTCAAACTGTACCCATCAATCCGAGGACCCATTCCCGCATTCTCTCATTCTGTCACCCAACTTTCACCCATACACCCATGAACCCATTGATTTATTCCAGAGCTGGGCAAATTAATTGATGTACCGAATACTTGAAGTGCCATGTACTGAGTACTGAACGTACAAGTTCTCGGCACTGTAAGCATCGTAAGTAAGCATAGTGAAAATAAAGCCACATAGAAGGTGTTAATTCACTATAAATCTTGCTTTCTTGAAATCTTTGTGAGAAGCCACACATCAATAAGCTGAGACGGAGAACGAGGTCGATCTCTGTCTCAATTCATCGAAAATACATCGTCGTAGTCATTCATTAACGTTTCTTTCGATATTTATTGACTTTGTTGAATTTTATTGAAATGCCGCATTCTCGCGATTCAAATATTCGTGCGCGTGAAAATCGACCCGTTTATAGATTTTCACGAAGAGCGGCGTGCAGGTACTGCCGCAGTGGCTCTATCGGTCATTAGAATTTTCGCGAGCGGTAATTGACTCAAACGAAAAATACCGCAATGTTGCATTTTTCGGCTAATCAGAAGGGGGCAAAAACCGTATAAAAGAGCGAGCGGAGCGCAGAAAATCATCAGTCGGCTGAGCGGGCTCCAAGGTACCTTCTCTAGTTCTACTTGGTCAAATAAGCCTAGGGGCTAGGAGAACCCGGTGTCAAACACCGATTACCCTTAGTTCCCTAGAGATTATAGGTTAGTTTACCCAGCGGAGGTGAGCTTGCACCCCGGGACATTTTATCGTGGCCCCACTTACGAAATCTTTCCGGGCGAATACCTAGCCTCTCGCCGAGGGCCCTGTGTGGGGTTAGTGTACGGGATAGTGGTTCGAGCTCGTTTCCGAGCTCGTTCCCCGATCCTCCTCTGCGTGAGCCTTCACGGCAGATGCTGTATGCAATTTAGCAAATTCTTGATTTTCAAGGGTAATATAAGCGATCGGTGATTTCAACCTTAAAATTTTTATTTCGCGAAATAACCTCGAAGACAATCGACAGACGCGCATCAAGAAATTCATCTGCACCGAGGACAGCTTGCTCGGTAATTCAGCTCGGTCGGCAATTTAGCTCGATCGGTAATTTGATTAAAAAATGCATTGCATTGGAATTTTTGTTTCTCTTTCGTTCTTTCAATCGGTAAATCATTGTAATTCGTAGCTTTCGGGTTTTTTGTTAAATTTCTTGTGTAATTGAATTTTTGTTTAATTTCTTGTTTAATTCTTGTTTTTGTGAATATCGAAAATGTGATCGGTAAAATCATTTTTACACTCGAATCACTGACACTCGGTCGGTAAAACAGATAATTTTCTTTCTTTCTCACGAAGAGTGAGACATTGTATTGAATTTTATTTTGACGGCACAATCGCGGTAAAAATTCGAGATAATTTTCGAGTTTTCTTCACTACCCGCGATTTACTGACAAACTAATCGTTAATTGCAAACTTATCCATAATTGTCTTTTTGCCGAATAATTCGACTGTGTTTCGTCACGCGATTTTGGACTCTGGAATCATCGAAAGGAGAAAGCGTCGATATAAAAAAATGTTGTATATCATATTTCGTATTTTTTATGTGTTTTTGGATAAATAACCATTGGCGTCCCAGAAAAAGTCAGTCTCATGGCATACGACAGCGCTGGGACGCCAATAACATAGTTTATTCTTATTTTTTTAATTGTTTTTATAGGATTTTGTTGAAAAAATAAAAATACATTTGTTATGCGAGTGCTTGGCTCATCTTGATTTACCTTCTTTTTACATTTACTTACTTCTTCTTCTTTACTTATTTCTTTTTTAGTAGTCGGCGTAATTTTTTACTTTTTTGGAAAGAAATTTTTTGAATTTATTTGACTTATTGTTAAAAACTATTGAACATTGAGTAAAAGATGACTCTTGAGGTAGTTGGTACATTTTGGCTAATATTTTCAGTAAAGTCCGTCGATGATAGAACCACAATTTATGGTTTTATTGTGGCAGGGAACGTAAAAGTAAGGTTAAATGAGGTTAAGATATAAAGATCGCGGAAACCATCATTTTTTACGTTCATTCCACTTCGTAGCACTTCGTTCCGAAAATATTAGCCACAAATAATTCCGGAATCGAGTATTATCAAATTACAAATATCAACTGCTAATTTATCTTTCATTTGCAACTAACACAGATATTTCCTCGAATATTCTCTCACTAAATTTCGTTTACCGTTTATCCCGCTATTTATTTGCAGAGCAAACTCGTTTTCCTCAAGCTCATATTGCATTCTTCAATCACTTTGTTTAAAATTTTAATTATTATTAATAGCTTACGTTCGTGGATAATCGAATAAACAAATGGACCTGTCAAGTAATTCGTCGACTGACAGTAGCAGATGATAGATGAGCCGAGCTAAGCGATTCGACCATGCGCAGTATGGCGCGTAACGCCAGCGTAACAAGATACTTTTTATTGTAAATGAATCGGACTCCTCGACGGTCCCGATGCCGAGATCTCGTCAACGGCTTATACGACTTTAATCGCCACTAAGCGCATTGGAAAGCTTGGGGTCGAATTATATTATAAAAGTGTCATTAGAAATATCTAGGAGGTTCAATTGCCGAGAAATCATGAACCAAAGATTTACTTCCGGCAATCTCGAGCATAAGTGGAGCGTTAGGGCGCCACGCAAATTTTTTCGTAATTGGCATCAAGGCGCTACCGCTCCTCTTGGTATTAAATTTAATATTAATAGTACTTTGCGATACTAGTGCGTAAAAGCGGACTTTCGGCGAAGGTTGGAAAGCGGCTGCACGAGTCGGATCGAGCGCTACAACGGTACGAGGCGAAGCCGAGTGTTGTTTGTAACGCGAGACGCATGACGCATGACGCATGACGCGTGTGATTGCAACACTCGCTTTCGGCTCGTTCCGCAAATTCACACTCGTCGAAAAAAGTTTTATCGCACGAGTGTCGTAAAAATATGTCTGTCAACGGCATTCTATCTTTTCGTGATTTTCGATGAAAAAAAATGCACGGGTCGATGTGTTACGAGAAAAGCGAGATCATCGGTAACACATCAAGCTTGCTTTGCCACGCATTGCTCTCCAAAAACGAGCTTCGAAAATTTCGATTCTTGTTATCAGAATTGTTCCGTTGAACATTGAGTCGGAGCCAATATTCTCTTGGGTCTCGTTGTATGTTCGATATTGATAGCGACCTCACCCCCTTATCCTCCTCTTTTTATAGATTACAATCATTTTCACTAAAAAATTATCATACATTTTTTCGTCGATGGTAAGGCTGCAAAGAATGTTTCATTGAAAAAATTTTTAACCTCGTCGACAATCGGAATATCTTACGCTCTTTATCGGAAAATAATGCGTGGGTTGATATGTTACCATCGATCTCGCTTCTCCAGTAACACATCAATCCATGCATTTGTTTTTCTTCGAAAATCACGAAAAGCTCGACTCCCGATGACAGGATTATTTTTATCCACACCGGGATTCGGCCGCATTTCCTTATTCTCGATGTGCTTGCGGATTTTTTCATGAAAAAATGCTTTGTAGCTGTAAGATCAAAAAAAAAACAAAATTTCAGTTACGATGGTGTTAATCTATCGAAAGTGGATGACAAAAAAGTGAGGATGCCGAGATCATCGAGGAGACGGCAAGGCCATGATGGGGCACTGTACTGACGCGATGGCAAAAACGCACAAGCCAAATGTGTACGAATGACTATTGCACTTTGCCTTGTTTTTCATCGCTTTGTGGACACGAGAGCACATTTGGTTTGGATGTCTACATTTGCCTGCGCGCGCTGAAGTACTGTGCCTTATAATCGCTTTGCTGCCTCTATGATATACTCTTGTAATTGGCCGTCTCCTCGATATTTTCGGCATAGTCGTCCGTTATATGCCATTGTCAATAGACTAATACCATCGCAACTAGAAAAAAAAATTTCTTTTTTTTTCGATTATGCGGCTACAAAGAATGCGTCACAAAGTCATGCATAACTCCGTCGATGAGAAAAAAATTCCGCTCGATCCCGGTGTTCGTAAATTGCTTTATTTCACTCGGTGCGTAAAACCGCATTTTCGCACCTCGTAAAAAAAATTTCGTACGATAAACCTTTTTCTGACTCGTGTGATTGCAACACTCGCTTTCGGCTCGTTACGCAAACTCACACTCGTCAAAAAAAAGTTTTATCGCACGAGTGTCGTAAACATATGTCTGTCAACGGCATTCTATCTTTTCGTGATTTTCGATGAAAAACAAATGCACCGGTCGATGTGTTACGAGAAAAGCGAGATCAGCGGTAACACAGAATCCCGGAAAAAAGGGCCGCGGAAAAAAGGGCCGATGGAAAAAAGGGCCGCGGAAAAAAAGGCCGATGGAAAAAAGGGCTGCGGAAAAAAGGGCCGATGGAAAAAAGCCAAGATATCGGACCGGACTAAGAGAAACTATCTTAGAGAACTATTGGACACTCAAGACTCGCACACATTCACACACATTCACACACATTCACACACATTCACACACATTCACACACATTCACACACATTCACACACATTCACACACATTCGAACACATTCGCACACATTCGCACACATTCGCACACATTCACATACATTCACATACACAAAAATCAATACAAAGCAGAAAATAATTTTCACGCGGACCTTTCCATCGGCCCTTCTTTCCGCGGCTTTTTTTTCCATCGGTCCTATTCACACAAATAAACGATACAATGGTGTCGTACGCTAAAATAGCGTACGACATAATTATTCCATAAGAGACGATTTATTCAGATCCTATGCAATCGTATGTTACAACTGATTGCCCTCAAAAAATCTGCGAGCGATTTCTCGCCGGCGACATACGAAGTGCAGAGCGTAAAAAGCCGAGATTGTCGTAACACGACAGCGCTTCTCTTTTTCTTTCTTTGTACCACACCGAGGTCGCGTTGTTGCAGCTTCGTCGAATCGACAGCAGTTTCCTCACGCATCTTCTCGATAAGATACCATATCGATGGGTGAGACATACCAACAAGATGGGAAAATCGATTGTCCCATCCCTCTGTGGTGTTGTTCGTTCGTTCTCCGTTCGCCAGAGTAGCGTCATGGACATTCCATTCTTGTATGGGAAAGATAGGACCGATTCGACGTGTCTTTACCGACTGCCCCTCCCCTGCCGTTCTTGCAGTTTGTCGGAATGAGCCGTTCACATATGTCTCATCGAAATACTTGAGCAGCATTTCGGCTTCCGGTGGGACAACGGTATGCAGATAGGCCATTCCGTCGATGTTGCTGATAAGCCTGAGTCGATACATCGATATCGTTGTTCACAATGTCTTTTAGAATACATTCGAAATCAGCGTAGATCACAAACGGTACCGGTTTTTTCTATTTATGTTGTTGAAACTTATCCATTCCTTTGCGGTTCCTTCTTCAGGTGTATTGATTTTGCAATTATTCATTTCATTGCAATATTCTTGATGCGAAAGAAGCTGCTGCACAGTTTTGAAAAAATGTAAACATCTGAAACAAAATTCACACATTTTTGGATTTAAAAAATATTTATAAATAAAAGAATGTTTTTCATAAATTAAAAAAATGATTACCTTTTACAGATGTGTTTCATGTGTTTATGTTTACTGCATTGCGATGATACTAATCGTGACAGATTTCGAATCCGACAGTAATGTCTTTCTTCAGTCTTCGGATCGATGTATAGCAGTAAATTTATGTGTTTATCATAGAGATCCGTCTGATTACTCAATCGAAGAGGTAGTACAACGTAACTACGTTTTCGCACCAATGTGTATACGTTAATCGATAGTCGATTGTTTTTTTCAAAAATCGATATATCTTTCAATGATACCGGAAATGAAATTCCATCCAAATTGAGAACACTTGCATAGGGAGGATACGATGTGACTCGGTTCGCGTTCGTTGATGTTGGATATAAAGCGGATACGACGGCAACCGCAAAGCAATCATCGTATTCGTCACTCCACACGTTCACTACAGCGCGTTTCACTTGTATTGTTTTGGGTAGACGGATATGGTGTGATCCAGTCAACAGTTCGCATTTATTAATATTGATTAAAACATTTAGAATTCGCGATAATGCCCAGCCGCTGTCGCGTTCTTGAAAATCTTCGAGTGAGGATAGAGTTGGTGCGCTGATTTTTTCTTCGTACCATTCATCGAGATTTGATGACGATTTTAGTATAACATTAGATGTCGTAAAACTTTTAATATCAGTCTCGTCTTCAATAACCCTATCGTTGTTTTCATTTGTTGATGTTCGACAAATGGTAAATTCAGCGTTGAATATTGTGTTGACTTTGATACATGTGTGATCTTCGATATGTTGTCGAATATTTTTCAAAATCAATGATTTACAGTCACGCAAAAAATGAATCGGCTCAATATGCTGAATGTTTACGATTAAACCTGTTGTTATCCGACACTTAAATGCTGATTCAAGCAATTGCCACCTCAGAAACGATTGAGCAGATTTCAACGACTCGTTGAGTCCACTACCACTCCTGACATTCCACGTTTGATATCGCACATTTTCTAGGTAACTTTTGAGTCGAGCGATAATTGCGAGAATTCGTTGTTTATAACCAATTGAATAGTATTTTTTTTCTATATCGTTTAGGTGTGATGTGAAAAGTTCAATTGTGACTTTACAATTATTCAACCATTTCTGTCGTTTTTCCTGATTGTCAATAAATTGTAACTGATCATTTAAATTTTTTTCAATCGCATTTGATAAACTCTTCGTTATAATATGACGTGTATAGTTTTTTTTTTTTTTGTTTTTCGTCTTCACAGTTTTCTTCGAATTTCGAGGTGGCATGATCAAAAAATTTTTACAACATACTGTACGACAGCAAGAGCAGTCGGTTTCTTATATATTTCATCCGAGCAGAAAAAGAGGGGACACTACTAAGATTTTTTTCTTTCTCCCCTTCTTGTGATAAATCGAAAGAGGTTACGGAAGTGACACATACTTAGTCGCTACCCCACAATTCTTTCACATATTCTTTCAATTCAGATAACGATTGAAACGACTTTGATAATTCATTGTTTTGTAATTGAAGTGCTGTTGTATTATTTTTATTTTTATGATTTTTATCATAAAAATATAATAATTTTGTAGTTAGATGTTCTAATTTTGTTATAGTACCTTCCATTGGACATTCGATTCCGAATATAGATAGCTCAAAAGGCCCTGATTTGATCAGAACGTCTAAAAATGCATCGTACTCACGATAAATCGTATTCGATATGATATATATACTTCCATTGGAATATTTGAAAACTGGAAAATCAGCGCCTGTTTGGATACCAACGCCTTTAAAAAGATCATTGAAAAAAATATATTTTCGAGGCGTGGAATTGCAGTCATTCATTTCAACCACATAAAAACGGTCATAAAAAATGTAAATTTTTTCCGTATTCGTTAAAACTGCTGATTTTACTGAATTATACGTAAAAGTCTTACCAAATACCTCCTGATACGTTTTCGGCCATCCGTTTTTTAGTGTCAGTGTATCTTGATCAACTTGATAAATATTATTATCTACAAATAAAACAATATCACCTGATGGTTTCTCAAATACCGCAGAAATTTTTGTGAGATTTGTTGGTAAAAAAGGCAGCCAATCTGTAATTAATTGAGGTTTTTCATATTTTTTCTTCTCTAAGCTTAATGGCCAAGCCCATTTTTTATATAAAATATACATTCGTTTGCGTGAAATGAAAAATTGCAAATCTGTCGGAGATATTCGACAAATATCATCTTTCGTAGGAGTTATATCATTGTCGTTATTGATACTTTTTTCGGTTACGGGTGGCACTGTTGGCGATTACCGTTACCGATGGAACGTTTCGCGAATCAAAGAAAGTAGTCGATTTTGGTTCGTACAAAAATTCGATTGCCTTAATATCATCTTCACCGAACGGCGATTCCCAAGTATCATTATGAGATCGATAAAAAGGATTCATTATATTGTTTTCGATAAATGAATGTTGAATTCCTAATATGTGTCCAATTTCATGTAATAATACCCAATACAGACTGATTTTATCAGAATTCAATTCTCCGGTGTTGTAATCTCAATTTTCGTTTTTAATTAAATGAACTTCTCTAGCTGTTGAATTTTTCGTTGGAAAGAATGCGTGATCTAATACACTTTTTTCCAAACTATAACGACAAAATTTGGATGTTGAAACATATCGATGTAACGAATATTGAAAGGAGATCACTATATCTGCATTTTTATCGGATACATACGAAAAATTCAATCCTGATACTTTCGACCACTGATTAAAAACTTCGCTTGCTGTATGGATTTGTGTTGACGTTGCTGCGTAAAAATACCACGTTAGTTTCTTCTTTTTCCATTTTTCTTGAGATACGTTATAATCACTTTCATGATCAGGCATTCCACATCGTGATTTTTGCATTAATTTGTCGGTCAATTCATTGAAAGTACCGTCAACTGGTAAATTCCAATATTCTTGAAATATTCGTAGTCCTTCGCGATATTTATCATCGTTCTCTATTGACGAATTTTTAATATTGTTTAAGTAACCATATCGCTCCAAATATCGAATCGGAGAAAACGTTGAATAAATTTCCGATATCATGAAGATAAAAAAAAATGAATAATGAATATTCATGTTCGTAATTCTTTTGAGACACTCACTAATAACTAAACAAACGAAACGGAGTATTTCAATCTCAACGCACTGTCACGCTCGCCTCGACTCAATCACTAAAATGAAAGAACTTCGCGACTCTTCTAAGACTCAATCAGTGAAATGAAAAATCGAATTTGCGTGTTAGAGACCAACACGATGCTTGCCGCAGTACATTGCATACTAAACGAACGAAACGGAGTGTGTTAGAGACCTGCCACCAACCTCGCCTCTTTCGCCTACTTACTCGCGCTTGCCCCGCTCCAATCATTTTGCCTATGCGTATTCGTTTCTCTCTCGCCTACACGCACCTTCCCCGATCGTCTCCCACCTCTCGCTGCACCAATGCACACTCGTCTCTCGCTTCGCCGCCTCTCGCTCTATATACTTGGTGATTCTTTTTTCCGATGCGAAGAAAATACACAAATTTCGACATGTTATTTTATTGATAAAGCACATGATCGTTTAAGTGTTGATATTGTATACAATTGTTTGTTCATTACAATATAGATTTCAAACAATTATTTTTTTGAGAATATTTTTTGTATTCATTTTTTTTTATTCTTCGGTATTCACTTCATTCGTCTCAACCTTCGGGAACTACATCAATGATGTCATTTTCGTGAGATCTAAACACACAGAAAAAAAATTAAACATATGGAAATATATCCGTTAATTGATACTATTGCAGCATACTTACCGGATAATTTTTTTTCAACGACAGCGGTCCGCGACGAGTGGTATCCATCAAACGTTTTTTCAGAGCCATCTCCGCTGGTGAATTTTTTTTTTTTCTGGAGTGGATGTAGCTTTAAGATGCTTCACTATTTCCTCATCATTGAAGATGTCGTCGTCTTCGTCAAGTAGATTTGCCGCCATCGAATTTTTCTTCACTTGTTCTCCGGCGGAACGAACGATTTTCTTCGAATCGGCTTCACTTTTTTTTTTTCTGCGACAAGGTCACTGACGGTTCCGCAAAGTGAACTTCATCATCGTCGTCGTCGTCGTTAACGATGACGTCGTCGTCGTCGTTGTCATTGATATCTTGATAGGTTTTCACGTTTGAAGTACGTGCTTTTTTCAATTCTTCGCGGGTGGAACGATCCATTTCAGTCAAAACCTTTTCGATTTTTTTTCACTTCAACGAAACCATTGATACTGGCGGCGGTGATAGAGGAGAAGATGCGTAAAACTCACAACTTGTATTTTCTTTGGTCATCATCTTCAATTTTTTTTCCGCGCACAATGCAGCGAGATCTTCCAAATAATTAGGATTCTTTAGTAGAACATTGCCGATGCGCTCAGGAACAAATGCTGTACAATCCCCATTCAACTCGACGCGGATTTTGTGACCGTATCGCGTCAGCACGTTTCTTATGTCGGTAATAGTATATTCAGTATCGATTTTCAGGGAATTAAACGCCACGTTTGGAAGATACAGCGCGAGAGAATTTGTAACCGTCGATACTTCGTTCAAGGTAGTAAGCGCGTCTAGGAACGACATTTCGAAAAGAAAACTCCGTGAACCCGTGTCGACAAACGTAATAGAGCGTATAAACGTGACCGAACTGCGAATAAACGCGAAATGCAATGAAAGTACGTTTATATACTTAGCTTTGAAAAATAGGCGGGGGATTAGTCGCTGATTAGAAAGTATATAAAAATTAGAAAATATTTTTCTTTCTATGTCTTAGAGACATCTGCAAAGAAAAAAATACAACGAATCAGAACGAAACTATGAGGATCAAACTAGATCTGGTGGGGAGATGTGATGCTGATAGTGGACCAAACTAGATCTGGTGGGGGAGATGCGATGCTGCTAAGAGGCGATGGAGTAGGAAAATAAAAAACCACCTATAATGGAATAGTGTTGTCAGTGAAGTCGAATGAACAGCGAGTAATGGGAAGGGTAGTAGAGCTACTAGTATCGAGGGTGATGAAGTAGGAGAAATCTCCCGCGCATGTAAAGAGTAATGAGGCGTGGCTAATATTTCTATATAAACTGCCATCAAACACATTGTCAAAACAGTTGGTGATTGTTTCTGAAAACGAACAAGCGAGTCATTGGAACCATGATACCTGAGGTGTTTTATCTGCGACTTCAAGACAGATTCATTGAATTTCCATGGGCATTTTTGCAAGAGTTAAATGACGAAGTACTCGACCTTCTCTTAGAAGCGATTAATCGTGCGGTTGAGTACGAACTGCGTGATGATATACTGATCAATGTACCAAGCGGTCAGTACAAGTTTATACATCGAAACGTTATCGGAAAAATCGCCGAACGAAAATGTGGTCCAATATGTGTTGTACTCGGAGACAAAGATCTACGCATTGTGATGAACATGGAAACATTACCCGAATCAACATGGAAAACACAACTGTCGAACATGAGAAAAGAATCCTGCTCACAGGTATACCATCATGATTTATCGACTCATAAAATCGAAGAGAAAGCTATATTTTATAAACTGGTAAAGGAGGCAGCGGCGGAAGTAGCAGCAGCCGGGGAGCAGGAGGAAGAGGCAGATTATATCTATATCGAAATGAAAAGAAAACTGCCGAAGCAACAGAAGAAAAACGAGGACAACAAACAGAAGCAGCCGGAAGGTAAAAAATATTCAATTAAAAAATAGTCAACAGTAAAAACAAGTGTTGATGAAACAATTTTTTTAGCTCAAAAAACCGAGAATCCACAGGTGGAGGAAGAGGAGGAGGAGGAGGTGGAGCAGGAGGAGGAGGAGGAGGAGGACGAGGTAGTGGTGTTCGAATTGAAGAAAAAAGGAAAAAAGTCGAGCGACAAACAGAAGAAGAAGAAGAAAAACGAAGAAGAGGAGAATATTCATACTGTACCGGAAATTCGTACTGTACCGGATCCTCCGGAAGGTAAAAAAATATTCGATATTAAAAAAAATGAAATACTCAAAAATAAATACGAATAATGAGGAAACAATTTTTTTTTCAGTTCAAAAAACCGAGGATCAACGTCAGAAGAAAAACGACAAACAATCAAAATAAATATAAATACAGAAGTGAATCTATATTGCAAGAGTGACAAAGTGTAACCCAAATGTAAAATCACTCAATACAATCGAAAAAGATTTGTAAAATCAATATAATTATCATTTAATCGAACTACGAATTCATCCTCTTCCTCTTTCCATGAAAAAGTTATATATCAATTTAATTGATTGAAAAAAAATCTCAGTTCAATTATTCTATCGATATCATAATTAACGGAGCGCTCTTTCTCTTTTCTTGCTACAATATGCGATTTATTCAGCAACCAATATCTATTAACGTGTGTAATAAGGAAAGATCGTTAAAAAAAAAAAATCATCGTCATGGTAAACTGTTGCCATCAACCACACGAGCTATAATTTGTGGGCCGTTGAATTGTGGAAAAACTAATTTAATTATCAGTCTAATTGAAAGTCCGCATGGAGTTCGATTTGAAAATTTATATGTCTACTCAAAATCGCGTCAACAACCGAAATATCAATATCTTCAGAATCTATTGTCATCGATTGCAGAAATTGGCTATTTCACATTTTCGAATAATTCAGACGTCATTCATCCCGTTGACGCATTGATTAATTCAATATTTATTTTTGATGATGAAGCTTGCGATAAACAAGATGTGATCAGAGAATATTTTTCAATGGGTAGACATTTTGAAATTGATTGTTTCTATCTTTGTCAAACTTATGCAAAAATTCCGAAACATCTTATACGTGATAATGCAAATCTTCTAATAATTTTCAAACAAGATAATATGAATCTGCGTCATGTATATAATGATCACGTGAATACAGATATGTCATACGATTATTTTTTCGAACTATGCTCTATATGTTGGGAACAAAAATATGGATTTTTGGTGATAGATAAAGATAGTGCTATACGTAACGGTCGATATCGAAAAGGATTTAACGAGTTTGCAATTATCTGATTCAGTCAGTTGATAATCAGTCACGGTTGACTACGGTCGTCTTTTAATTTCTATAATAGACGAAAGAGTATTCCTACGTCGCTTTCGATCATGGAGAAAAATAATTTTAAAAAAATGAAATTGTTAAAGGCAAGTGTGTTAAAAAAAATTGCGCGAACAAGTGACATTATACGTGAAAAACATAAGGCATTGAAAATGGGGAAAATTATCAATCAAGAACTGATGGAAGAATCATATAAACCGATAACTGAACCGTTGAAACAATTGGTTCAAGACAATGTATTGAAGAAAAAACGTAAAATCGATACTGATAAAAGTAATTAAAAAAAAAAAAAAAATGAAATCAGCGAGAATGACTACGATGATAATGATGATGATAACGATGATATCGATGATGATATTAACGATATTATCGATTATAACGAAAAAACCTCTGAAGACCTGGATAAAACATTGGAACATTCTTCAATCGCATAAGCAACTCCAACAAACTCAATATCGACGAAAAAAAAGAGAGTGTTGCATAGTACACCGTTAAACGATCAAGCAGCCTCAAGCAGACACATTTTTTTTTCACCAATTTCACCTCATGAACAATCTATTCGGGAAGTAATCAATCGCCCTGACGTTTCACGATCAATAAGCGAGCAATTGGGGCCTTTAGCGCAAAAATATATGAGTATATTTTTTGGAACGGATTCAAAAAAACAAATCGATTATACATATGGTATACATTTTCGAAACGATTCGATGATGATTGGCAATTCGGTGTTTGAAGTGGACAAGGATGATAACCTGCTGATTAATGGAATCCGTTATAAAGGAACACCGGGTATCTATGAATTGATTTTCATGAGAATACCTGATAACGACATTATCACGTCTATGGATATGGAAAAATATAAACAGATATTGATTGCAACCAATGCACATCGTCGAAATTATTCATCGGACCAACAGCTTAGAGGAAATAAAGGGTATAAAGATAGAAAAATAATTGCTCCTATGTTTCCTACGCTAACGTCGACGGGAAGTGGTTATACGCCGCATGCAGCAGCCTCTCTACATACAGAAAGCGACGCGAAGCTACCGATGTGCATGTACGACAAACCCTATTCCGTAACAGACTACATTTACTGGAATAATATTAACGAGCTCATCGATAGACTGCGTTTATTGATGGCATCTAAAGATGCCGGAAATACTGGACATGATAACGAAATAATGTCGATACTTGAAGAATCACGTGAAGAAAATATCATTCTATAAATATATTAATCACAGATGCGGAGAATTCAGTATTCGTCTATATTGAGAGCGAGTTGCTTCGTTCGTGAAAAAAAAAGTTTATCAATAAATTCGGAAATAATAATAGTGAACCGAAATATCTCATTTCTTCAAATACGACATATGACTCACTCAAATGGAGTAAAGACAATTCAGCATACGATGCGGATTTTGCTTCAATTATCCATTTAGCCGATCCAACGGTTAAAGATAGTGCAGTGAATAAAAATTATTTAGATCATCGTTTAATGAAAATTGATCAAGATTTGCAAAAAAAAAATTTTTCTACTTTTCTAACAAAAACAGAAAGTGAACAAGCTAATGAGCAAATAAAAAAAATAATACAGGAAAAAGATAAGATAACGAATGAGGCAAACAATGAATTTCGACAAATATGCCAAAAATTAACGGAAAAAATCGAAAACTTGATTCAAAATCAGAATAAAGTGAATCAACAAGTCATCGACCTTGATCAAGCAATCCAAAAAAATATAAATGAATATGTCAATCAGTTTCGAGAAGAGCGTACTCAAATTGAAAATAACATTGCGAGAATATTCGCAATGAACACCCAAGAGATTGAAAAAATTCAAAAAGATCTAACAGAACAAAAAAAAAAGATCACTAAAATCAAATCTAATAATTAAGTAATCAAGATAATATCAAAACGGATCTACTGAAAACCATGAAAACAGTAGTAAAACATGAAACTTCAATCGACGATTTACGTAATCAGAGTAAAACAGGTAAATACAGATCGAACATAATTCAATCATGAGGAAAAGAAAAGAGGAAACATCACTTCAAGAATCGAAAAAAATCGTCAACGAACGAAGACAAATAATCGAGGAACTTCATTCTTCTGCGCGAAAGAATTTTCGTCGTCGGCGTGTAATCACAAAAGGATACGACGATTTGTGGCAAGCCGACTTGGTCGACATGCGAGCTCATTACCGAGTAAACTCCGGAAACCAGTATATCCTTACTGTTATCGACACGTTCTCGAAGTTTGCTTGGGCGCGTCCGTTAAAGACGAAAAGTTCTGGAAACGTCGTAGAAGCGTTCAACAGCATAATCGCTACATCGCAACGAAAACCGGAAAATATTCAAACAGACGATGGAAAAGAATATTTTAATAAAGACTTCAAAAAATTTACGGAAGCAAATAATATTAATCATTATTCTACGTATAGTGTTATGAAAGCCTCAATTGTCGAACGCTGGAATCGAACTCTCAAGAATAATATGTGGAAAGAATTTACCTTTGATGGAAATTATAAATGGATAAATATATTACCAAAACTCGTCGATGACTATAATAAAAAAATGCATAGAACAATCAAAATGAGACGAGCTGATGTGACACCTAAACATAATAAAAAGTTATTATCAACGGTCTATAGCAACGTTAAAATTGCTGCACCTGCTAAGTACAAAATAGATGATTTTGTTCGAATTAGCAAATATAAAAATCCATTTAGCAAAGGATATACACCTAATTGGACAGCTGAAATTTTTCAAATCACGCGTATTCAAAAAACAAATCCAGTTACATATTTATTACGAGATGCGAATGGAAATGATATTAAAGGTGGATTTTATGAGCAAGAACTTCAATCAACAAAACAATCGAATATTTATCTGATTGAAAAAATTTTACGAAAAAAAGGTAATAAAATATATGTAAAATGGTTGGGTTTGGATTCATCGCATAATTCATGGATTAACAAAACAGATATTTTATAATTGTGTAGACTCTGTTTTTGTATCCTCCCTCCACGGTTGACGGACGTAGCATTGAAGGTCAGCGTAACTCGCATTAGCACAGCATAGCTTAAGTCTAGCGAGAGCAGCAGCAGCTGCAGCGCATCGAATATAGTCAGCGTGACTCACATTAGCACAGCATAGCTTGAGCCTAGCAAGAGCAGTAGCCACTGCAGATTTACGGTGTAGCGTGAATGGGTGATAAGCAATGCCTCGGTGAGGAGAAGGAAGAGGCAGGCGCCGGCGAGGAGGTAGCGTGCGAGCAAGCAGACATTTACGCTACCGTAAAGCATTGAAAATTAACATGCGTCTGTAGTATGTGGAACATCGAAGGTCAGCATGAATCACACTAACGAGGAATGACTTGAGTCTAGTGGAGAGGGGAGTATACAGTTTGCGACGCCTCGAGAAGGCGGGCATTCACTCTACCACCACCACCTGATCCGATTAATCAGAAGGGGATAAACGAATAAAACGAATAACGTATCGGTATAGTCATCTCTGTCTTAATGCTACAGTTTACAACAAAAAAAATATAAAATACGTATCACGAACTTCAAACGAGTCAGACAACAGTGTCGAAAGCATTCCGAATAATCGTATAGTCTCTCGTTACAAAATATCTGTACGATAAATTATTCCGTGTGAATTGATCAAAGCACTGACAAATAATGTATGAAGACAATGAACTTATTTGTGTTGTGTATAATAAAAATATGGATGAAAATAATCGTGGAAGACAGTTTCGTTATCGATATCTGATGCGGAGATGTTTCGTTTCTGTTTTGCGAAGAATCACCTCACTATTGGGATGTGACGATGATTCAAAAAATAATTTCTTCGTTGAAACAGCAATAACTGAAGACGAATCCCAAAGAGCTATATCCGACGGTGAAATTATGGATATCATCGTTAACGAAGATGATATTTCATTGAATACGGAAATTTGCGACGCACTATGGATGACAATGGTTCAATCATCGCATAAAAAAGTGTTCCACCCGATTTTGAGTGATATCAATCACATTCTGAAAAATCGAACGCCGACATCGATAAGTCAGTTTCCAATTAAACATGTCCTCGAAATCATTCATCATGACCAGGAAAATTTGAAGAAAAACATCAAGTCAATAACGTATATCGACGAGAAGAATCCGAACGTATTTTTTGGAAGTGACGTCACTATTCACGTCCTCGATCAATGCCAAATGTCCTAGAGTAATTCATGTACCGCACTTTACCTGAATCCAACGTCATTCAAAACGTTGCGTTTAATGTGAAAAAAGTTGAGTATAAATGGTCTCGGAGATGGTGGTGGATATTTACTTTACCCCACCAATCGATCGGATTAATGAGAGGAGGGGGATATGTCGCAGTTTTGTAACAAGAAATATAAAGTATATATCGCGAACTTCAAACGAACAGACAACAGTGTGGAAACCATTGTGAACGATTGCATAGTATCAAGTAATATAATATCTGTGCGATTTATTATTCCGTGTGAATTGATTAAAACAATAAGGAATAATGGACGAGGATGATCTTAATGAAGAAAATGAACTTATTGCTGTTGTGTATAAAAAGAAGATGAACCGAAATAAACGTGAAGATCACGTTCGATATCGATATCTGATGCCGAGGAAATTCATCAGTACTTTGCAACGAATAGCCTCAATATTGGCTTGGGACGATTTAACGGAGAATATATTCTTTGAAACGGACGTACTCGAAGAGGAAACTCAAAGAGCTACGTACGATGGCGAGATTACAGATATCATACTCAACGAAACCGATATTCCATTGAATAAAAAAATTTGCGACGAACTGTGGATGATGATGATTCAATCGTCGCATCAAAACGTGTTCAAACCGATTTTGAATGAACTCAATCACGTGCTGAAAAATCAAACACCTACATCTATAAAACAATTCAGCGCAATCGATCATATCACGGAGATCCTGTACCATGAAGCAGACAACGCGAAGAAAAATATCAAGTCAATAATGTATATTGACGAAAAGAATCCAAACGTATTTTTTGGTAGTGACATCACTATCCACGTTCTCCAACGCAATCGAGTGTTCTTGGCTCATTCTCCTACACCACTTTATCTGAATCCAACGTCATTCAAAATCATGGAATAAATAAGAAAAAATATAATATGTAAACACATGCACACACACACATACATGAAAAAAAAATCTCCATTATAAATCTGTATTAACAACATAATGTATACATTGTCGAATCAATAAATCGATTATCACGTCGTTGTGAAACTGAATATATATTACGTATTATCACGTTATCGATCCCAAGCGTATGGAATCAGTCTTATTTATCGACATACCATCAACATATAATCTATTTTATCGACAGTTGTAACAGAAATATTACATGTTACTACTTCATTGATCGCATGAAGTATAGATCATTTTTATCGATAACTATTTTATCGACGTGTGATCAACATATAATCTAATTTATCGACAACACATCATCGGTGGATAAAATCAACATCTACATTAGTCGATAATTTACCAACAAAGTTCGATGAATCTGCTTACCGACTATGAGCCGAACCGCGTACATAACCTCACTTTTTTCAACCTACTACGTCGAAAAAAAAACTCACGAAATTTCGCAAATCGAAATTTTTTTTCTTATGGAGGACCCACGTATAACCTCACTTTTTGACTTCGGGAAACATTTTACGAGGCTGGGTGATTACCCATTTAAGCACCATGTATAACCTCAAAAGTGAGGTGATTTAGAAACGGCTACACTACTAACATAGACATTAATAATAAGGCTTTCAGATATATATTTTTGGCACATTTTTGGTTTTGGATCAATGATTCTACAATATTTAGCTTCTGACATGGTATTATTTTCACTGTATAATTTATTTAACAACGAAATTTATTTATATTCAAACGAAAAATCCAGAAATTAGACGAAAGAGGCTTAGACATCGCCGAAGTGGGACACGAAGAAATTGAGTCTAGCGTAACAAGCAGACAGAGCAGTCTTTGAATAAAAAAAACAAACAACATGTTGTATCTTTGTCGTCGAATAAACTATATCTTATGTAATCGTAGCGAGGTTCCTTCCTGTATTCCTTTCGTAAACGGGTTCGAGAATCGTTGGGCTGGAAAAAAAACTACAGTTATCAGTGGAGTACGTATCGACCATATTGCTTCCGGTGCGCTCACCGCTGTGGGCCCCGACTGAGCGTGCTCGAATCGAAAATACCTTTCGTGCAAAACTTGTATGAACAATTGAATACGAATAACATCATTGAATTGTTAACGTCATTTCTGCTCGAGCCGTCGATGCATGTGTGTGCGTGTGAATGTTACGACTCGAGTCCACGAGAGAACGAGGGAGTTGTGATCGGCACGCGGCCGCCGCAGCGCCCTCTCCTTCCTGCCGCACGTGCGAGCGGAAGGCCGGACCGATAAGGAGTCTCGAGTGAGGAGTGTGATCGGACAGACGTGTCCGTACGCACGAGCGAGTGAGCGAGAGAACGCGAGCGAGAGTAAGCGTGTGGGTTCGAGACGCCCACGAGGAACGTAGAGTGTTCACGCGAAACGAGTTCGCGTGTCCACCATTGTACCGCCCCGAGACGGCGGTGTCGTACTTGTTCGTTTAATTTAACTGTTTAATTTTCCGTCTTGTTCAATATCGATTCCGGTTCATTACCGAAGCTAATAAAGTACTATCGTTCATCCGGAACACGGGCTTTTCATTCCCGCGTAAACCCCGAGGGCTGAAAAGCACAATCCATCCCTGACTCGAGTATTTCGGGGGAACCGAAATAACAGAATATTGCCAATATCGTGTTTCGCCATTATTTTCATCACTTTTCGCGCCAATTCGAAGGGGAGGCGAAAGAAAACACAACGCGTGGGTCAACGTCACGTAGGACGAGGAGCAGCAGGAAATTACACAGAAAAAAGTCTGTGAAAATTCGTCGATAATCGCACCCGCGGAACAGATCGACAAGTACGACGAGGAAGCTAACAAGTACTGGGACAAATTCTACGGAGTTCACGAGAATAGATTTTTCAGAGATAGACACTGGCTTTTTACTGAATTTCCGGAGCTTGCGCCGCGCAGAGCCGAAGGAGTTCCAGAAGAATCTTTCAGAGTTTGGCCCGATGGAAAGACGAACGAAACAAAGATGGAGAAAGCAGAAGCGGCGGGTTGCGAGAAAAATAAAAATATTAGAAATCGGATGCGGAGTAGGGAATACGATATTTCCTATTCTGATGTAAATACCGATCCTAATTTGTATCTGTACGGATGCGACATTTCCTCTGCAGCTATCGAGATATTGCAACAAAACCCTAATTACGACGCTTCCAGATGCAAAGGATTCGTTCTCGATGTGACTCAAGACTACGGGATGTGCTCTTCAAGCCCGCAAGTCTCGATATAGTTCTTTTCATTTTTGTCCTTAGCGCTATTCATCCCGACAAAATGAAACACGTCGTCGGCGAGATTCATCGATATCGTAAACCCGGTGGATGGGTATTGTTTCGGGATTACGCACGATACGATTTAGGGCAACTTAGATTCAAAAAGGGTCGCTGTCTCGCGGAGAACTTTTACGCCCGCGGAGACGGCATGAGAGTCTATTTTTTTACTCAAGAGGAAATACGAGATTGCGAATTTGTATACAATTTCTAGGACAGTTGAACCGGAATTGCGGTTGAGGTGAGGCACTCAGGAGTACCGGCGACAGCCAGTGCACTAAACGGGAATCCGAGTCAAGCGTCGCGACATTTCTGACAAAATATTTGATAGCCAGTAAGCCTGCAGCCTTCTTCGATTGAGATAAGCGAGGGTGTTGTAAATTGGTATGAAAAATCAATGACAATTGAACCGGAATTGCGGTTAAAGCGAGGCACTCAGGATTACTGGCGATAACCAGTGCACTGAAACCGGAATCCGAGTTTTTTTTTTATAAAAAATGTTATGAAAAAGGATAGATACAACGACGGTATACATTAATGATAAAATACAATATTCAGGGAAGCATTCTTTTAATGATTATTCAGATAACACCTCTTTATTCACGCATAACTAACAAACTTTGTTGTACAATGACGATGAGAAGGAAACGAAGAAAAATAAACTATGATAAATAAACGAAGATAAAAAAACAAACATAAATTATCGATGATAAATAAACAGATTAGTTAACTTTTCTTTTTTTTACTATTTTGACGTTTCACAGCGTTGTTATAACAGCAAAATTTACCTCGACCGTACGACATCGCTAAATTTGTTCGCCCTCAATGCGGCGGCGACGTTTCAGCAGGTGCTCAAAGTGTCCACCGTTCTGTTCAATACAGAGGTCGATGCGGCGTCGCATATTCGATCGTCTCATTTGTTGGAGACTTCGAACGCTTATCTGCCGAAACGCTGCGACGATTCGTTCTCGCATGTTCTCCTCTGTTGTTGGGGCAGACATAAATATTTTGTCGTGCAGTGCACTCCACAAAAAAAAATCGAGCGACGTCAAATCCGGCGATCTTGGCGGCCAATTGACCAACGCCGTGTGAGCTCCAGCCTCATCCTGCATCGGCCACATCCTCTGGCGGACGATCTCGGGGACGTGTCGAAGGAGATTTTGTAAATCGTCCTCCGACACCGTCAAATACTTAGCGCTGTCCATATTGCCATCAATAACGTATGGCCCGATGACTCGGTCGCCGACGATGCTGCCCCATATATTAATTTTCTATCTGTGTTGCAGCGGAACTTCCGTAATCCAGTCCGGATTGGTTGCCACCCAATTCCGGGTATTTTGACGGTTCGTCAATCCTCTATTCGAAACGCTGCACTCGTCGCCAAAGCAAACGAATCGAAAAAATTCGCGGTCCTCCTCAAGCTTCGCTCTTGCCCACCGAGCGTACGCGAGACGAGACTCTGGGTCCCGCCGAAGAAGCTGCTGGTGCGGCTGAATTTTGTACGGAAAGTTGACTTTCCGGACAATTTTTCGTACCGGTTCACGGTTCATGCCTACGGAATAAGTTCGAACATAAGAAAATGACAATCACGAACAGCAATAACAATTAAACAATCTTTTATAGCAGTAGTGCGAGAACATTTTTGAATGAAACTCGTGCGACAAACTTTTTCTCAATCCGTGTGATTACAACACTGGCCTTCGGCTGGCGCTGCACACTCATACTCATTAGAAAAAGTTGCATCGCACTCGTATGGTAAAGTTAAACATTTATTGCAAACGGTAGGAAAGGCTTATGACCGAGAAGTTATAAAAAATACGATGAGAAATGTCATTGTTATGATGTACCTGCGTCCCTTGCATATCGCGTCGTGCACTTTGAATGGGTTGCTCGCGGAAATCTTCGAGAATTTCTTGTTCCCGAGGGCCACTTACAGGCCTGGCCCGCGGTCTTCTCGGAGCTTTCAAGAGTCCGTGGGTCCTGATCACTTCGTGGAGGCTAATGACGTTACAAAAGAGGTGCAATGAATTTTCGCCGGCACCAGCGCCTTACAAATACTGGAATATTACTTACCGGCGAAAGCTTTGCCGCGAGGGTGCCTGTTCGTCGGGGTGAATCCTCCCATAACGCTCTCTAGCCTGCGTGTAATTAAAATTAACCTGCACTAGGACCGCATGCATGCGAACCCGACGATCCATGATTGAAGACGGGGAATAAAACAATTGAGTGTCGATAAACTGTCGTCTTTTGTCATTGCTAGCTAAACCTGCACGCGCCATCACGCGCGAGCTTATGGCGCTGTAGCGAAAAATTTTGTAGAGGAAGCGTCGGAGACATAAATTCCGAGCTGGAGTAAAAAGAGCCAGAAACTTATAAAAAATTCGATAGCGTGCAGCCTTCTTTGATCGAGAGAGGCGAGGCTGTTTCGAATTTCTATGGAAAATCAACGACAGTTGAACCGGATTCGCGGTTAAGACGAGTCACTCGGACTTACCGGCGAAAGCCAATGCACCGAAACACAAATCCGGGTCAATTGTTGCAATATTTTTTATAAAAAATTCGATAGCCTGCAGCCATTTTCGATCGAGAGAGGCGAGGGTATTTCGAATTTGTATGGAAAATCAACGACAATTGAACCGGATTCGCGGTTAAGACGAGCCACTCGGATTTTCCGGCGAAAGCGAATGCACCGAAACAGGAATCCGGGTCAATTGTTGCAATATTTCTTATAAAAAATTCGATACCCTGCAGCCTTCTTCGATCGAGAGAGGCGAGGGTGTTTCGAATTTGTATGGAAAATCAACGACAGCTGAACCGGATTCGCGGTTAAGACGAGCCACTCAGATTTTCCGGCGAAAGCGAACGCACCAAAACAGGAATCTGGGTCAATTGTTGCAATATTTCTTATGAAAAATTCGATAGCCTGCAGCCTTCTTCGATCGAGACAGGCGAGGTGTTTCGAATTTGTATGGAAAATCAACGACAATTGAACCGAATTCGCGGTTAAGATGAGTCACTCGGACTCACCGGCGAAAGCCAATGCACCGAAACAGGAATCCGAGTCAATTGTTGCAATATTTCTTATGAAAAATTCGATAGCCTGCAGCCTTCTTCGATCGAGAGAGGCGAGGGTGTTTCGAATTTGTATGGAAAATCAACGACAGTTGAACCGGATTCGCGGTTAAGACGAGCCACTGGAATTTTCCGGCGAAAGCAAACGCACCAAAACAGGAATCCGGGTCAATTGTTGCAATATTTCTTATAGCAAATTCGATAGCCTGCAGCCTTCTTCGATCGAGAGAGGCAAGGGTGTTTCGAATTTGTATGGAAAATCAACGACAATTGAACCGGATTCGCGGTTAACACGAGCCACTCGGATTTTCCGGCGAAAGCCAATGCACCGAAACAAAAATCCGAGTCAATCGTTGCAATATTTCTTATAAAAAATTCGATAGCCTGCAGCCTTCGTCGATCGAGAGAGGCGAGGGTGTTTCGAATTTATATGGTAAATCAACGACAATTGAACCGGATTCGCGGTCAAGACGAGCCACTCGGACTTACCGGCGAAAGCGAATGCACCGGAAAAAAATTGTTTTCCTCGCTACACAAAAGGACTCGGTATCGCGAGGCTTCGAAATAGCTTGAAACTATCTCGTTTAATATTCGCGAATATTCGAATGCGCGCGGCGCGCGTGGGACGCTGCAGCGAAGAAACGGCGTCACAGCTCCTTTCCCCCTGCGGGTGTTGTTGTCAGATGGGCCTTCGGGGCTTCCAGGTGTCCAGGGAAGATGTTGCGTGGAGATGCGTCGTTGCAGTGGACGAACCCACGCCCTGAGATCCAGGGTTTCGTCGTCGCGAGATCGGTAGTGGGAGGCTCGAAGCTCTCCTCGATGCGGTCGGTTCGGTACCCTCTGATAGCGTTCGCGGGGGAGGTTCCGTGGAACCCTCGACTCTCCGACGATGTAACGGGGCGAACACGACGACGGGATCGGGAAAAATCTTCCCCCGATATCGGTGTGGGGGGGGGGGGGGGGTCCAGAGGGGACCTACACCCATTTCGCGATTTTTCATCGCAATTTTGTGCGATGGCAGGATCGTTCCGTATCGACGTGGGGGTCCAGAGGGGACCTGCGCTCATTTCGTCAGTTCTCCCCGCGGTTTCGCGCGAGGACGGGATCTTTCGGTATCGGCATGGGGGTCAGGAGGGGACCTACCCCTTCTCGCAAAATAGCAGTCGAACGGCCGCATCGGGATCAGAATTTTTGATAGCGGGGCTACTGGGGCGCGGGAGCGTCGGACTCCGACGCGGGCCCGTATTGGCCGCGGAGTCGACGACGATAACGCCTACGCGCCGCACGAGTGAGGGGCGCTCTTCCCGCAGCTCCCTCGACGGCAGCGGAGGTGCCGAGGGTGCTGGGCTCGGGATCGGGGTTCGTCGGGACCGGCTCGTCGCGGATCGACGGCCTCACGGGATCTCCGGGGCGACGGAACGAACGTCCCACGCGACGAAGCTCGTCACGGGGTACGTTCCGTTGGCAATCACGGACGTAGGGGCCCTGGTCGAGCCATCGGGGGCTACAATAGGGGCAAGACGAGAGAGTCTCCCCTGCTTGGCCACACCGACGGCAAAATAGCCGACGACTCGCGTGGCAGTCGGAGTAGCGGTGCCCCTTTCGCCCGCAGTTAAAACAGGCCTCGTTCACGGGGCCTACGGGGCGAAACGAGCCGCTCGTTGACGCTCGAGAGGGAGGCTCGCAGGGTGGCGGTATCACTAACGGTGCCGCTCGCTCCATACGCACGACGCTCAACATAACAGGCCTGGCGGCGACCGGAGGGCGGGGAAGCGCGTCGGGCGCTCGTTGGGGCTGCCGAGCCCTCACGGCTCCCTGACGGGTTGCCTTCGGGATCGGGGTTGCCGCAACGATCGGTCTCTTCGGGATCGCTCCCTTCGAGGTCGACGGGGCAACCGGCGTCGGCTTGTCTCCCTTCGAGGTTGATGGGGCAACCGGCGCTGCTTTGTCTCTCTTCGGAGTTTTTCGGGATCTCTTCGGGCTTAATCCCTTGGCGGATAGTGTGAAGAACTTCCGCGTAGGTTCTGCCCTCGGACGGTTTCAGGAGGATGGCGTCCGGCTTCGTTCTCCGTTCCTTTTTCTTTCCTGTGGTGGTCTTCGTCGCTTGTTTTCCGGGCTTTTTTTGATTCGGGTTTTGTCCGTTCGTTGGCCCCCCGTCGTTGCCCCTAGAGGTGCTAGGGGCACTGTGCTCTTCCTCTTGAGCCTTCTTTTTCCCTCGCTTATTTAGGGGGACTTCCACCCACCCTTCAAGCGTCATCGCGGGCTTCTTCTTCTTTGTCTCCTGCATTTCCGTCTGTAAGGGGGGACTAGTAGCGGTCCTCTTCCTTCTTTCGGTGCCTGCGTTTCCTGCAGGAGACCCCACTGAGGACATCTCCGAGTCTACCGATTGCTCTGACACTAACCGCTGAGCTCGGAAGCATATGCGTCGTTTGCTTCCGAGAGCGTCAACCATCTCTTCCAACTTGGGGAGTCCACTCTTTACCGCCTTCGTGACGTTTGGCTGCTTTTTCACGGCTGCCATCATGAGAGCGATAAGTTCCCTCATCGCCTGGAGGTGCTCCTCCATCTCGAACTCCGGCTGAATCGGCGGTGGCCGTCCTTGATCGGCCTCGTCCGTGATGCCAACGTCACCTCTCTTCTCCGTGATTATTTTTTTTTGGTTTTTTTTATTGTTTAAATTTCTTTCTGCATTTTCCATATTGTTCCCACGAGTAGCTAGGGAAATTGTGGTCCACCCCCGCAGAGCCCCGCATGCGAGGGTAAGGCTAAATACTCCGAGAGGGCGCCTGGTATCCCGGAGACACCGTTTGCGACACCACTCCCCTGGTGCCACGCAGCCCCAGGCACGGTTGTTCACACCATGGCTTGGGGTCAGTGACCCTGACAAGGGACCCTCACTGGGTGCTATCACCCGGGCCAGGTGAACCCAGAGCCAGAGCTTCCATTTGCCGTAAGACCGTTGTAAGCCCGGCCTACGTTTCCAGGAGGCGCGACGAGGACGCTGGAAGTTGACGTGTCCCTAACAGTTTTACATGAAGGGTAGCCCCCCGATAATGATAATGATAATGATAATGATAATGATAATGATAATGATAATGATAATGATAATGATAATGATAATGATAATGATAATGATAATGATAATGATAATGATAATGATAATGATAATGATAATGATAATGATAATGATAATGATAATGATAATGATAATGATAATGATAATGATAATGATAATGATAATGATTTTTTTTTTTTTTTTTTTTTTTTTTTTTTTTTTTTTTTTTTTTTTTTTTTTTTTTTTTTTGAGAGGGGGGAAATGTTTTATACACCATGGAGGGGCACGTGTACTCCGTGTGCTGGAATCTCCTATCGTGGCCTACCAGCTAAAACCCCACCTCTCATGTCATCTTCCAGTGTATCTGGATCCACCCCGGCACCGCTTTCGCATTACTTCGGGGTGGGTTTCCTTCGTCATGAGGACGCCTTCATCCGAGCCCTGATGGGCTCCTCTCCTATTTTCTCGTCAACTAAGCCTGGTTGGCATTATCTTGGTCTCTTTTCTTGTGGCGAAGGACAGTCTCGATGTAGAGCTGTACCTTCGACCACGCGTCCTGGTCTCGGAGCATGATGCCGACGATATTGTCGGGCGTAACATGCCCGAGACCTTCTTCCAGGGCCCCTCGTTCAAGCCTCCACCTTCGGCATTCGAAGAAGGTATGGAGAGCATTGTCCGAGGGAGAGTCACAGTAGGCACAGCCTGGTTCCGGTACCTTACCCATTTTGTGCAGGTAAGAGCGGAATAGGCCGTGCCCCGTCAAGAATTGGGTGAGGTAGTAGTCTACCTCACCCTCGTGTCGGTCGGTCCAGATGTCCAGCCGGGTTATAAGCCTAGCTGTCCACCTGCCCCTCGTCTCGTTTTGCCATCTTTCTTGCCAGGCCTGCATTGTGCTGGCTCTGGCAATTGTCCGTGCATCTTTTTTCCCCAGAGCAGGCGTCTGCTGGTGGATAAACTGTCACTCCTGGGCTAGTAGGTCGATGGGTATAACTCCAGCGACCACCAGCGCTGCGGGCTCCGAGACCGTGCGGTAGGAGCACGCGATTCGGAGGGCCCCTCTCCGTTGCACTGCGGCCATGCGTTTTCGGTACATTTCATACCGCAGCGCTCCGGCCCAGATTTCGGCTCCGTATAGCATTACGGACTCGGCGGTGCGCATGAGGACGCGCCTTTTGCAGGGCCGTGGGCCTCTAACATTGGCCATGATCCTGCTAAGGGCCGTTGTCACCGCTGCCGCCTTATCCGCCGCTCTGATTATGTGAGCCCCGAAGGTGAGCTTGTTGTCGAGCGTCACCCCCAGGTACTTTGCCGTCAGTTTGGTCTGGACCGTCGCGTCTCCTACTTGCATAGGGCGCAAGGTGTTAATGCGCTTCTTTGTGAGCAGCACGATCTCGGTCTTTGCTGCTGCTAGTTCAAGCCCGTGATCCTCCATCCAGGAGCTGACTCGACGCATCACCTGATTGAGACGCATCTGAGCGGCGTCTATGTCTCGAGCGACGATAACCGCCGCTATGTCGTCTGCGTACCCGATCAGGAAGCAGTTCTCTGGCATCGCCATACGAAGGATCCCGTCGTATGAGATGTTCCATATGTCGGGTCCCAGTATGGAGCCTTGAGCTGCCCCCGACGTAAGCTCTTTCTGTACCGGGCCATCCTCTGTATCGTAGGTTAGCCATCGGTCCCTCAAGTAGTCTCCGAGAATACGCAGGAGGTACTCGGGGACCTGGAAATCTCGTTCCAGAGCGTCCAGTGCCTTGTCCCACCGTACGGAGTTAAAGGCGTTTTTCACGTCTAAGGTGGCCAACAGACACACGGGGCGGGAATAGTGATTGCCCCGCTCCGTCGACCTGGCGGCGTCTACTACCTCCTGGACTGCGTCGATGGTGGAGACGCCCCGCCTGAAACCGTATTGCCGGGGGGCTAAGTCGCCCGTGTCCCGTACGGCTGCGTGTAGGCGAGGCTTGAGCAGTTTCTCCAGGAGTTTGCCTGCGGTGTCCAGCATGCACAGAGGCCTGTATGATGCTGGAGCGTCTGCTGGACCCTTACCCTTACTGATCAGCACAAGTCTCGCTGTCTTCCAGCGGCGCGGGAAAGTACCCGTTTTCAGGCAGGAGTTGTACATATCGAGCAAGAGGTGAGGGTGACTCTCTGTTATGGCTTTCAGCAGCTCTGCTGGAAGTCCATCCGGTCCTGGAGCTTTCCTGTTCCGCATTGAAGACACGGCTTTGGAAAGCTCTGCCCCAGTGAAAGGCGGGGCATCAGGGGGTCCGAATGTCGCCGGGACTTCCGGTCTCTTCGGGTGAGTTGGGAAAAGGGTACTGACGATGGTAGTCATCGTCCCCGCATCACGGGGGGTTCCTTGAGCAAAGGCCCCCAGTTTGCGGGTGACGATTTTGTACCCTAATCCCCACGGATCGTTGTCTAGTTCCTGTCCCAGCGTTATCCAGCAGCGCCGCTTACTGGACATGATGGCCCGTCCGAGAGCTTTTTTGGCCGCCTTATATTGGGCGGCCTTCGGGGCTGCGTCGCGATCGCTTCTTTTGGCCCTCTGGGCGATGCGCCTAAGGCGCAGGCTGTTCCTCCGGAGGGCCGCGATCTCGTTTGTCCACCAGTAGGTAGGACGTCTCCTCCGACTGCTTCTTTTTTGTGGCACTGCGTCTGCACAGGCCTGGTGTATCAGACGCATGGTAGCGTCCGTCAACGTTTCGGCCTGCGCAGGAGGTTGTCCGCTAACCCGAGCTGCCTCCAGTGCTTGCTGACCGCGTTCTAGTGACCGGGACAGTTGCGCTCGATCTAATTGCTCTATTTTCCACCTGGGGGGTGCTTGCTGCGTGGGAACCGGAACTGGTCTGTCATCATGTACGCGGAACATGATGTACTGGTGATCGCTTCCCGTGAAGTCTTCGATCACCCGCCAGTCCTCGATTCTCGCTGCGAGTTGTTCGGTTGCCAGGGAGATGTCGATGATAGTCTCCCTGTAGCCGGGCCTTCGGAAGGTCGAGGTGGAGCCAGTATTGAGGACTACGAGCCCCACCCTCGACACCATATCCATGACCCGTCGTCCCCTCGAGTCAGGCCCAGCTTCCCCCCATTCGGAAGCCTTTGCGTTGAAATCCCCGGCCACTATCAGTTCACCCTGGAGGTCTCTGATTGCATCTTCCAGGCCGTCGAGTTTGGTCTGGAAGTCGTCTATTCGTTCGTTGGGGGTGAGGTACACACTAACGAAAGATACGTTTGCGCGCCTCACCCAGACGAAACCTCTGCCGGACCCGTTTCCCGCGATATGGAAAGACCGCGGTTCCGGGATCCATATAGCAGCAGTGCCAAGCTCATCTGAGTACCACCCTGGGCCTTCTCTGTCCCGGTACTGCTCGCTGATAAGGACAATATCAACGCACTTCTCGGCGCAGATCTGGTCCAAGAGGTTATGAGCCGTCCTACTCCTGTTCATGTTGCCTTGCAGGACTACAGCCATTTAGCGTAGTGCCTTTGCCCGGGCCTCCCGGAAAGCTTTGCAGGCACCTGATCCCGCCGTGTGGTTTTGTTCGGCGGGGCCGGTGCCCTCTCCGGTGCACAGGAAGCAGTGCGGGTTCGCCTTGCAGCTAGCCGCTCTGTGCTCCTCTGAGCCACACCGGAAACACAGCTTGCTCCGGTCAGGGCCTTTGCAGTTGTGGCTCCGATGCCCGTAGCCTAGGCACTTGAAGCAGCGCTCCACTTCGTTTCGTCGTCTGATTCGGCAGTTAACGAATCCCACCTTGATCCGGGCGGTCACGAGGAGTTTGCTCGCTGCACCCTCCTCGAGCGTGACTAGGGACAAGCGCTGCTCCCGCTGGTTGGGCCTAGTCACTACGACAGTGAGGCTACCACCGTAGTCCTGCAGGCTCCGCTTCAGGGCTTCCTCGACTTCTTCTTTGGTGGTGCAGCAGTCGAGATCCCTGATCTCCAAAGTGGTTTTTGGAGTCAGTTCCCTCACACTGCTAGTATCCCCGACGCTTTGTCTCAGTGCCTCTGAGAAGGTGGTCCTCGCGTCGGCAGTCGTCTTGGACAGCTCGAGAAGGACCTCACCTGCTCTGGTCCTGCGGACAGACCGGACCTCCACACCGCTATCCTCGGGCTTTATCCCTTGTCGGATAGTGTGGAGAACGTCCGCGTAAGTTCTCCCTTCAGAGGGTTTCAGAAGGATAGCGTCCGGCTTCGTCCGCCGTTCCTTCTTCTTCCCTGTGCCGCTTTCTATCGCCGGCTTTTTTCGGTTCGGGTTTTGCCCGTTCCTTTTACCGTTTTCGGTGTCTCTGGACGAGCTAGGTCCGATCTCCGCTGGTCCCTGGTCCCTCTTCTTACTTTTTTTTTGAGGGACTTCCTTCCACTCCGTAGGCGTCGGGCCGGCTCTCTTCTTTTTTGTTTCCTGCGTTCCCGGCATCAGAGGAGGGCTTGTAGCGGACCTCTTTCTGCTGTCGTAGCTCGTGCAGGGCACCGGTGACGGCGCCGGCGACACCTCCGCATCTACGGATTGCTCGGATAGTAGACGCTGTGCCCGGAAGCATATGCGTCTTCTGCTTCCCAGGGCGTCTACCATCTCCTCCAGTTTCGGTAGGCCGCTTTTTACTGCCTTCGTTACATTAGGCTGCTTTTTTACAGCCGCCATCATGAGACTGATAAGGTCCCTCATCGCCTGCAAGTGTTCCTCCATCTGGAACTCCGGCTGTGTCAGCGGTATCCTTCCTGCCTCGGTGTCGGCCGTGCCGTCGATGTCCGTTGTCTCCTCCGTATTTTTTCCATTATTATTTTTTTTTTGGGTTTTTTTCGTTTCTTTGTTTTTGTTTTTTTCGATTACTTCCATATTGTTCCCACGAGTAGCTAGGGAAATTGTGGTCCACCCCCGCAGAGCCCCGCATGCGAGGGTAAGGCTAATTACTCCGGGAGGACGCCTGGTATCCCGGAGACACCGTTTGCGACACCACTCCCCTGGTGCCACGCAGCCCCAGGCACGGTTGTTCACACCCTGGCTTGGGGTCAGTGACCCTGACAAGGGACCCTCACTGGGTGCTATCACCCGGGCCAGGTGAACCCAGAGCCAGAGCTTCCATTCGCCGTAAGACCGTTGTAAGCCCGGCCTACGTTTCCAGGAGGCGCGACGAGGACGCTGGAAGTTGACGTGTCCCTAACAGTTTTACCTGAAGGGTAGCCCCCCGATAATGATAATGATAATGATAATGATAATGATAATGATAATGATAATGATAATGATAATGATAATGATAATGATAATGATAATGATAATGATAATGATAATGATAATGATAATGATAATGATAATGATAATGATAATGATTTTTTTTTTTTTTTTTTTTTTTGAGAGGGGGGAAATGTTTTATACACCATGGAGGGGCACGTGTACTCCGTGTGCTGGAATCTCCTATCGTGGCCTACCAGCTAAAACCCCACCTCTCATGTCATCTTCCAGTGTATCTGGATCCACCCCGGCACCGCTTTCGCATTACTTCGGGGTGGGTTTCCTTGGTCATGAGGACGCCTTCATCCGAGCCCTGATGGGCTCCTCTCCTATTTTCTCGTCAACTAAGCCTCGTTGGCATTTTCCTGGTCTCGCTTCTTATGGCGAAGGACAGTCTCGATGTAGAGCTGTACCTTCGACCACGCGTCCTGGTCTCGGAGCATGATGCCGACGATATTGTCGGGCGTAACATGCCCGAGACCTTCTTCCAGGGCCCCTCGTTCAAGCCTCCACCTTCCGCATTCGAAGAAGGTATGGAGAGCATTGTCCGAGGGAGAGTCACAGTAGGCACAGCCTGGTTCCGGTACCTTACCCATTTTGTGCAGGTAAGAGCGGAATAGGCCGTGCCCCGTCAAGAATTGGGTGAGGTAGTAGTCTACCTCACCCTCGTGTCGGTCGGTCCAGATGTCCAGCCGGGTTATAAGCCTAGCTGTCCATCTGCCCCTCGTCTCGTTTTGCCATCTTTCTTGCCAGGCCTGCATTGTGCTGGCTCTAGCAATTGTCCGTGCATCTTTTTTCCCCAGAGCAGGCGTCTGCTGGTGGATAAACTGTCGCTCCTGGGCTAGTAGGTCGATGGGTATAACTCCAGCGACCACCAGCGCTGCGGGCTCCGAGACCGTGCGGTAGGAGCACGCGATTCGGAGGGCCCCTCTCCGTTGCACTGCGGCCATGCGTTTTCGGTACATTTCATACCGCAGCGCTCCGGCCCAGATTTCGGCTCCGTATAGCATTACGGACTCGGCGGTGCGCATGAGGAGGCGCCTTTTGCAGGGACGTGGGCCTCTAACATTGGCCATGATCCTGCTAAGGGCCGTTGTCACCGCTGCCGCCTTATCCGCCGCTCTGATTATGTGAGCCCCGAAGGTGAGCTTGTTGTCGAGCGTCACCCCCAGGTACTTTGCCGTCAGTTTGGTCTGGACCGTCGCGTCTCCTACTTGCATAGGGCGCAAGGTGTTAATGCGCTTCTTTGTGAGCAGCACGATCTCGGTCTTTGCTGCTGCTAGTTCAAGCCCGTGATCCTCCATCCAGGAGCTGACTCGACGCATCACCTGATTGAGACGCATCTGAGCGGCGTCTATGTCTCGAGCGACGATAACCGCCGCTATGTCGTCTGCGTACCCGATCAGGAAGCAGTTCTCTGGCATCGCCATACGAAGGATCCCGTCGTATGAGATGTTCCATATGTCGGGTCCCAGTATGGAGCCTTGAGCTGCCCCCGACGTAAGCTCTTTCTGTACTGGGCCATCCTCTGTATCGTAGGTTAGCCATCGGTCCCTCAAGTAGTCTCCGAGAATACGCAGGAGGTACTCGGGGACCTGGAAATCTCGTTCCAGAGCGTCCAGTGCCTTGTCCCACCGTACGGAGTTAAAGGCGTTTTTCACGTCTAAGGTGGCCAACAGACACACGGGGCGGGAATAGTGATTGCCCCGCTCCGTCGACCTGGCGGCGTCTACTACCTCCTGGACTGCGTCGATGGTGGAGACGCCCCGCCTGAAACCGTATTGCCGGGGGGCTAAGTCGCCCGTGTCCCGTACGGCTGCGTGTAGGCGAGGCTTGAGCAGTTTCTCCAGGAGTTTGCCTGCGGTGTCCAGCATGCACAGAGGCCTGTATGATGCTGGAGCGTCTGCTGGACCCTTACCCTTACTGATCAGCACAAGTCTCGCTGTCTTCCAGCGGCGCGGGAAAGTACCCGTTTTCAGGCAGGAGTTGTACATATCGAGCAAGAGGTGAGGGTGACTCTCTGTTATGGCTTTCAGCAGCTCTGCTGGAAGTCCATCCGGTTCTGGAGCTTTCCTGTTCCGCATTGAAGACACGGCTTTGGAAAGCTCTGCCCCAGTGAAAGGCGGGGCATCAGGGGGTCCGAATGTCGCCGGGACTTCCGGTCTCTTCGGGTGAGTTGGGAAAAGGGTACTGACGATTGTAGTCATTGTCCCCGCATCACGGGGGGTTCCTTGAGCAAAGGCCCCCAGTTTGCGGGTGACGATTTTGTACCCTAATCCCCACGGATCGTTGTCTAGTTCCTGTCCCAGCGTTATCCAGCAGCGCCGCTTACTGGACATGATGGCCCGTCCGAGAGCTTTTTTGGCCGCCTTATATTGGGCGGCCTTCGGGACTGCGTCGCGATCGCTTCTTTTGGCCCTCTGGGCGATGCGCCTAAGGCGCAGGCTGTTCCTCCGGAGGGCCGCGATCTCGTTTGTCCACCAGTAGGTAGGACGTCTCCTCCGACTGCTTCTTTTTTGTGGCACTGCGTCTGCACAGGCCTGGTGTATCAGACGCATGGTAGCGTCCGTCAACATTTCGGCCTGCGCAGGAGGTTGTCCGCTAACCCGAGCTGCCTCCAGTGTTTGCTGACCGCGTTCTAGTGACCGGGACAGTTGCGCTCGATCTAATTGCTCTATTTTCCACCTGGGGGGTGCTTGCTGCGTGGGAACCGGAACTGGTCTGTCATCATGTACGCGGAACATGATGTACTGGTGATCGCTTCCCGTGAAGTCTTCGATCACCCGCCAGTCCTCGATTCTCGCTGCGAGTTGTTCGGTTGCCAGGGAGATGTCGATGATAGTCTCCCTGTAGCCGGGCCTTCGGAAGGTCGAGGTGGAGCCAGTATTGAGGACTACGAGCCCCACCCTCGACACCATATCCATGACCCGTCGTCCCCTCGAGTCAGGCCCAGCTTCCCCCCATTCGGAAGCCTTTGCGTTGAAATCCCCGGCCACTATCAGTTCACCCTGGAGGTCTCGGATTGCATCTTCCAGGCCGTCGAGTTTGGTCTGGAAGTCGTCTATTCGTTCGTTGGGGGTGAGGTACACACTAACGAAAGATACGTTTGCGCGCCTCACCCAGACGAAACCTCTGCCGGACCCGTTTCCCGCGATATGGAAAGACCGCGGTTCCGGGATCCATATAGCAGCAGTGCCAAGCTCATCTGAGTACCACCCTGGGCCTTCTCTGTCCCGGTACTGGATAATGATAATGATAATGATAATGATAATGATAATGATAATGATAATGATAATGATAATGATAATGATAATGATAATGATAATGATAATGATAATGATAATGATAATGATTTTTTTTTTTTTTTTTTTTTTTTTTTTTTTTTTTGAGAGGGGGGAAATGTTTTATACACCATGGAGGGGCACGTGTACTCCGTGTGCTGGAATCTCCTATCGTGGCCTACCAGCTAAAACCCCACCTCTCATGTCATCTTCCAGTGTATCTGGATCCACCCCGGCACCGCTTTCGCATTACTTCGGGGTGGGTTTCCTTCGTCATGAGGACGCCTTCATCCGAGCCCTGATGGGCTCCTCTCCTATTTTCTCGTCAACTAAGCCTGGTTGGCATTTTCCTGGTCTCGTTTCTTATGGCGAAGGACAGTCTCGATGTAGAGCTGTACCTTCGACCACGCGTCCTGGTCTCGGAGCATGATGCCGACGATATTGTCGGGCGTAACATGCCCGAGACCTTCTTCCAGGGCCCCTCGTTCAAGCCTCCACCTTCCGCATTCGAAGAAGGTATGGAGAGCATTGTCCGAGGGAGAGTCACAGTAGGCACAGCCTGGTTCCGGTACCTTACCCATTTTGTGCAGGTAAGAGCGGAATAGGCCGTGCCCCGTCAAGAATTGGGTGAGGTAGTAGTCTACCTCACCCTCGTGTCGGTCGGTCCAGATGTCCAGCCGGGTTATAAGCCTAGCTGTCCACCTGCCCCTCGTCTCGTTTTGCCATCTTTCTTGCCAGGCCTGCATTGTGCTGGCTCTGGCAATTGTCCGTGCATCTTTTTTCCCCAGAGCAGGCGTCTGCTGGTGGATAAACTGTCGCTCCTGGGCTAGTAGGTCGATGGGTATAACTCCAGCGACCACCAGCGCTGCGGGCTCCGAGACCGTGCGGTAGGAGCACGCGATTCGGAGGGCCCCTCTCCGTTGCACTGCGGCCATGCGTTTTCGGTACATTTCATACCGCAGCGCTCCGGCCCAGATTTCGGCTCCGTATAGCATTACGGACTCGGCGGTGCGCATGAGAAGGCGCCTTTTGCAGGGCCGTGGGCCTCTAACATTGGCCATGATCCTGCTAAGGGCCGTTGTCACCGCTGCCGCCTTATCCGCCGCTCTGATTATGTGAGCCCCGAAGGTGAGCTTGTTGTCGAGCGTCACCCCCAGGTACTTTGCCGTCAGTTTGGTCTGGACCGTCGCGTCTCCTACTTGCATAGGGCGCAAGGTGTTAATGCGCTTCTTTGTGAGCAGCACGATCTCGGTCTTTGCTGCTGCTAGTTCAAGCCCGTGATCCTCCATCCAGGAGCTGACTCGACGCATCACCTGATTGAGACGCATCTGAGCGGCGTCTATGTCTCGAGCGACGATAACCGCCGCTATGTCGTCTGCGTACCCGATCAGGAAGCAGTTCTCTGGCATCGCCATACGAAGGATCCCGTCGTATGAGATGTTCCATATGTCGGGTCCCAGTATGGAGCCTTGAGCTGCCCCCGACGTAAGCTCTTTCTGTACTGGGCCATCCTCTGTATCGTAGGTTAGCCATCGGTCCCTCAAGTAGTCTCCGAGAATACGCAGGAGGTACTCGGGGACCTGGAAATCTCGTTCCAGAGCGTCCAGTGCCTTGTCCCACCGTACGGAGTTAAAGGCGTTTTTCACGTCTAAGGTGGCCAACAGACACACGGGGCGGGAATAGTGATTGCCCCGCTCCGTCGACCTGGCGGCGTCTACTACCTCCTGGACTGCGTCGATGGTGGAGACGCCCCGCCTGAAACCGTATTGCCGGGGGGCTAAGTCGCCCGTGTCCCGTACGGCTGCGTGTAGGCGAGGCTTGAGCAGTTTCTCCAGGAGTTTGCCTGCGGTGTCCAGCATGCACAGAGGCCTGTATGATGCTGGAGCGTCTGCTGGACCCTTACCCTTACTGATCAGCACAAGTCTCGCTGTCTTCCAGCGGCGCGGGAAAGTACCCGTTTTCAGGCAGGAGTTGTACATATCGAGCAAGAGGTGAGGGTGACTCTCTGTTATGGCTTTCAGCAGCTCTGCTGGAAGTCCATCCGGTCCTGGAGCTTTCCTGTTCCGCATTGGAGACACGGCTTTGGAAAGCTCTGCCCCAGTGAAAGGCGGGGCATCAGGGGGTCCGAATGTCGCCGGGACTTCCGGTCTCTTCGGGTGAGTTGGGAAAAGGGTACTGACGATGGTAGTCATTGTCCCCGCATCACGGGGGGTTCCTTGAGCAAAGGCCCCCAGTTTGCGGGTGACGATTTTGTACCCTAATCCCCACGGATCGTTGTCTAGTTCCTGTCCCAGCGTTATCCAGCAGCGCCGCTTACTGGACATGATGGCCCGTCCGAGAGCTTTTTTGGCCGCCTTATATTGGGCGGCCTTCGGGGCTGCGTCGCGATCGCTTCTTTTGGCCCTCTGGGCGATGCGCCTAAGGCGCAGGCTGTTCCTCCGGAGGGCCGCGATCTCGTTTGTCCACCAGTAGGTAGGACGTCTCCTCCGACTGCTTCTTTTTTGTGGCACTGCGTCTGCACAGGCCTGGTGTATCAGACGCATGGTAGCGTCCGTCAACATTTCGGCCTGCGCAGGAGGTTGTCCGCTAACCCGAGCTGCCTCCAGTGCTTGCTGACCGCGTTCTAGTGACCGGGACAGTTGCGCTCGATCTAATTGCTCTATTTTCCACCTGGGGGGTGCTTGCTGCGTGGGAACCGGAACTGGTCTGTCATCATGTACGCGGAACATGATGTACTGGTGATCGCTTCCCGTGAAGTCTTCGATCACCCGCCAGTCCTCGATTCTCGCTGCGAGTTGTTCGGTTGCCAGGGGGATGTCGATGATAGTCTCCCTGTAGCCGGGCCTTCGGAAGGTCGAGGTGGAGCCAGTATTGAGGACTACGAGCCCCACCCTCGACACCATATCCATGACCCGTCGTCCCCTCGAGTCAGGCCCAGCTTCCCCCCATTCGGAAGCCTTTGCGTTGAAATCCCCGGCCACTATCAGTTCACCCTGGAGGTCTCGGATTGCATCTTCCAGGCCGTCGAGTTTGGTCTGGAAGTCGTCTATTCGTTCGTTGGGGGTGAGGTACACACTAACGAAAGATACGTTTGCGCGCCTCACCCAGACGAAACCTCTGCCGGACCCGTTTCCCGCGATATGGAAAGACCGCGGTTCCGGGATCCATATAGCAGCAGTGCCAAGCTCATCTGAGTACCACCCTGGGCCTTCTCTGTCCCGGTACTGCTCGCTGATAAGGACAATATCAACGCACTTCTCGGCGCAGATCTGGTCCAAGAGGTTATGAGCCGTCCTACTCCTGTTCATGTTGCCTTGCAGGACTACAGCCATTTAGCGTAGTGCCTTTGCCCGGGCCTCCCGGAAAGCTTTGCAGGCACCTGATCCCGCCGTGTGGTTTTGTTCGGCGGGGCCGGTGCTCTCTCCGGTGCACAGGAAGCAGTGCGGGTTCGCCTTGCAGCTAGCCGCTCTGTGCTCCTCTGAGCCACACCGGAAACACAGCTTGCTCCGGTCAGGGCCTTTGCAGTTGTGGCTCCGATGCCCGTAGCCTAGGCACTTGAAGCAGCGCTCCACTTCGTTTCGTCGTCTGATTCGGCAGTTAACGAATCCCACCTTGATCCGGGCGGTCACGAGGAGTTTGCTCGCTGCACCCTCCTCGAGCGTGACTAGGGACAAGCGCTGCTCCCGCTGGTTGGGCCTAGTCACTACGACGGTGAGGCTACCATCGTAGTCCTGCAGGCTCCGCTTCAGGGCTTCCTCGACTTCTTCTTTGGTGGTGCAGCAGTCGAGGTCCCTGATCTCCAAAGTGGTTTTTGGGGTCAGTTCCCTCACACTGCTGGTATCCCCGACGCTTTGTCTCAGTGCCTCTGAGAAGGTGGTCCTCGCGTCGGCAGTCGTCTTGGACAGCTCGAGAAGGACCTCACCTGCTCTGGTCCTGCGGACAGACCGGACCTCCACACCGCTATCCTCGGGCTTTATCCCTTGTCGGATAGTGTGGAGAACGTCCGCGTAAGTTCTCCCTTCAGAGGGTTTCAGAAGGATAGCGTCCGGCTTCGTCCGCCGTTCCTTCTTCTTCCCTGTGCCGCTTTCTATCGCCGGCTTTTTTCGGTTCGGGTTTTGCCCGTTCCTTTTACCGTTTTCGGTGTCTCTGGACGAGCTAGGTCCGATCTCCGCTGGTCCCTGGTCCCTCTTCTTACTTTTTTTTTGAGGGACTTCCTTCCACTCCGTAGGCGTCGGGCCGGCTCTCTTCTTTTTTGTTTCCTGCGTTCCCGGCATCAGAGGAGGGCTTGTAGCGGACCTCTTTCTGCTGTCGTAGCTCGTGCAGGGCACCGGTGACGGCGCCGGCGACACCTCCGCATCTACGGATTGCTCGGATAGTAGACGCTGTGCCCGGAAGCATATGCGTCTTCTGCTTCCCAGGGCGTCTACCATCTCCTCCAGTTTCGGTAGGCCGCTTTTTACTGCCTTCGTTACATTAGGCTGCTTTTTTACAGCCGCCATCATGAGACTGATAAGGTCCCTCATCGCCTGCAAGTGTTCCTCCATCTGGAACTCCGGCTGTGTCAGCGGTATCCTTCCTGCCTCGGTGTCGGCCGTGCCGTCGATGTCCGTTGTCTCCTCCGTATTTTTTCCATTATTTTTTTTTTGGGTTTTTTTCGTTTCTTTGTTTTTGTTTTTTTCGATTGCTTCCATATTGTTCCCACGAGTAGCTAGGGAAATTGTGGTCCACCCCCGCAGAGCCCTGCATGCGAGGGTAAGGCTAATTACTCCGGGAGGACGCCTGGTATCCCGGAGACACCGTTTGCGACACCACTCCCCTGGTGCCACGCAGCCCCAGGCACGGTTGTTCACACCCTGGCTTGGGGTCAGTGACCCTGACAAGGGACCCTCACTGGGTGCTATCACCCGGGCCAGGTGAACCCAGAGCCAGAGCTTCCATTCGCCGTAAGACCGTTGTAAGCCCGGCCTACGTTTCCAGGAGGCGCGACGAGGACGCTGGAAGTTGACGTGTCCCTAACAGTTTTACCTGAAGGGTAGCCCCCCGATAATGATAATGATAATGATAATGATAATGATAATGATAATGATAATGATAATGATAATGATAATGATAATGATAATGATAATGATAATGATAATGATAATGATAATGATAATGATAATGATAATGATAATGATAATGATAATGATAATGATAATGATAATGATAATGATAATGATAATGATAATGATAATGATAATGATAATGATAATGATAATGATAATGATAATGATAATGATAATGATAATGATAATGATAATGATAATGATAATGATAATGATAATGATAATGATAATGATAATGATAATGATAATGATAATGATAATGATAATGATAATGATAATGATAATGATAATGATAATGATAATGATAATGATAATGATAATGATAATGATAATGATAATGATAATGATAATGATAATGATAATGATAATGATAATGATAATGATAATGATAATGATAATGATAATGATAATGATAATGATAATGATAATGATAATGATAATGATAATGATAATGATAATGATAATGATAATGATAATGATAATGATAATGATAATGATAATGATAATGATAATGATAATGATAATGATAATGATAATGATAATGATAATGATAATGATAATGATAATGATAATGATAATGATAATGATAATGATAATGATAATGATAATGATAATGATAATGATAATGATAATGATAATGATAATGATAATGATAATGATAATGATAATGATAATGATAATGATAATGATAATGATAATGATAATGATAATGATAATGATAATGATAATGATAATGATAATGATAATGATAATGATAATGATAATGATAATGATAATGATAATGATAATGATAATGATAATGATAATGATAATGATAATGATAATGATAATGATAATGATAATGATAATGACGACAGTGTCGGTTATTATTTGCATTGTAATTTCGATGAAACGCTGTGTATATATCGCTCATATCGCGGAACAAAAAGCTCCGAATGGTTCGTTGATGAATTAAGAAAAATTATTTCAAAGGTTGAACACGTTTTTGTTCGTCCAAGAAACATGATATTGACTGATCAAGATAAAAAACATATAATGGATGCAACGACTTGTCATATTTGTCAAAAACAATTCAGTCGTAATGAAGTGATATTTGCGCGATCATTGTCATTTTACCGGTAAATTTAACGGAGTCGCACATGCGAGATGTAATTTGAAGTATAAAGATTTGAGAATCCTCCCAATAATATTTCATAATTTATCCAATTATGATGCTCATTTCTTAATCGAAGAAGTAGCTAATAAAATTAATGGAATAATTAAAGTATTGGCAACCACGATTGAAAAATATATTACGATTATCAAATCTGTACCAATTGGGAATATAAACCGAAAAGTCAAAACACAAACGAAGTTACAAATCAAATTTATCGACTCGTATCGATTTTTAAACACCGGATTAGAAAATTTAGTTCAAACATTAAATAAAAATGATCTGAAAATTCTTCGATCGAATTTTAACGTCAATAGTGATCAATTCAATTTGTTATCTCGTAAAGGTGTATTTCCATATGAATACATCGATACAATGAGTAAACTGAACGAAACACAATTACCACCATACGAAGCCTTTTTCAGTAAATTGAATGGTTGTAATATTTCATCTGAAAATTACGTACACGCTCAAAAAGTATGGCAAAATGTTAACATAAAAACGATCGGTGAATATAGCGATTTGTATTTGAAAATAGGCGTTCTTTTATTAGCTGATGTGTTCGAAGCATTTCGATTGAATTGTCTCGAAAGTTATGATCTTGATCCTCTTTATTATTACACTCTTCCCGGCTATTCGTGGGACGCTATGTTGAAATACACCAAAGTGGAATTACAATTATTATCTGATATCGATATGTTGATGTTTATTGAAAGAGGTATTCGTGGTGGACTCAGTCAATGCTCTCATCGATACGCTTGTGCCAACAATAAATATATGAATGGTAAATATGATCAATCAAAAGAAACATCGTATTTAATATATTTCGATGTAAACAATTTATATGGATGGGCTATGTCGCAGGCATTACCGTATCGAAACTTTCACTGGATGGAAAATATTAATAATTTTAACGTTGAAGCAATCCCTCATGATTCAGCTGTCGGTTTCATATTGGAAGTAGACTTAGAATATCCGTCAGATATTCATGACTTTCATGCAGACCTTCCGTTTTGCGTACATAACAGTGAAACCACCAAATGCGAAAAGAAACGCTTCATCAAAATTGCTTGCTACGTTGTATGATAAAAACAAATACGTAGTTCATTACCGTGCACTACAGCAATGTTTGCAAGAAGGTTTACGACTACGTAAAATTCACCGCAGATTATATTTCGATCAATCACCCTGGTTAGAAAAATATATTGATCTAAACACAAATCTTCGTAAAACCGCAAAATCTAACTTTGAAGCAAACCTACGGAAACTGATGAATAACGCTGTTTTTGGGAAAACAATGGAAAATCCGCGTAAATACACGGACGTAAAGTTAGCTACTCAATAGGAAGGACGATACGGAGCTGCTGCGTACATTGCGAAACCCAATTTTCATAGAAGAGTATTGTTTAACGAAAATTTTGTCGGTATTTATATGCGTCAATTAGAAATTAGCATGTGTAAACCAATATACGTAGGTCTATCGGTGTTGGATATTTCGAAAACATGCTTATACGATTTTCATTATTCTTTCATGAAACCGCTGTTTGACGAAAAATGTAAAATTTTATGCACCGATACCGATAGTCTACTCTATGAAATTAAAGACTATGACATTTATACAATGATGAAAAATTATATAAATCTCTTCGATACAAGTGATTATTCAGAATCGAATAGTTATAATATGCCGCGAAAAAACAAAAAAGTAATTGGATTAATGAAAGATGAAAATAATGAAATCATTGTAAGCGAATTCATCGGTTTGCGATCAAAAATGTATGCTCTCAAATTTTTCGAAGAAAAGTCGTCTGAAGTAAAAAAAATCAAAGGTATAAAAAAAAATGTCATACAACATAAAATAAACTTCGAAGATTATCGAAATTGTCTATTCAACGAAGAATATCAAATGTGTACTGTGACGGGACATTTACCCCCCCTGTGTTATTCTAATAATAAGGAGTAAATGCCGTTACTCCGCGGTGAGAAAAAGAAAAACACGGCTCGACCCGCGACACCGGTCCGACTCGAGACCGCAGTCAAAATATAATTCGGAACGCCTTAGCGTCGGTGGGCTCCTACAATCACAGGCGAGAATAAGCGAAGACAACCGTTAGATATCGGTTCACGCCCCAAACACCAAGCCCACCGAACGGACTCGACGATTCCAAGCGCAACTTAGCGACATTTAACGGTTGAGCATTTTTCATTCTTCCCCCTAATTAAGACATTATGACCGTTGCGATCCACCACGGATCATACGACCTCATGACGTCACGTGACGTCATGTAACAGAGCCCATCGTGCCTATAAAAGCAGGAGGCACGATAGCTCAAAAATTCATTCTAACAAATTTACTTCAAGACTTCAGTCCGCTACAAAATATTTTCTTTCACTCCATCGCCGTCGACGGTCATCCGAGAACATCGTTGTCAAAGGATCACCGCTGACATCACCGAACGAGCTACTCTCTTCTCCTGGGACTTAGAAGGAGTAACTCTTCAATCGCAATATCGAATTCAAGGATTCATTAGAATCACGCTGAGCATCCCCGGCTTCTTGAAGCACGTATTGTGGTCATTTTTATTCGTGAGTGCCATACGGCATAGCGCCGTCGCATTCACGTTCCTGCTAGGCATCCCCGGCCTCCTCAGGTTAGGTTCATCCTCCCTGTTGTATGTTTTAAATAAAGAAGTCCTTTACCCTCCGTTCCCGATATACTCGTTGTTTCGAACATTGCGTACAGTCACGCTGAGCATCCCCGGCTTCAGGAACTACGCCTGGATTTCGCGCGGTGTTTTAAACGATCGGTACTTTTGGAAAGTAGGCTTTTCACGTTTTGTTAACATTGCTCACTGCAACGCAGTTTTGAGAGTTCGAGTCATTAGCATCCGGTAGCAGACAGATTTAAATAAAGGTTCACGAAGTAGATACGAGACATTTAATATTCCGAGAAAACGGTGCAGGCATTCATCAGCCATCGCGCTTGCCGAACACCTGGGCATAGTTCGTAAATAAACACTTCCAAGCCGAGTTTCGCGACGGGTAGTTGGAACGCACGCGGAAACGCACAGGCCGACCACACACTCACACGGGCGACTCGGGCCCGAGGTATCGTTAAGGCGATTAGCGCCAACACACGTAGAAATCGGAACAATAACTTTAAAGGGACAGACAAGAGAAGCGCGTTCAAGAATTCCCACTTACATCGATACAAGCTGATGATGAAATTGTATCTCGGTCGTTAGACCAGTGAGAGTTACGCAACCTCTGAAAGCTTCTCGAAAACAAAATAAAATGTAATAAAATTCTTCCGTGCAGCCCAGAGGCCGAATTCCACCCGGCACAAAAACAAACACAGAATAAAGGAATTGACCGAAACACCGCTTCCACGCAACGGCAATATTTCGGGCAAATCACATTGGCGCCCAACGTGGGGCTGCAAAGGAAAATAATCATTTTTTTTCTCTCGCTCTCATCTCCTTACGTGACACTTGAGCACGAGAGCGAAATTTTGTCACGTTTTGGGTATAATCGACTCAACGATGTCGAACCCAACCGTTCCCGTGTCGACAGTGACCTCGGGATCATCACAGCCAACAAGTGCGAGTACGATGGTCGTATCATCAACAGGACCACGACAATTTACATCAGAACGTTCAAACGAATTGAACCACACAAACGATTTGTCGAGAGTACTCGAAGCCGAGATTCAAGCGTTACGTCAACCACACGACTATAGTTTCATGGAACGACGCGACAGCATGACGATGCAAAATCCAAACCATGCAACCAATGCTCCTGAACACTTCGCATTATCGAAAACCTGGGGGGCACCGAAGTTGTCGGCACCGACCTTCAAAGGACTTCCTCGTGAACGTCCGATGAAATTTCTACGAGAATTTCGAAAATATTGCGAAACACTAGGAGGTCGATATGAGTTCAAGATCCTCGTGGATCAAAGCTTGATACAATTGGCAAGTGAATGGTGGAATCTCGTAGAACCCGACGTTCGAGACCTCAAAGATTTCGAGTATTATTTTACACGAAGATTTTGGAACGAGGACGTTCAACATCAAGTCCATGAGAATCTCGACTACGGGTGGTATCGCCCGGATTCCAAACAAACACGAATGGCCTACGCGATTCGGAGAATCGGCGAAGCTCGAGAGCTAATACCAAAGCCCTCAGACGAGTCGATTATTCGAAAGTTATCACGTCATTTCACGGAGGAAATCCGCAGTGCGATACTTGCACGCGGAATACAAACGATCCAGCCTTTCTTGGACTTCCTCGAATCTTTCGATCAGGGAGGATCAATTAATTCAAAAACGAGGCACACATCATAATTCGAGCATGCCATGAAATCTACGGCCATGCAGGGGCAAAAAAAAAAAATTGCTATCTGCTCCTCCGGGAGGATTTCTACTGTCCCAATTTATACCGAGTCGCGAGGAAACTCCTATCGACATGCGACACGTGTAAAAAAAAAAAAAAAAAAAAAAAAAAAAAAAAAATAAAAAACGGATCAATAAAGAACGATTCATCCTCGCTTTTTCGACCCACCTAATTCTGTGAATCTCTGAACAAAAAAAAAGGCTCACATGAATCGGGGGGCAGTTGTGACGGGACATTTACCCCCCCTGTGTTATTCTAATAATAAGGAGTAAATGCCGTTACTCCGCGGTGAGAAAAAGAAAAACACGGCTCGACCCGCGACACCGGTCCGACTCGAGACCGCAGTCAAAATATAATTCGGAACGCCTTAGCGTCGGTGGGCTCCTACAATCACAGGCGAGAATAAGCGAAGACAACCGTTAGATATCGGTTCACGCCCCAAACACCAAGCCCACCGAACGGACTCGACGATTCCAAGCGCAACTTAGCGACATTTAACGGTTGAGCATTTTTCATTCTTCCCCCTAATTAAGACATTATGACCGTTGCGATCCACCACGGATCATACGACCTCATGACGTCACGTGACGTCATGTAACAGAGCCCATCGTGCCTATAAAAGCAGGAGGCACGATAGCTCAAAAATTCATTCTAACAAATTTACTTCAAGACTTCAGTCCGCTACAAAATATTTTCTTTCACTCCATCGCCGTCGACGGTCATCCGAGAACATCGTTGTCAAAGGATCACCGCTGACATCACCGAACGAGCTACTCTCTTCTCCTGGGACTTAGAAGGAGTAACTCTTCAATCGCAATATCGAATTCAAGGATTCATTAGAATCACGCTGAGCATCCCCGGCTTCTTGAAGCACGTATTGTGGTCATTTTTATTCGTGAGTGCCATACGGCATAGCGCCGTCGCATTCACGTTCCTGCTCGGCATCCCCGGCCTCCTCAGGTTAGGTTCATCCTCCCTGTTGTATGTTTTAAATAAAGAAGTCCTTTACCCTCCGTTCCCGATATACTCGTTGTTTCGAACATTGCGTACAGTCACGCTGAGCATCCCCGGCTTCAGGAACTACGCCTGGATTTCGCGCGGTGTTTTAAACGATCGGTACTTTTGGAAAGTAGGCTTTTCACGTTTTGTTAACATTGCTCACTGCAACGCAGTTTTGAGAGTTCGAGTCATTAGCATCCGGTAGCAGACAGATTTAAATAAAGGTTCACGAAGTAGATACGAGACATTTAATATTCCGAGAAAACGGTGCAGGCATTCATCAGCCATCGCGCTTGCCGAACACCTGGGCATAAGTTCGTAAATAAACACTTCCAAGCCGAGTTTCGCGACGGGTAGTTGGAACGCACGCGGAAACGCACAGGCCGACCACACACTCACACGGGCGACTCGGGCCCGAGGTATCGTTAAGGCGATTAGCGCCAACACACGTAGAAATCGGAACAATAACTTTAAAGGGACAGACAAGAGAAGCGAGTTCAAGAATTCCCACTTACATCGATACAAGCTGATGATGAAATTGTATCTCGGTCGTTAGACCAGTGAGAGTTACGCAACCTCTGAAAGCTTCTCGAAAACAAAATAAAATGTAATAAAATTCTTCCGTGCAGCCCAGAGGCCGAATTCCACCCGGCACAAAAACAAACACAGAATAAAGGAATTGACCGAAACACCGCTTCCACGCAACGGCAATATTTCGGGCAAATCACAGTACGCAAAAGTTAATTCAATCAAAGCTTCACAGAGTATATACTGTTCGCGCAAAAAAAAATTCTCTACATCCACACGATGACAAACGATATGTTCAATCTGATTCGATAAGCACTCTACCGTGGGGGCATTATTCTATTGACGAAAATTATTTAAGCAATAGTGATTAACTTCTGTATTATACTCCAATAATGACGAATGTCTGTATTATACTATAATAAAAATTAATGTATATCGCAAAAATATTTAGTATGTCTCTTTCATCGATGAGACAAGCATTTACAAAATAGTGTGATTTCCGTCTGATGAAATACGTACAAAAAAAATCGATTCATCATCGAGGCGGTGGATTAATAAATAGAGCAATAAATTCTCTTCCCTTTGAACTACATATACCGGGTTATCAATTTTCTGGACCTGGAACACATTTGGAAAAAAGATTAGCACGCGATGAGCTCGGGATCAATCCCTTGGATGCTGCGTGTCGTGAGCACGACATCGCATATTCACGACATAAAGATCTTACTAATCGCCATAAAGCCGATAAAATATTAGCTCAACGTGCAAAACAACGAATTATTGCTAAAAACGCTACGGTCGGTGAACGAGCAGCGGCTACTGCAACGTGGGCAACCATGAATGTAAAACGTAAAGTTGGTATGGGTGTCGGTGATAAAAGAAAAAAAAAAGAAAAAATAAAACGAAAAAAGAGCGAAAATTAATGATCGCCAAACGAGGTGGATTTCTACCAATATTACCAATACTAGGAGCATTAGGATCTTTGATAGGAGGAGCGGCAAGTGTTGCAAACACAGTAAATAGAGCCAAGGCAGCACGGAAACAGATTGAAGAATTTCAACGTCATAATCGTGCAATGGAAGGACGTGGTCTATATTTAAAACCACACTATTCCGGTCGAGGGTTAAGTGGAAACAGTCGGAGAAAAAAAAAAAAACGTTGCTCAGCGAAAAGAAGAAGAAGTTAAAGTCCATATATGGTAATCGACCAATGACTAATATTGAGTTGAGTAATGAATGTCAAAAAATTCCATATTTCCGAGGAGTTTTTATGCGGGATACTCTGCCATCTATCGTTAAATGTAATGAATCGGGGATTGTTAATTTGGATACTACCAAAGGACCGGGTACGCATTGGGTTGCATACAAAAAACGTGGACGTCATATTGAATATTTCGATTCCTTCGGAAATCTGAGACCACCACGAGAATTACGTAAATGTTTTGGTATCGGCAACAAATCATATAATCATATGATCTGTATCATATAATTATCAACGTATACAAGCCGATAACACTACCAATTGTGGCCAGTTATGCGTAGCGTTTCTTACCGGGAAAGGAAGTTGCGATTAACGTTTGAATTTTTGAGCTGCGGTGTGGAAACGTCGAGAAATACATACTGTGACCGAAAAATTTGACGCACCGGCGAATTTGATGGTACCGGCTAGCTGCAGCTTTTGCGGGTAGAGGGGCGGTCCGTTTCACAGGCGATACAAAATAATTACTCGAACCAAACTAACTAAATAAATTAAGAAAGCACAATTCGGGATCATCATCACTTCAATTTATTAAAGAAAAGAAAATCCTACTAAAATTCCTCCCAGCTACTCAGTTCACCGGGACAAATATCTAATAAAATGACAATTCGAATAATTTCATAAAATAATTTTCCCTACTAAAAATCATCGTCTTTGCTCGCAAAATCCGGTACACGAAATTACACAGAAATACAATTCTAACCGGGTGGTTGACCGGTGCGATACGACCCTGACGAGTCCCGCTTTCATTGTCGCAGCCACGATGCACGATAAACAGATCGGCCTATGGCTAGACGGCGCGTGCGGGACCGGGACTCGCACGCCACACTTATGGATCTCTCGCGTACAAAATTTAATCGAACAATTTACCAAATGAAACGATCTCAAAGGCTCAAACAAGTTAACACAAAACAAAACCAAATTTAAGAAAATGCGAGACGGGACCGTCACGCCTTATTACGGGCCCACCCACGATTAATATTTTTGCCCGGGACGGCAACCGTCATCGCGCGAGTGACGCGCACACTCAAAATTAATAAATCAAAAATAAAACACAAAAATGAAAACGCGACCGAGAAAAAAGACGAAAGCCTTACCGGAGAGACACAGATGTTTGGCCGAGAATTATCTCGTTTTCCCTTCCTCCGACCCAAAGATAATCTCGAAGTTCCGATCGGCACGGTACCGATGTGGAATCCACTCTTTACTCGGAACTGTCCCTCTGGCCATCTCGATCACTCGAGCACACGTCCTCACACCACAAAAGATACGACGAGAGTCCTCGAGTGATCTACGCTAATTCTTCTCGCTGTCTCGCTCTCCCCTCCCTTTACAGGTAATTTCGCTTCCCCGGTACCTAGCGACGCCCTACAATATTCGCGAACTATCGCACGCACGAAATTAATTTTCGAACGATAACGGCGCTGACGCTTCGTTCGACCGTCCTCGTGACGTTTCGCTTGCAGATTCTCGTAGACGCCGGTCCCGGGGTGACAGTCATCGTGGTCGATGCTGACATCGCTAAGCTGCGACTTCTTCGATATCGATGCGCCCAGAGCGATGATTTTTGGGTGTTGAATCGGTGAGAGAAGTAGCGATGACCCACGTAGCGGTACGGTGGACCAGAAGAACGACAATTCTCCATCTGTTCGTCTCGTGGAGACTCGTGAAATAAAAATAAAAACCCTCGAAATTAATCAATTGCGCGCTTAACTTATCCTGAACCCTTGAGATCGCTTGGGACTCTGTCGGTGGGGAGAACGTGTGCTCGGCGGGACCAAAATTCCGCCGATGACGCGATTCTTGTGACGCGCCAAAAAAAAACGCGTCACAATACACATACATACTCACACACACACATGGCTAATCTAATATCGTCTTCACTCACCATCCGGTACATATCCAAATCTATCAACTGATTTTTTCCCACCGATCGATTTAAGTGATGGGAATTACGAGCTCGGTTTAGTGCATTTTCAAACTTTTCACGTTATTCCAAATGTGGACCATACTAACAATACGTTCTATTATGACGATAAAAAAATAATTATACCTAAAAGATCTTACGAACTAATGGCAATAAACAAACGTCTTCAAGATAATATCATTCGTAACCCAAAAGATGAACCTGAAAATGTAATTTTTTTACGCGCTAACACAAACACATTGAAAAGTGAAATTAAATGCAAATATATGATTGATTTTAGTTAAGTGAACAATGTAGGTAATATTCTCGGATTTTTAAACCGAATTCTCGAACCAAATATATGGCATGAATCAGATATACCTGTTAAAATAATTAAAATTAATATATTACGCATTGAATGTAATATTACCTCAGGAGCGTATAGCAATGGAAGAATCGTTCATGTGATTCATGATTTTTTTCCAAATGTTGAGCCAGGATATAAGATCTCTGAGACTCCCTCGAACGTCATTTACTTGCCAGTCATCGCGAAAATCATTGATCGTCTCACTTTACGAATAGTAGACCAAGATAATAATATCGTTGATTTCGGTGATGAAGAAATCACTGTGCGACTTCATTTGAAAAAATGTTAATCTATAACAACATTAATCATTGGAAAAATATACTTAATGGTAATAGTAGTGGTAGTGATGATAGTGAGGTAGGGGGTGATGGTGGCGATAGTGATGATAATAACTGTAGTGGTATTAGTCACATTAATAACGATAAAAACAGCAAATTGAAAGACAATCAAGTTAGTCAACGAACTCTATCGTCATTGTCAACACCATCGGTGTTTAACAAAAAAAAAAATCGAATCAATCGAAAAAACATTCAGTTTTTACACTCGTTGGGCTTTGTCGTAAATAAAAAATTCAAGTGAAAAAGTAAAAGATAAAGTGAAAAGCATGGATCCAATAAATATAACGGAAAAACCGAGATATGATAATCGAATCAGTTGTATTCAACTGCATAGCTATAATCCATATGCAAATTCATCTTATGACTATATATTGTATAATTGTATATATGTATAATTTTATTGCTTTCACTAGAATACAAAGATTCTTATAGCAAGTGGGGGTGGGTGAAGATTCTATACAGACAAACAAAATTAATGAACATACATACATAATTCGCTAAGTTACTTATTATTATAGGTCAAGCGCGAACGCACGTAGCATTAATGCCCTTGTGATGAAATAAAAAATGTTTTTAATGTCGGTGATTCTCTGCGCTAGCAGCAAATTGGCTAACTTTTCCTGAGTTAACGGATGTCCCAGAAACTGTCGTCTGAATGGCTCGTAGATCGGACAACGCATAAAAATATGTTCCAATGTTTCATGTTCATTCAAGTTACATATTTTGCAAGGTTGATAAGAGTCCAATTTATACAATAATTTGTTGAATGCAACAGAAGAGACGTAAAAATTTGCTAAGCGTATTTGGGCAATCACGCGCTTCATGGCCAGAGGGTAGCGCGCTTGCAGAAAGAATGCGGTATCTTCGCTAGGGCCTTTCGGGACCCAAATTTGTAAAGATGTAGAGTTACAATAGTCTTCATAATCCTTAGCTCTCAAATACTGCTCATACGCGTTAAGAAAAGGTGTTTCAGCTCGAGCCCATTCGATCGCGTTGGGTGCAGTTAGAAGCTCGCCGAAGCCAAGCTCTGAGAGGATGTTTTTTAACTGCCACACCCAATTGTATTTTGGATTGCCCAGGTTTTTATTTGTCAAGTCTGCTAGTCTTAAAAAGATCTTTTTTGGAAGTCTTTCATTACCCATTAAAAGAATTTTCTTAGTCCATCCCCAAGTCAGGCACATGGCTTGATGGGATATATGTAATAAACCAGTTTCCATTCTCAGAGCGTAGCCCGGCGTGTTCTTGGGTAACAAAAACAGTCTTTTAAGAAAACTCAGTTGCGCTTTTTCTAATAAATCAAAGTAGCCCAAGCCCCACGCGGGTGCCGCATACAATAACGTCGACGAGACCATACTGCTGTAGAGCTTCGATTGGCTAGACCAGGAATCTGATTTAGCTCTCGATAGCACAGATAACACGACACCAGATGCGAGTTTCGCTTTTTCAATTGCCGAATTTGCCGCCTTTAAGCCGAGTGCAGAGCAAGAGCACGGGATACCCAAGTATTTATACGAGGACACTGACTCAAGTTGTATGCCTTTATACTTGTAAACATTTGACTCAGAACGGCCTCCGCGTTGGAATGTGATAACTTTGGTTTTCGGAATGTTAACAGTCAATCCGTTCGTATCGCAGTATTCTTCGAGTGCACGAAGTTTTCTTTTCAAGTCGACAGGGGAGTGAGCGAAAAGCACGGCGTCGTCCGCGTAAAGCAACATCAACAGGTCGTCTAAGCCGTTTATATTCAAACCGTGGAGGCCTTTTTTCACAAAAAACGTCTCCATGTCCGCAATATACAGAATAAATAGTAACGGGCTTAAAATTTCCCCTTGTAATACGCCTTCGGTCACTTCAAAGCTGCGAGATAGATTATCGAAAACTTTGACTTGAAGAGTAGCCTTATCGTACAAACTCTTGACGATATTTATTATCCTTGCGCTCATCCCCAGTGACGACAATTTACACCAAAGCTTTACATGAGGCACAGTGTCGAAGGCGCGTTTAAAGTCGACAAATAGGGCATGTACCTTGTTGCCATCGAACCTAAGCTGCATTTGGACCACCGCGAATAATGAAAAAATATTGTCGAGGCAACCTCTTCCTTTCCTAAAACCCGATTGACTTTCCGGCAGCAGGTGGTTTTGTTCAACCCAGGCATTTAACCGATCACATATTATTTGTGTAAATAATTTAGTCGTACTATTGACAAGAGCAATACCGCGATAATTTGCCGGGTCGGTTTTGTCCCCTTTCTTGTAGAGCATCGTTACCATCACATTAGCCCAGTCGTCCGGAACCGAGCCTAATTCAAAGATTTTATTAAACATGTCCTTGATGTATAATACCCATTTAAGAGGCAAGTTTTTCAAAAAATCGTTTGACACTTGGTCATGACCAGGTGCCTTTCCAGTTTTACACTTTTTGATGCCTCTATAGATTTCCTCGAGAGAAATGTCTGAGTCAAGAAAAGGATCGCAGTTTCCGGAAAAAATCATCTGCTGATCAATAGCTCTGGGCGGATAGATATTAGAGTAGAAATTTTCCCATCGCTCGACACTCAAGCTAGCGCAAGGTTTCCTTGTAAATAGCTATTCTCTCACCACTTTCCAGAACTCAGTATTGTTTTTAGTATCTGCAAACTTTTTTTTGACGTCACTATCGAATTTGTGCTTTTTATTGCGCAGCAGTGTCTCGTATTTGGTTTTACTAGCTAAATAAATCGATTTCTCGACCGCATTAAAGCTGGCTTGCTGACAAACCTTTAGTGCAGCTTTAGCTTCAGCTTTGGCCTGTTTAACTTCGCCGTCAACCCAACGTTTATCACGTTTATTCGCATTAAACCGGCCGCGACCCGAGTAGGCCGAAACCATGTTTGCGAGATTAGCAGCTTCTGAAATAGCCAAAAGAAAATTTTTATTTCGTTCATTTACTGTTGTATTATCGGAGTCCAGCTCACTTCTGTCAGAGGCGAGGAGGGCGGCTTGAAACGTTTCGGCCAACTCGGGTTTCCATTTAAGTCTAACACCTGTCGGCTGAGGTACAAAATTATCCTTACTTTCCAACTCGAAATCATCCCCAGGGAGAAGAATGTCCAATTTAACCGGAAAATGATCAGAACAGGAAATTTCGCTTACCACCCAAAGATCGGCGACTGCTTCGATACTCGGAGCATTTACCCATACTAAATCAACTGTGCTATGGCCGACTTTGCTGCTAAAAGTATATTGACCAGGAAGATCGTTCGGAGATCTGCCATTGATAAGAATAAAGCCGTTAGATTTCATAAAATCCATTAATTTACAACCACGTTCGTTTACAATTTTGTCACACGACTGTCTCGATGGCGTGAGCACTGTGCCGTCGAAAAGCTCTTCGGGTATTCCGTCGTCCTCTTCGCCGATCCTAGCGTTGAAATCGCCGCCGATGATGATAAGAGAGGCATCATGCCGCTCTTGTAAATCCAGTAGAGTCATCTGCAGCAACTCCAGCATTGTTTCCATGTTTAAACTCGGCTTAAAGTACACAGATCCGACGATAAACTTAAAATCTTGAAAGCTCACGAGTCCAAAAATCCACCAGTTGCTTGTATCAATAATAGTCCAATTCAAATTTTTATTTATCAGAGTGGCCAGGCCTCCGCTTGCTCTTCCGGTACAGAATTCTCTCTTAGCGTCCACCCAGCAGCAATTGTATTCCGCCAATTTAGTAGGTAGTTTTTCCAGATGTTTTTCCAGCCATGTCTCACAGGCGCAGATGATGTGCGTGTTGTTAGAGAGGTCAGAAGTCTCCAAATTCTTGAATCCATGCACGTTCCAGAATGATATAGAGATTTTTTTCAGCTTTCGTTTTTTGAAGCCGGAGCAACATCAGATCCGTCCAATTCTCCATTCGTTTTTCGTTCCTTGTCGCCAGGTGGGACCAGTTGATTTTCTTTGTAGCTCCAGAAATATTCATTGCCGTCGATTTGGAGTTTGTGATGCCCGATCTTCGCTTGTTTCCCAAGTTGTCTCTTGGCTTTGGCGCGTGCTCTAATTTTATAGGCAATATCTCTCTCGGCATAGGATAAATCGTTTTCTATAAAAACGTTTTGCCCGGCCTTTTCTATTTTATCTCTCATCACGGCTGCTTTTGTCTCCTCTGAATCGAAAATTACACGCACAATTTTTCTGGCTTTTCCGAGAAGCCAAATCCCTCGAATACTGGCATCGATGTTCTCCAGATTAAATTTCGTGGAAAGAAACTGTTTTATTTCTTCTCTGTATCGCGAGGAATCGAATTCTAGCCCTTTAATGATGATGTTATATTTTCTGAGTGATTTATCTTGCGCTTCGATTTTTCTGTTCAGTTTATCGATTTTGGCGTGAACTTCTGTATCGGCCGCTGCCGTCGCATTTGCGGATTGTGGCGACGGGGCCTGAGGCAGATTTTTCATTTTGCGAATTTCGGCTTCCAGTATGTCCATCCTCGAATTTAGTCGGTTTTCCAAGGCAGCTTGCCTTTTCTTTGTTTCTTCTTTGTCGGATTTCATCGTAGACTGTAGCTCCTTGAATTTTTCGTTTCTTTCTACGACTGAAGCTGTAAGATTCGCATTTAAAGCTTGGAATTGAGATTTATTATCCATTTTCATATCCAGAAGCTGCTTTGCCAACCATTGAAATTGTTGATCTGGTGGTATATAAGGTATGCCACTTGCCTTATGCTGATCGGTATCGAAGACATCGTCATCGCCGACTTCGCCAGGTACTGTATCATTCTGCGCGGCCGGAGTGCGTGCCACAGTTCCACCAGGGGTGTGAAAATTCTCAGTCATAATCTCAGATGCGGGCTCGCCCTTACTAGGCGAAACGGGAGGAGTCACGGGAGATCTGAGTGTTTTGTTTGATCTTTTGAGGGGATTAGCTGATTCGTCTGCGAGCTTCTCCTCCAATAAAGCCTCGAACTCCCTCTTACGCTTGGCAATGTAGTAGTCCTTTAATGTACACTCTTATCACTATTATCTTATGACTATAACGACGAAATACGCATACCAATACAGCAACAAGATCTCATTGTTCTACCGCATGACAGTTATTTGTATTTTGAGGGAAAAGTGATCGTAGGTCCAAAAGAAGCTGATGCTACTGCTGACGATACAATTTCTATGGATACCAATGCAATAGCGTTTATGTTCAGTGAAATACGATATGAATTAAACGGTGTAGAAATTGATCGATGTAAAAATTCTGGTATAACTACTACGCTCAAAAATCTCATTTCTTTGACTGTGGAAAAAAATCAAAAATTGCAAAATGCCGGTTGGAACACTTTTGAATCCATGAAATATTCTGAATTCAATTTTTGTATACCCATGAGTATGTTAATGGGTTTTTTTGAAGATTATCAGCGTGTTATTGCAAACGCACGACATGAATTGATACTGATTAGAGCGCGTGACGATAAAAATTCATTATTTACGTTATCAAACAAAATAAAGCGTTCAACAATTCGAATAAATAAAATTTTGTGGAAAATGCCGCATATTACTCTGGACGATCATTCGAAATTACAATATCTACGCATTCTTAATGAAGATCGCTCTATCGTAATGCCGTTCCGATCATGGGACTTATACGAATATTCAGTACTTCCACTAACACAGCAACATACGTGGTCTGTGAAAACATCCACTCAAACAGAGAAACCGCGATACGTGATAGTCGCTTTTCAAACGAATCGTAAAAATGAGCTTACGTCTACTGCATCGAAGTTTGATCATTGTAAACTGCGTAATATTAAGCTATATTTCAATTCGGAATTTTATCCATATGATGCTCTCAATTTGAATTTTGATATCGATGATAAGCGCTATGGCGTTCTTTACGATATGTATCTAAGATTTATCGGTTCATACTATAATAATTCAGAATTAACACCTATGTTAAATCTATCAAGCTTTTTGGCAATTGGGACTATCGCCGTGATCGATTGTTCGCACCAGAACGAATCAATCAAAAGCGGTACTGTTGATGTCAAACTTGAATTTGAATTTTCGGAAAATGTGCCTGAAAATACGAGTGCATTTTGTCTCATTATACATGATCGACTCGTTGAATATAAAACTCTTTCAAGTACCGTTAAAAAACTCATGTGAAATAGAAATGTAATCACACCCTCCTACCGGATCCGGATATATCAAACCGCGGCACTTCCTTTTTCCTCTAATTAAAAGAAATACCCTACGATTAACGAATCGCGACTGGAAGAAAGAAATCAGTCACCTAGCAAACTCTCTGAGCGAACAGACGTGTTTTTGAATATAACAACGCGTGATCGTAATTAACGAATCGCAACCAGAAGAAAAAAATCAGTCATCAAGCAAACTCGCTGAACGAACAAACGTGTTTTTGAATATAACAACGCGTGATTCTGTTAAAAATCGAATAAAGATCCAGTCAATTAATCAATCAATCAACAAAATATACTCAACGAAGCTGAATCGATCAAGATCGACGCACCATCAAGGGAGGAGCTGATTTTAAAAATAATTGAATCAAAGATAATTCGGTAAGTGTGTTAAATTAAACAAATAATTTCAAAATTAAAGATAACAACTCGAATATCAACTTTTTTATTCTGCATTACAGAAAATAAATCCAATCAACTCCACCCTCAACATGGAACAGAAAATCACTCACATAATCGATATCGAGGGATTCTATGTCGATGGAAAATCCATTAAAAAGGAATTAGCTATCATCAACTGTAGAACGCATCAGATATTCCTCACAGGGATTCAAATCGGCACCAACCAAGAGTACAGATACCTGCATGACCGCGATCGCAGAGCTTGCGACCAGCTGTTTTTCTACGTTCACGGGATGCACTTCGTAAATAAAACGCGGCATCATTATGGGCAAAAAGACATCGACTTCATTATCGAGAGGTATTTGAGGAGTGAAAATATCGTCACCGATATTGTTTTCGGCTATGCCCATGGTTGCGTTGAAAAAGTCATCCTCGATAATGCCGAAATTCCAAATATCAGTTTCGAAGATTTGGGATGTCCTGAAATGGAGCATCTGATAACTGACTTCAGGTTCAGATAGATTAACCAACCGCACTGCAATCGTCACACCGTTCGTTACACCGACTTCCGAGGATCGTACATGCAGTGCGCGGCCATTAAAGTCCAATTATTGAATAACTGGTTGGATCTCTATAAACTCCAACAGAGTGCCGGAGCTTCTACGCCCGGCAGCTGGTGCTAGGGACCGAGCCGCTGAATAGCTCGAGCCTAACGAAGATTCAGGTGTGTTTGTGTTCAATTTTTATAAACTTCAAGTGAGTCTTAAAAAAAAAAAAAAAAAAAAAAAAAAATTATGTTACATATATGAATAATGTTCAAAAAAAATATTAATAATCAATCTGTACTGTAAAAAAAATGTATTCATTGTCAAATCAATAAATCAATCATTTTTATCGATAACTATTTTATCGACGTGTGATCAACATATAATCTAATTTATCGACAACACATCATCAGTGGATAAAATCAACATCTACATTAGTCGATAATTTACCAACAAAGTTCGATGAATCTGCTTACCGACTATGAGCCGAACCGCGTACATAACCTCACTTTTTTCAACCTACTACGTCGAAAAAAAAACTCACGAAATTTCGCAAATCGAAATTTTTTTTCTTATGGAGAACCCATGTATAACCTCACTTTTTGACTTCGGGAAACATTTTACGAGGCTGGGTGATTACGCACTTAAGCACCATGTATAACCTCAAAAGTGAGGTGATTTAGAAACGGCCTAGCTACACTACTTATGTTGGTGAACGCTTTAGTTTACTATAAATTTCACGATTTAGTAACGTATCAACGTCACGTCGGTTACTGCTGATACACGCCGATGCAGGTAAATTTTCTTTTGAATTCATTCACTTCGTTTCCTTCTTCTTCTCGTATCTATTTAAACACTACGATATGGCACCGAGTGAATAAGACTTGCTTCCGAGTTCAGTGTGCCACGCAATAACGATAATTGTCAACGTAATTCGATTAATAAAAGTATAATCTTTGAAGAACCGCTATTCCATAATCTACGTCATTTAAGCTTAAGGATTTCATGGGAGGTGTGCACGCACAGTGTAAGCAAAGTCGAATAGTACTCGTTTCGATCGTACGAACGATTTTCGTTTAAAATGCGCGTTGGATCCTCGCGTTCGCGATCCTTCTACGTTCTACGTGAGGTGATGCATGTAACAACGTTTGGCAAGTGCGTCGCAAGACAACTCTGTACTCGATAATCCTCTGGATATCAAGTTTAACAAATACTATTGTCTCTCTTATAATCCTGTTGTATCAATAGAATAACACTTGTAAGTAGGCAATCGCTTCGCGCAAGATGTACTTCGGTTTTTTTTCGGCAAATGCAAATCCCATTTTCGTCATTCGCGAAAAAAACATTGAAGCGGATCGCGCTTTCCGTCTTCGAAAACTCTAGGCGAAGTTTCAAGAGAAAATATTTGTTTGTATCGACACCAACAGGAGAACAACGATTGCACCACTGGTAATCGAATGTAGATAATACGTCTTTTGTACATACATACAACGCAGTATTTATGCCTCGGTTATAATCTATTTTTGACATTATCGATCGTCGACGATAATGTTAAGTGTCGCATTAGTTTTCGGCGCCCCGTTTTAGCCCGGGCGCCCATCTAGTACCTTTCTACGATTCCTCGAATAATTCTCGAACGTTATTGAGTTTCACGAGAAACACGAATAATTAATATTCCTTGAAGATTTTCTTTTTTACCGCGATCTTGATCTTACACGACGCAGTGTGATCGTTCGACTATTATCGTCGTTTTACTTTTAGACCAGAGACTGTAATTTCAGACGTCTTACAACAATATACGCTCGGAACGATGAAAAACACGAATACAGCAATGAGTGTCGAATGAACGAAAGAAAAAGGAATTCATCGATGAAATTTTTCTCTCGCGAAACGCTTCTCTCTATGATGAAGCAAAGATGACAAAATTTGTGACGGACGAGAAATACCGTCGTTTACTTATTTCAGATTGAAGACTGTGATTTTTTAACATCTCACGACAATACGTTCCGAAAGGATGAATAACACGAATATAGCGATGGGGAAGTGAAAAAAAAAGACAATTAAATCTAAACATACTTCTTCGGCGACGATGCTTTACATTTTAGCGGTTGTTTTTAAACGTTACGTGCAAAACACAACGCGATCTCGCGGGACAGAAGAAACCGGACGAACGTTTGCGATTGCAAAAAATGTGTTTTTTTTTTCCTTTTTTTTTCTTCGTTTGAGGTAGACGAGTATATTCTCCAAATAGCTTTTCATAGCTTCGAGTAACGCTGAAAACGAAAATCGAACAATCTTTATCAACTTAAATTATCACGAAAAATTCTTTCGTCATTGCGCTTTTGCATCATTATTTCTTTAATCAATCGCGAGTTTCTCTCTGTCTTTCGAAGATCTTTTTTTTCCCGACGGTCAGCATCACTCCAAAGTAAATCGAAACATTCGGATAAAAATTTGCCCGTGCTTGGTTTTTCTCGCAGATTCATCGACGCGATTGTCGATCGATGAATTTGTCTTTGCGTAATCAACAGTTGCGAAAGATTCGTGGGCTTTTGTACAAGTGTAAGTATGATTTCTTTTTTCTTTTTCATTGATTCGTTCGAGTTTTTTTTTTTTTTTTGAGCAGTTGGCGAGCTTACACTGTCCACTAAGATTGATGCTGCTATTCGACGTCTTTCTCATCAGTGTGAGAGCCGTTTCGGACTGACGAACGGCATCGATAAGCTCGGCTCTTCGTTTCGCATATCGCCTTCAGCGCATCGTCTTCGTTCCTTTCGTTCAGTAATAGCGGCGCCATTTTCGGCGTCGCCTCTTCGTCACGCGCCCATCTCCACCTTTCTGTAAGAAAACAAAAAAAAATGTATATTATTCATTGTTATTTGTTGTTTCGTTTATTTATTTTTTTTACACTTTTTTATACTTTTTTTTTACGCACCTTTTTTGCAACCGTTTTCTTCGTCACCTGCTTGGCCGGAATTGCTGTCTCTTCTGAAGTGATGATGCTGTAAGAATAAAAAAATGAATGTATATACTTTTTTTTTAATTTTGTATAGGGCGAAACAAAAATATTTACACATCATCATTCTCGCCGCTTGACTCGTCGGTATCATCTGGCCCGTGGCCAGCTTTTCGCGCGAGGCGCAAATCGATGGCCCACTGGGCCGGACGGTTACTGTCGACGACGGCGACGTTCGACCCTCCAGCCTCACCTGCGGATTCGATGCCGACAGGAATTTGAGCCTCGCCATCAGGCTCGAGACTCTCCGGGGCCTTGGCCTCACCGTCCGGTACAATACCGTCCGGCTCATCGGCCTCGCCTTGAAGCTCCGGGTCGTCGGCTCCACCTGCCGGCTGCAAATACGCAGGCTCATCGGCCTGACCGGCGCGCTCGTGGCCATCCGAATCATCGGCCTCACCATCCAGCTCGTCGCCGTCAGGTTCGGCGGCTTCCCCGTCTGGCTTGTTGCCGTCGGGTTCACCAGCCTCCCCATCCGACTCGTCGCTGTCCGGCTGATTAATGGCCTCGCTATCCAGCTCGTCGCCGTCAGGTTCGGCGGCTTCCCCATCTGGCTCAATGCGGTCTGGTTCACCAGCCTCCCCATCCGACTCGTCGCTGGCGGGCTAGCCATTGGCCTCCTCGTCTGACTCGTTGCGCGCCAGCTGCTGAAGATCGGCGTCGTCGTCTTCTTGGTGACAATCCGGCCAGCGGCCGCGAGAGCACCAATGCTCCTTCGCCAGCTTCCCTAACGCCCAGTGGGACGGACTGGAAAAATAAAATGAAAGAGATTACTAAAAAAAAAATATAAAAAAAAATGGAAGTAACTAAATTCATTGACGGGAACAAAAAAAATGTAAATCATAATCTTAATAGATTATAAAAAAATGGTTTAATACTCACTAGGCACGGCCAAACCCGACGACGCGTTGGACCCCCAAAAACGTGAGTACTCCGTACAAACATCGCCAGTTTTGTTTGATAAATGTACGGAAGTACTCTCGACGCTTGGGGGTCACATCGCGCGTATATATTGCGATCAAAATCGCGTCCAGCGGCCATGCCGACAAGGCTCGGCGACGACGAAGATCGGCTTTGTACGAGACAAGCTCGCACAAAAATTTGCCGAACAAATCGAAGCTGGTGGTAATGTCGGTCAAATACTTCATTCTTCAACCGCGGCACTCAACAATACGCCGACAACAAATTCGCGACTCGCAACGCAATTCTGTATTATTTGTTTCTTCGCACGACACTCGATTCCCGACTCGCAACGCAATTTTTTTTTTTTCGCACGACATTCGACTTTCGTGATTCGTAATAAACGACGAGAACGATCGAACGACGAGGACGACGGGAAAATGACGGCAAGAAGCAAGACCGGCAGACGATTTTTGTTTTTTTTTCACCACGTGACTAGTTTTGGAGACACTAGCAGACTATAAACAATCGACGACAGACGGACGACGGCCTGGTTTGGTTTATTTTTTTTTTTTTGCGCGCGACACGGGAATTATAAGAAACTTATATTGCAGGTAGCTCCGATAACGACGACGACAGACGGACGATTTTTTTTTTCACGCGGCACTCGACTTTTAGTTTTATACGGTCTACTCTTTCAACTTTCAGTCTTATTAGCCGGCTCAACACACAGAAACTTCGATTCGAACGTGCCGGCGGCGGGACCGGCGCACATCGCACTCACGAGAATCGAGTTGGCGCATGCTCAGCCGATATCATACCGATATGATAATGATTTTTTGATAAATATTTTTTTATGAAAAATGATAAAAATGACGCGAAGCAGTTTTTGAACAAGAAAAAATCATATGAGTCGTCTCATATGATGTCTGCTTCGCGTCATTTTTCTCATTTTTTTTTTTTTTTTTTTCATTATCGAGTTCATAATCGGCTAATCGCGTCGGTTGGCGCGTAGCGCGTTTCGATTTTCGTATAGGGCTCGCAGGCACCTTTCGCTTCTCGCTCGTTTCGCTCACACTCATACTCGTCGTTACATTTACATTTACAGGAACTTTCGGTTCCATTATCACATTATTATGTTTTGCAAAAAGTAGACAAATCCCCAAAAAACACCTCAAGTGGTGTAAAAAACTTGAGACAAGTACATTTATATAAATAGTATCTACCATGCAAAAAGTGGACAAATAATAAATTCTTCACATGCATGACCAAGTACATATCGTTGATATATTTAGCATGGTCGAAGCTAATTCACTTTAGTGAAAATAAAGACTATCTGTTATAACCTACTATTTCATAAGTATGATTATTATGAAAATAACTTGTCCGGCCACTACATATGTCGAGTCGTCAATTGTCTAAATCCATCATCGAATATTTTCATGAATTCAGTTCAATGGCAAGTTTTTTTACACCACTTCTGGTGTTTTTTGGGGTTTGGTCTACTTTTTGCAAAACAGACACAATGTATGTAAATTTACTTGTCTCACGTTTTTTACACTATTTGTGGTGTTTTTTTGGGGATTTAGTATACCGAAATGAGAGCTATGAGAATTCATAGTTTTCCCATAATATCTCATCAATCCTAATGTGACGAAAGTGTCCAGCAGATAAAACTGCACAACGTAAGAAACTTGGGAGATCCGCCATTCTGAAATACTGAATTGTAACTTGGGATTTGTAATTAGCGACCTTAAAAACCGCCCTGTAATGAATTTCGTCAAAATTGATTAATTTATTGCATTTCCGTCCGCCATATTGGATCCGCCGTTTCACAATACTGAATTTCGACCTGGGATTTGTAATCAGTGACCTTAAAAACCCCCGAATACCGAATTGCGTCTAAGTTAATTAGCTTTTTGCATTTTCGTCCGCCATATTGGAACCGTCATTTTGAAATACTGAATTTTGACTTGGGATTTGTAATCAGCGACCTCAAAAACCCCCCGATAATGAATTTCGTCAAAATTAATTAATTTATTGCATTTTCGTCCGCCATATTGGATCCGCCATTTTGAAATACTGAATTTGAACTTAGGATTTATAATTAGCGACCTTAAAAACCGCTCTGTAATGAATTTCGTCAAAATTTATTAATGATTAATTTATTGCATTTTCGTCCGCCATATTGGATCCGCAATTTTACAATACTGAATTTTGACTTGGGATTAGTAACCAGCGACCTCAAAAACCCCCGAATACTGAATTTCGTCGAAATTAATTAGCTTTTTGCATTTTCGTCCGCCTTATTAGAACCGCCATTTTGAAATACTGAATTTTGACTTGGGATTTGTAACCAGCGACCTCAAAAACCCCCGAGAATCAAATTTCAAGTGAATTGCATGTAAGAAAAAAAAGTATGACTCAAAGGGTTAAGCGGTCACCCATCCAACTGAGGAATTCTCGATTTTTACGGTCACCCATCCAACTAATGGATTTTCGATCTAAACGGTCACTCATCCTATAGGACGAATACAAGACAAGGACTTATTGAAGATAGAAAAAAAAAAGTAATCACTATAGCTATAAATCGTCTCGTCTATGGAGAGGCCTATGCCAATAACTGTCTATCGTTAAGGAGAGTACGAGGAACGCGTACAGTAGTTGGCAGGTGTGCGATGACGTCAGAGTGAGCGAAAAATTCGGTCGAGCACTGAATTACGTGAAAATCGGCATATGAATAATTAAATAGCGCATATCTTTTGAATGCCTTGCTCTATCGGTTTTCTTTTGGTCGCATTCGAAAGATAATTAAAAACTACATTTATTGCCTTACCTAAACATTTTTTTTAAAGGCAACGGTTAATTATATTTTAATGATTCATTTTGGGGCCACGCTGAAATCGGGGTCCCTCGAGTATAGAGTCTTGGTCCGTCTCGCTCACTGTTTTACCTATTTTACCTACGGTCGTTTAAATGTACTTGTCTCGAGACGCTACCGCGTCTCTTGATTATTACTCGATACTCGAGTAGGTTCAGTCTTTTCACTTTTTTCCGTCGCTTCGCGTTTGTCGCTCGTATCACTTCGTATGGCATTTTCACTTTCCGTCGCACTTACATTTTGTAATTCGCTCGCAGGCGTTTGTACAGGGCTCTTATGGACTACGTTTTCGTCGCTTTCGCTCTCGTTATCGTTTTCCGAGGGAGTATCAAGGTCATCCTCGCAATTTACTAATTCGTCGTCGCTCTCGGAGGATTCCGGCTCCCAGATCTTGAGCTGACTCACGTGTGCGGTCGTCTCGTATCGACGCTCGTTATGTTCGATGTTTGAATCGCTCATGCGATATGTATCTCCCGGCAATTTTTGCGTAATTACCAGAGGACCTCGATACTTCACGTGAAGTTTTGCGATTCGCGCTCTCGCCTGTTCTCGCAATTCGCGCGATTCGCGATACGTACTCGCGTCGTCTCGCGTTAGTTTTCGTGCTTCTCCCTCCCCTCGCCTCGGTACTTATCCGAATACTAGCTCGGAAGGGCTGAGACCCGTGCTCGCATTCTTCATTTCATTCAGATCGTTTTGAATTTTTCGTAGGCTTGTTGTACCGCCAGAGCCCGGGTGATCAGTCCGTGCTCGACGGGTGAGATATTATCTCCGAAGATTTTGGGATGTTACCAGTGAGGGGTTAGAACCCCAGTGAGGACTACAACTCGTAGGCACAATAACAATTTATTGACGAAATAGAAAACAGAGTAATAAACGATTTCACTTTACAATTTGCCTCTTATACACACAACTTTACAAAGTTACGTCACAAGTCAACTTTAAGACTTAATACCGCACTCGGGATCCAGGTCCGACCCTCACCCGCCAGTGCCACTTAATACGTTCCCTTGCCCGGAACACTCTATGTTACCTTTTGGATTCCAATACCGAATCCCTGGGAGCAGACGCACAGTTTCTCGAGTCAAACCCGACTGTCGAATGCTCGCTCGCGTATCATTATATATCGAGCGAGAGCATCAGCATTATTTATTAGACAAAACATTATTTCTTACAACTCCGCTTTTCATTATTTACTGTTTATTTTCCGTCGCTCCAGATTCCGTACGTCCACGGAATGTGGAGGCTCCGCGCTACTTAAACTGCTGATGCGCTGCTCTACTTATCCGCGATCGGAAATCGCTCGATGCGTCGATTGCCCAATCGCCCGCGCTGCGCTCGCTTTCGGTAATTATATTCGCGCTCGGCTCGCCCGCTGCTCGCATACCTCGGTTGTTGCGCAATGCATCTTGCGAAAACAACCGGCGTACTCGGGGTACAACAGGCTCTTGTCCCATGTTTTTCTCTCGTTTTCGATCAAGTTACTCTGTATAGCCGGTATCAACGTCGCGTTTAGTCGTTCTACTTGCCCATTGGCTTGCGGATGTCGCGGGGAATTTACCGTGTGGCGGATACCGTGCTTTTGACAAAATTGCTCGAATACCTTTGAGGTAAAACTCGTCCTACGATCGGAAATGATTCTCACCGGTGCTCCGTAATCGCTTACAAATTCTTCGAGCACTCGCACGACGTTCGACGTCCTCGTGTCCTTGACGGCTCTAATGACCGCGAATTTCGACAGATTGTCGACAATTGCAAAAACATACTTGTTGCCACGCGTACTCGAAACGAATGGGCCCAAATGTTCCATGTGGATGATCGCGAATGGGCGATGCCCCGGCGGAATGGGATGCAGCTCCCCGGCTTGCCTTCCCGGCCGCGATTTGCATGCGATGCACTGCAAACACGCTCGTATATGTTTCTTTAGATAGGCCTTCATTCTCGGGAAATAATAGTGTTCGCGAATTCTCGACACGGTTCTTCCGACGCCCTGATGGCTCTTCAGGTCATGGAAACGAATAGCGATACTCTTCCTCATAACATTCGGCACGACATACAGCGATCGGTCGTTACGACGCTTGTAAACAACTCCCCCCTCGAGCTCAAAGTCCGTTACCTGACTTTGCTCGTGTTTCGTACGCTCGCTCTTTGGCTTCGACAATATGACTTTTTTTTTGTTTTATCTCGTCGTCGACAAGTTGATAAAGACGAACGGCGTCTTCTTCGTTACTTACAGACATTACACTTTAATTCTTAGAACTATCGGCCGCTTCGACGGGCGCGCGGCTCAGCGCGTCGACATGAGCTAACGTTGTGCCTGGTCGATGAATTATCTTATAATCATATTCGCTTAATTGGTCAGTCCATCGTATCATTTGTGGGTTGAGCGTTTTTTGTGTACTCAAATAGCTTAATGCTTGACAGTCCGATACTACCGTAAAGGCTATGTTCACGAGCATTGGACGGAGCCTCAAAACGGCCCATACGATAGCGAGCAATTCGAGTTTGCTGCTATGGTAATTTTTTTCAGGCTCACTCGTTCGTCGGCTGATAGCATAGACTAGTCTCATTCGCCCGGTCGCGTCGCGTTGCATCAGCATTCCCGCGAGGCCAGCTGCACTGGCGTCGGTATGCAGTTCGGTATCTGCCTTCGGGTTGAAGGGCTGCAGTACGGGATGCTCCGTTAATTCCGATTTTCATTCGTTGAATGCTCGTTGTTCTCTTTCTCCCCAAATAAATGGTACGTTGGACTTTAACAAATTATATAACGGCTCCGCGACTTGCGCGTACCCTATCACAAATTTTCGAAAGAAGCTAGTGAGTCCCGTCCATCGGCGCACATCGTGTGCGTTTTTCGGAGTCGGAAACTCCCGAATCGCTTTGACTTTACTCTCCCCCGGTTCAATTCCGCGTTCGGTGATCTCGTGTCCGAGATACGATACCCGTTTGTGCAAGAATTTACACTTCGCGAGCTTGATAGTGAGTCCCGCTCCTTTTAGTGCGTCGAATACTAGTCGGAGCTTCGGTTGCGAGTCCGCCCAACTTTTGCCCGGAATTAATATGTCGTCGAGGTACCATAGAACGACATTGTCTCGCAAGGGGCCGAGTGCCTGGCCGTTGAAAAGTAAGCAGGGCCGTTCATGAGGCCACAGATCATGCGAGTAAACTCGGCGGTTTCTTCCGATATTATGATTGCGGTCTTTTCGCGGGCTTCTTTTGTTAACGGTATTTGCAAATAGCCGTGAGCTAGATCTAGCACGATAAATAGCGAACTATCCCGAATTTGCGCCAAGTGTTCGTCGATGTTCGGAAGGGGAAAGTGAACGCGCTCGGTGATCGAGTTCACCTTTCGGAAGTCTACGAATAACCTCGATTCCCCTGTTTTTTATTTTTCTAGAAGTACGGGACTCGCGTACGCGGACCGAGTGTCCGTAATTATTCCCGCTACTCGCCATTCTTGTAATATTTGTTTAATTTCTTTTCGTTCGTTTTCCGTCACGCGATACGGCTTACTAAAAACCGGCGATGCCGATTCCGTTATCTTAATGTCCATCGTGACATTAATCGCACACCCAAGGTCATGCAGGCCCGTAGAAATGCACTCTCGATATTCATAAACTAACCTATGAACCTCTCGGACGACGTCGTCGGGCTGCTCCTCTCCGATGTCGATGTTCTCGATGGCGATTTCGTCGATCTCCGCCGTGGATTTCTCGATCATGAGAACCCGTGAGATCTCTCCCCGTACCGTCGGATGTCCTCGCTCGACGGTTCGCTCGTTCATGCCCATGTTGACAAGAGGGACCTCGTAGTTTTCCTCGCCGTCCATGCGTATGCGGAAAATTCATCGAAAATAATTCATCGAAAAACAATTCATCGAAAACAATTCATCGAAAACAATTCATCGAAAACACAATTCATCGAAAACAATTAATCGAAAACACAATTCATCGAAAACAGTTCATCGAAAACACAATTCATCGAAAATAATTCATCGAAAACACAATTCATCGAAAACATGATGAATTTTCTGCAACGCCCGTCCATGGCGTTGATGAAGCTGACACACCGCGGTGGCAGCACGACATTCTGCGTTGCCGTGGCTGCACTCGCGATTGGCTCGATCCCAATTGGAAGCTCGTTGTTTCGTCGAAACGTGAGCGTCTCGCCGATTTTATGGTATTCGATGTATGGCTGATCCGTGAAGGATCGACCGATAATCGCGTCGACCGGTTGTGCGTCGTCAGGCACCACGCGGAATACCACCTCGGGAACCTCGGCTCCGTCGATCTCCACGCTGGCGCGCACAGTTCCCGGACTCGTTACGACGAACTCCGGCGGTCCGAAACCCTTCAGACTCGTCGGCGCACTCGTCATCGCGAACCGTTCGACCAACACTCACGTCGCGCGGAGTGTACACTCTGAGCTACCGGTGTCTATAAACGCCGTGATCGCGCGTCCGCCGATCGTGACGGTCTTGATATACTTTGATGCGGCGTTATCACTCAGCGTGCCTATCGTTTGCACAGTTTTAGTCGCCGCCGTCTCGGCTCCGGGGCAGTTTCGACTTATATGCCCGCTCTTGTCGCACTTGAAACATTTAAAGTCTTTTTTCGGGTCAGGGCAATCGCGTGAGATGTGCCCAGTTTTCCCGCAGTTGTAGCACTTTCGCGCACTATCGGTCGTCGCACTTTTCGATGTCGACGATTTCTCGCGCTCCGCGTTCGCGTCTTTCGACGCTCCCCCTTCGCTCGCACTCGGTTTGTTTGTTTGCGGTTTTGTCCCCGCCTCGTTAGTTTCTCGCGACGATCGTATGCGCTCCCCACGTTGATCGAGCAACTTCTCGTAATATATGAGATCGTGTAATAGCTCGTCGTACGTGAACTGTGTCGCTGCCATTACCGCGTTACATAGGTCCCGTGACCATAACCCGATAAGAATCTCGGCCTTTCCCTCGCGAAAGTTCAGTCGGAGCGCGGTGCACATCTTCTCCTTCGCGTGATAATAACGTGTCAACGGCTCACCTTTTTCTTGAACTCTCGCCTTCATCCTCGCCCACCGCGTAGGCAGATCGTCTCGCACGATGAATGTTTCGCGGAACGATGTTCGAAAGTTCTCCCACGTTCGCAGCTCGGTCACGCGGCTTCTCGCCCAGTCGCGCTTCCCCTCTCAGATGCATGCGCGCCGCTTCGGACAAGTAGTCCTCGGGCCACTTGTGGAGTCGCACTATCGCCTCGAGGTTCTCGATCCACTCTCGAGCTCGTACACCGCCGCCGTCACCCGTGAATTCTTCTATGTTCTTTGACAGGTCCGGTATGACGTGATAAGTCGGTATCGGCGTCGTCGGTGGCTGCATCGGCTGCGGTATCGTTTGACTTGACACGAGGCCCGCGAGCAGCTGCGCCAATGCCTCCTCTCGATTCTCGTTCGTCAGCATATTTCGGAATGCCGCGACTAGCAGCGGATTGGTCGGCGCGTTCGCACCCATCGTCGAGTGTCCCGCGCGTAGCCCCTGTGGCTGCAACAGTAGCCTCCCACTCTCGCGTGACGTATTCGCCGTCGACGTTCCGTGTACCAACTGCGATTGAGTCGCCGGTTCCTCTCGCGAGGCGAATGCGGGACCGCGCACGTATGCGCCCGGCACGCCTGACACGTCACTTCCGCCCACCGCGATCGAGACGCCATTTTCGGCCGGCACGAACACCGCGTCGTTTTCCCTCGCCAACTGTCCGCCATTTTGACCCGGCCGCGGCGTTCCCGCCGAGCTGTGAGCCCCCGCGCCTCCTCTCCCGCGACCGCGTCCCTCCGAACGTTCTAGCGGCATTTTTCCGCCCACGTTCGCGTCACGCAATGTTCACATTCGATACCACAGAAAATCCGCGCGCACTTTCGCGAAGACACGCGGTTCCCGCACGCTTTCCCCACGGTTCACCGCCTCTCGTCAGTCTCAAGCTCATCGAACTTCGCTTTTCTTTTCTTTCCGCGCACGACACTTCGCGGAGTTTTTTTTTGGAGTGTGTCTATCGGAATTGTCTATCGGAGTTCGTCTATCCCACTTCTAAAGTATTAGAGCTCGCAAGCTCCCTCTCTCTCGCTCCGATCGGCTCCGTGGGTAGGATGCTTCACGATAAAAGATGGCCGCCGTTTGGCGCGCGATGTAATTTATTGAACACACAAATGAAACGGGCGAACCCGGGAATATAAAGTTGATACAAAACAAGTTGAACTTATACGAATAAACTATCTCGACACGTTAACAATCTCGCGTGACTCAATACTCGGCGTGCTCTCGATCGTCGCGACAGGGCCACACCTTCTCCGTCTCATTCGCTCTCGTTCGACGGCCCGATGCGTGCTCGCTCGACGCGCTCGGTACCTCGACTCTCTCGTTCGTCTCTCTCGCATTCTCTATATCACGCTGTCGCGTCTCGCGCGCGACCGCTCGGGAAGCGCCACGTGGCCTTCACCTCGCGCGTCTCGGTACTCGTGCGCCCTCTCGTAGCACGCGTTATTTAAATTTTATTTGCGGCTTTATCATTTGGCTTGTGCGTTTTTGCCATCGCGTCAGTACAGTGCCCCATCATGGCCTTGCCGTCTCCTCGATACTCTCGGCATCCTCACTTTTTTGTCATCCACTTTCGATAGATTAATACCATCGTAACTGAAATTGTGTTTTTTTTCGATCTTACAGCTACAAAGCATTTTTTCATGAAAAAATCCGCAAGCACATCGAGAATAAGGAAATGCGGCCGAATTCCGGTGTGGATAAAAATAATCCTGTCATCGGGAGTCGAGCTTTGCGTGATTTTCGAAGAAAAACAAATGCATGGGTTGATGTGTTACTGAAGAAGCGAGATCGATGGTAACACATTAACCCACGCATTATTTTCCGATAAATAGCGTAAAAACATTCGATTCTTCTTGTCAAAATTATTTCACTAAACATTTAGATCACGCTCGATATTCCGATTGTCTACGGGGTTAAACATTTTTTCAATGAAACATTCTTTGCAGTCATCGACGAAAAAATGTATGATAATTTTTTAGTGAAAATGATTGTAATCTATAAAAAGAGGAGGATAAGGGCGTGAGTTCGCTATCAATATCGAACACACAACGAGAGCCAAGAGAATATTGGGTCCCATTCAATGTTTAACGGAACAATTCTGATAACAAGAATCGAAATTTTCGAAGCTCGTTTTTGGAAAGCAATGCGTGGTGTGACAGGAAAATTAGGTTTCTGCCTCGACGTCAGAACCACGAATCGACTCTTCGATATTCTACGCGAGAAATTAAATAATTATAAGACGCGTGCATACAGAAAGTCTCTCGAGACGCTCGACGCCGATAGGCAATAGCGAGTCCGACGGCCGCGAACGCGCCGCGACAAAATAGATCGCCGAACTCAACCAATAGGGCGTAGGGTCGAGCCAAAGCGTTACGCGAACGCGTAACGAGCGCGATCGAGAGAGCGAGAAGACACTCACCTTGATACCTCTGTAAAAGGCAGACGTAGGATATTGTACTCGAGGAGTCTCGCTCTATTTGTCCATCTCGGATAGTTTATGTAATTTTGTTCACCATTTGTCAATTGTGAAATAATTTTGTCAACTGCGGAAGAAATTGTATCTGCATTGAAAGGATTCGACAGCCTCGTCGGGTGGACTGTGGGTTGACAATAAACAGCAACACACGTAAGTCAAGTTTCGTTCACTGAAATTATTCTCGCTTCGCTAATACCTTGCAATCCTTTCCCGGGTAATCCAGCGGAACCCTGTGCGAATTACCGCGGCTGGTTGAGGTACATGAGATACAAAATACATGGTTTGTTAATTCGTAAAATTAACTGGCGCTCAACGAAATATTCTCGTCAAGTCAGAGCCCCGGCAGCCACTCACCCCGGCCGCGCCGGGTGGAATACTTTGAAATTCTGTTCGACAAAAGTATTCTGTCTCATTTGGCGCCCAACGTGGGGCCACGTTGGAAATTAATTTGTTAAAATATTTAAAATTTGTTAAAATATTTAAAATTTGTCAAAGTGTTAAAATTTTGTCGAAGCATTTACAAATTGTCAAAGTGTAAAATTAATTGTCAATGCGCTTAAAATCGGCTTCGAAGTGCTATAAAAATTCAGTGAAATTATTCGAGCCGCTACTAATTTTCTAACGGCCGAATATGGAGAGTCGTCGAGGCGAGCGTGTTAGGCTGTAGAACGCGTAGCGCAGCCGAGTCTCTCGGTCGCGCTTCACTGACGCCGGACGAAAACATAAACAGATCGCGCGGCGAGATAGAGTCCGCGACGCTGAGTTTCTCGCCCTCGAACAGCTTACCGTATTCGACACCGAAGCATGAAATAATATTTCAATAATTCGGAAATTCCCTGCGTTAATCCTCATTGCTTCGCTTCGCAATATCTATTTTATATGTTATTTATTAATCTGTTTAACCGTATAAACGTTATTAAGTTATTTATTCATTTATTTATTGAAATTTTCGTCAATTAATTGTGTTAAATATAAAACGAACATTGGCCCAATTGATCGAATAATATTCGGAAAACGTCAAACTAAGTTAGTGGTAAAATTTTCCGAGAAAATTTAAAAGGAAATTGAAAAAATTTAATCAGATTGAATTCAAGCAAAATTTATAATCGTCGAATATCTGGCAACGACGTATTGTCGACTATTGTGATTTAAAAAAATGTATTATGTTGCGATCGCCTGGGAAAATGGCTTTGAGATCGAAGAAAAATACTGACAAAAGAACAACGAGCGACTAGAGCTTCTTCGTACCGATCGACGAAACGCTTCCTACACCGTCTGGTGGGGGAAACGCAGGAGAAAACGTCTAAAATATTCGGTCCACAGACACGGTCGTTCAAGAAAATTTAAATGTCGGTACTCTCCCTACGGTGCGGGCGGGTACACCGATCGGCAAGGGCAGGGGTTCGCGTGTAGCCACTCCAACGCCTGGCGATCCTTCGAGTTCGACACAAGTAGAGGCGATGTTAGGCACGTTGGTTAACCGACTCAATTTAGTCGAAGTAAAATTGAACCTCGTCGAGACACTCGAGGATAACGTGAAAGAGTTAATTTTGCCAATGAAAATATTAAATGCAAAAGTCAATAAGGAAGTCCCGATGGGTCATCACACCTCTGTGGGTGAAACGGCGGGCAACATAGGAATTCAAAACACTGTTAACGACACTACGCAGGTTAACGATGAAAATAATACCGTTCACCGCGTACCGTGTGATAATGTAAATACTATCGGGGTGTACGAGCCGCCTGGTTTCGTGTCTCCGAATCAAACAAATACTTTGATGCTGTCGAACAATAGGGCGTTTGAGCCCTATAGAAGTTCGAATACACAAGACGCTGGATCGTCAACTGATTCAATGGACGTTTTTTTCCGGCATTCAGTTAGAAGATCGCGAGAAACGGATGTTCGTCGAGTCAGTTTTCAAAATACAGGTAGTATGCGCACCGCTAGCGCAAATTTGTCAAATATACAAAACCGATACGAGACAAACCGACGCGAAGAAAATATCGCGAACAATAGATCATCGCGCGAAAGACATTCGATAACATCTCGACGGGGAGCTTTGTCGTGGCCGAGCACAGACTCGAGCGAAAGTGATGACGACACGCGACGAAATGTCAGACGAAACGACAGACGTCACGATTCACGGGGGGGAGACAGTTTCCTGAGAAATAGACGCGACTACTCAGTCCCCAATAACGACAGAGAACTCGACTCCGCGATGGAAATCGGTCGAATCGTCAGTAATTGCAAGATAACTTTCCCCACGACTGAGAAAGACCCGGAACAATTTTTGATACTCTTGAAGATCAAATGAGTGTCAGTGGGATTAAAAAAGACCTGTTTGTCCCGTGCTTGTCGAACGTTTTTGAGGGTCCATAAGAGCCTGGTACATGCTGAACAAGCAGCAATGGCGAACGTGGAAAGATTTCACACGCGCTTTCCGTTTCCAATGGGCAGTCAGAAAGGACGACGGTGCACTCTTCGTCGAAGTTTGCAATGTGCAACTTGACAAAGGGGAATCGCTCGCGGAATTTACGTGTCGTGCACGACTAATTTTCGAAAGGATGCAATACCCTCCGACATTCCGCGAACAACTGAAACAGATATTAGTCAAATTTAATCCGCGATTGATCTTTGGAATATTAAATCTGAAAATCAAGAATTACGACCAATTTTTGCATTATATAAACGAACGTAGGTATCTGTATCATCGCTCGGTCGAAGCCCAAAAGGGAACGCGCGGGAAATCATCTCGAACGGAACTGAGAAACATTCAAGATGACGAAGACGACTCCGACGTCACGTCAACAGACAATGACAAAAGCGACGATAGCGACGACAGTAAAACCGAACTGAAAGCCATGAACGCGAGGTCTTCGCGCGATAATAAAGGCAAAAGTAGTAGCTCGTCAAAAAATTCGTCGAATAATTCAAAATCATTGACGAAACAGAGACTCGAGAAGAATCTTCAGACTTTTGACAAAACATCCAAGTCGGAATCAAGTAAGGAACAACCTAGTACAAAATCAAAATTCGTCCGCGATCCGAGTAAAGTGTTTTGCTTTAATTGGGGCGAAATGGGACACTCGACACGCTCTTGTACTGCCGATTGGCAGGTCGTGTGTCACTTTTGCTTCACGAAGGGCCATGTCAACAAAGATTGCTCAAAACAGTCGGGAAACGGGCAGGGCCAGCAATAGTTGAACCTCCTGCCTACTGCCGTCGAAGGCCGAAAAGAGGAGAAAAAGGTTGTCTTTAATATCGAACAAACAAAATCGCTTGATAAACCGGACGCGTGCTCGACTAAGTCGGCTACTCTTAAGCCACCAGACGCGAGCACCGACGGCAAAAATAAGGCGACTAAACTTGAAGTTCTCACGATTCTCTCGAGTGACTCAGAATGGTCAGACGACGAATTCGAGTTGCCAATAAAATCCGATTCAGACGAATCGTCATCGCACGTTGAGGTAACACAGTTGTCAATACTGTCAACACCCGAAGTAATTGTCGAAAGTTCGAATCCAAAATCGCACAGCTCGCTTAAACTCGAACAACTAAAATCGTGGCGACCGGTCGGTTTACCGCCGACAATCATCCATCGACTCGCGCAACGACGAATTTTCCGCGGAAAAAGTGGTCTCAAAGAACCGACTAAGGTAATACGAATCCCGGTAGACATTTCGATCTTCGGTGAAAAAATTCGCGGAATAATCGACAGCGGCAGCGAACGATCGTTCATGAACCTCGCGACGTACGAACGGGTAAAGCGGTTTCAAATTAAAGAACTTTCCGCGGATTCGACATCGAAAAGCGGAGTACGACGCGGTGACAAATCACTCGTCAAAACACAAGGGGGCACGTGTTCCGTAATTGACATCAATGATATTTACGGTACGCAATGGTTCAGCGTTCTTCCAGAATTTTCAAATGATTTAATTCTCGGGATGGATTTCTGGATGTCGTTCAAAGTCAAAACAGATCCGACAACCGAGACATGGGCTCTGGAGGGGAGTAAACACTCCTACCCGATGACACACCGACACGTAACTCGACCGGAATTACAAGTTTTGACAACAGACCAGACGGAGAAACTCAGAACATTTCTCGACGCTGAATTCGCGAAATTCGACGAACAATCGACTGACGTAACTGATTTGACAAAACACGTGATCGAATTAACAGACCATACCCCACACCGACAGAAACCGTATCGACGAAGCGAAGTCATCCGCGACTTTATCAACAAAGAGGTCGATCGGCTTCTCGAGAAAAAATATATAACTTGGAGTAACAGCGACTGGGCGTGTTCTCCAGTTGTAGCCCCGAAAGCAAACGGTGGTCTGCGATTTTGTATCGACTATCGTCCCGTGAATCCACAAACGGCCAAACCGGCGTATCCCTTGCAACATATGAAATCGATCTTGTCACAGTTGCACCAAGCTTAGATCATTTCGACATTAGACATGAGTGAGGCTTTCCATCAAATCCCTATGGATGAGGAGAGTCGAAAATACACCGCGTTCGTTGTCGAAGGGAAGGGATTGTTAGAATGGTTAAGAATGCCATACGGGTTGACAGGTTCGCCTTCTACTTTTCAATGTTTAATGGACAAACTAAAACGTCGAATCAAAGAACTGATTTCTGAGAGGGGACTCCCAATAAATGGGCGGATCAAGTCTTCGTGTATTTGGATGACTGGATAATCGTCAGCCAAGACCTCGACGTACATCTCGCGATTTTGTCACTCCTTTTCGAGGTCTTACGCGAAGCCAAGTTAATAATAAATCGTACAGAAAGTAGCTTCGCGTGTAAAGAAGTCAAATTCCTCGGATACATAGTCGACGAGTTCGGAATGAGGCCGAATCCGGAAAAAATAAAACCGATTCTCGAATTCCCGGTACCGAAAGACCGGACACAACTTCGACAATTCAACGGCCTCGTTAATTGGTATCATCGTCATTTGAAAAGCATCGCACGCGTGCAGGGTCCATTGAATAAGTTAACTACCCCGAAAGTCCCGTAGCGATGGACCGAGGTAGAACAGAAATCCATCGACGAAATAAAGACAGCATTAGCTAACGCGCCGCGACTGCACACGCCTATCCTGGGTCAACCCTTGACAACCGCAATATTAGTACAGAAAGATCCGGATAGTGACAAGGAAAATCTCATAGAGGTATTAAGTCGACCGTTGCGAGGCGCGGAATTGCATTACACGACAACCGAAAAAGAATGCCTAGCGGTAGTGTGGGCTGTCGAGAAATTACGTTGCTACCTAGAGTCAATGCCATTCAAAGTTGTCACCGATCATCAAGCCCTTCAGTAGCTACACAGGCTGAAAAACCCTGTAGGCCGCCTCGCGAGATGGGCAATCTATTTATTGCAGCATACAATGACCGTTGAATACCGACGCGGAACAACTAACGAAGCGCCGAACGCTCTCTCGCGAATGTACGACATTGACATTGACCACCACGGTTGGGAAAAAACGATCGAAGAAACGATAAAAAATCGCGTGCAGTTGACTATTATTATTATGACTATGTTGACGACTATTTGCGACAAAGACTGGTACGATACGAAACGCGATCTTGTAGTCAAAGAACCGGATAGATTTGTCGACTGAAAAATCGAAAACAACGAGTTGCATTATCACAGGCCAGACTACGCGAAAATGTTAATTGACGATGAGCATCCGTGGAAACGCGTAGTAAAACCGGACGAGATCCTCGGTATCTTGCAGGAGAATCACGAGACTCCGCAGGCGGGACACCTCGGTAGGGATAACACGTACGATCGCATTCGGCAAAAATACTATTGGCCAGGAATGTCACAAGACATTAAATCCTACGTCGAAAGTTGCGATGTATGTATGAAGGTCAAATTCAACCAAAGGCCACTCAAAGGACCCTTAATGACGAGACCATTGTCAACCCCGTGGGCTCAATTGTCAATAGATACGGTAGGGCCGTTCACCCGCTCAAAAAGAGGGAATAAATATATTATCGTTGTACAAGATCTTTACACGAAATTTGTCGAACTATGTCGAACCCAGTAGGTAATCAGACCGGGAAAATCGTTGTTAAAATTCTAGAAAACGTGTTCAACAAATGGGGAATAATTCCAGACTCAATTATCTCGGATAACGGTACAGAATATATTAACAAAGACGTCAAAGCTTTCTTAACGGCAAAAAAGGTTAATCACATTACCACGCCATTAGCTTACCCACAGTCAAACCCTGTCGAACGCGTGAACCGCACCATAAAACCAATGATCGCCGCGTTAACGCGGGGAATAAAAGGGAATCAGAACGAATGGGACACGAATTTGTCAAAACTTCAGCTTGCGTATAATACAGTGCCGCACGCCGGCAGTCGAGTGTCGCCAAGAATGGGAATAGGGGTGTCACGGGAAGCTAACGTAAGTCAACGGAACCGTTTCGCCGATAACGAACAAGCAGTAACAGACGATCTGGTAAATGACTGGGTTAAGAAAATAGCTAAATTTGACGAATCACGTCATTCAGTAAAGAGTCGATTAAAATCGCAATCCGACAAGCGTCTTGCCAAATCCAATTCGGAGCGAACAAAGCAATTTGACCTGAGAATCGGCGCAGAAGTATATTATCCAATGAGACGGAGAACGAGGCCGATCTCCGCCTCAATTCATCGTCGATACTCGTTTGTCATTCATCGACATTTTTTCTCTCGATATTTATAACGTTTTTCCTGAAATTTGTTTGAATTTTTCTTTTTTCGTATTTTTCGCGATTCAAATAATCGCGCGCGTGAAAATCGACCCGTTTATCGATTTTCACGCAGCGCGGCGCGCAGGTACTGCCGCAGTGGCTCCGATTGGCCGCGAGAATTTTCACGAGCGGTAATTGGCCCAAGGGAGAAATACCGCAATGCGGCATTTTTCGGCCAATCAGCGAGGGGCCGGGTTTTGTATAAAAGGGCGTGCAGAGCGCAGAAAAATCAGCAGTCGGCTGAAGGAGCTCCAGCAAGGTACTCCTCCAGTTCAATTTGTTCAACTAAGCCCAGGGGCTAGGACAATTCGGTGTCAGACACCGGTTGTCCTGAGTTCTCTGAAGGTTATAGGTTAGATTACCCAGCGGAGGTGCGCTTGCGCCCCGGGAGATTCGATCGTGGCTCCACTTTCGAAATCTGTCCGGGCGAATACCATGCCTCTCGCCGAGGGCTCTGAGTGAGGTTAACCACGCACGGGGTAGCGGCTCGAGCTCGTTTCCGAGCTCGATCCCCGATCCTCCTCTACGGGTACCTTCCTCACGGCAGATGCTCAAATGCAAATTAAAGAATTTCCTAAATTTTAAGGTTAATTTCAGTAAGCAGGGAATATAACCTCGAAAAATTATTTTTCGAGACATAACCTCGAAAATTTCTTTTCGCGACATAACCTCGACGTTGCTCGAGAACCACGCGACCTTGTGCCGAGAAGGACGACTCGGACGGTAAAGCAGCTCGGTCGGTAAATTAGCTCGGTCGGTACAGTAGATCATTAATTTTCTTTTTCTCAAGAAGTGAGACTTGGATTGAATTTTGGTTTTGGCAACATAATCGCGATAGTAATTCGAGATATTTTGCGTTTTCATCGTTTTCGCGATTAATTAACAAATTAATTGATAATTACAAATTAATCGATAATTTTCTTTTGCCAAAACAACTCGAGTGTGTTTCGTCAAGCGAATTTAATACAGGAATCATCGGAAGGAGCAAGCGTCGATACCAAATAATTTCGATACTGTATTTCGTATTATTTATGTGTTTTTTGAATAAACAACCATTCATTTCACCGAATTGACCACATCTAACGATTTTTTGCTCGCCCCGAATCCCTAACGATTGCGAAGTAGCCGATAGACGCGTCGGTGAAAAAGTCGACCGTTACACCAAACAAAAAATTAAGTAACAAAGCCGAAGGTTACTCTGCTAAGCTTGCTCACCGATATGTGGGCCCAGCTATTGTCAAACGAATAATTGGGCCAATGATCGTCGAATTAGCGGATAAGAGCGATAAAATTGTCGGGAACTATTATATAGGAGATCTCAAAATACCACGTCGGAGCTTACGCACTTCTTGAAACTCCCAACAGATCCGACAACTTTCGCCAGAATCGACGACACCATGGACAACAGCAACGAGGAAATGCTCTCGGAATAACGTCGACAGAAGCTCGAGATCGAGGCTCGCGTGGAAGCTCTCCGCGCTAAGATCGACAGCGAGCAGGAGGAGACTGCGTCGATCGCGACTTCGACAGATCCAGACGACGAGCACGACGACGATCAAGAAGACAGCGTGTCCGAAACGTTGAGCGAGATGGCTAGAGACGTGATGAAGGAATCCATCAGACGAGCATGCGAGTCTGACGCTCCGACTCCCGGAGGCAGTCACACCGGACGGCCTTCGAAGGAAGGGAATCAAGCCGCTTCGACAGTAAATCCTGAAGCGTTGCAGCTGATCAAGGAGATACGAGATCTTCCCCCTCCACGACTCAAGCTGACGAAGCCACCGGCGAGAATCACTGCCGCGGTCGAAAGATTCGCGTCGAAAATATTCGACGAAATCGTATCTCCACAAAGAGCCACCCTCTGAAAATGTCGACTACGATGGGGAGAGAATTGAGAACTACCGACGATCCACGAGCTCAAGTTGCCCGGTCGGTGGCTGTCAAACCGGCACCTCTACGTGAAATGCCGAAGTTCGACGAAGTTCTTCAAGAGCTCGGGGTTCCCGAATACGCCGGTGCTGCCGAAGGAAAATCTCCTCTGCACTTCGCAGATTGTCGCATCCTCATCGACACAATGCTGAAGCGCCTTATCGTCAAGCGCGCTAACATACTCGTCGAACGGATGCAGTCGACCAAGGTCAACCGAGCCACCCAAACGCTCGTCACCCACGTCGGAAAGCAACACGTCATAGGCTGCGTCAATTGCCGCTCACGAGAGCATCAGTTCAGAGCTTGTCAACTTCCATACCGACCCGGATTTTGCAAAATCTGCGGCGCTGACGGATTCGACACAGAATATTGTATCTATCCGCACGGAATTGAGCATGAGTACGCCCTTGGCCGCTGCCCAGGCTGCTCGACAGATTTGTCGCATTACTGTCCAGAGTGCCCAGATTGCAACGTGTGCTACGGAGATATCGTCGACTGGCTTCGCCTGAATTACGCCACCTGGCCCACCTCACTAGTGTCGAAAGATCACCAATATCTGATCAATGAGGGGACCGAAATCCTGAAGAGGAAGGTCAAGGCAAAGTTTGACGAACCAACGGACTATCCGAATCGAGTCCGCGCATTTCTCATTCGTGAGAATGCCGTTGGCGCAACTTCGACAAACGCCAATCCGGCTGCACCAACGGCTACGCAGTTGTCGGAAGAAAAGAGGCTCCTGGCCCTGCAAGTATTGTCGTCTCCACCTGTCAAGAAGACATTAGAGGAGATCATGCAGGAGAGGCCCGAGATGCAAGATGGAGAAGAGATCCGCGTCGTTGTACCCACAAAGTACAAGAAATGATTGACGACGCTCTGGCCACTTGATCGACAGCAATTACGATCGCCACTTCGACAACTACCGCTCACGTCCATCATCCTACGATAATCTTCATGAGTTATTAAGTCACGTTATTTCCACATAAAATAATTGACGATTTGTCCGAAAGCTTAATTTGTTTCAAGCTTGTTGACTTACATTTTGACATTACGTCAAAGGGCAGGAAAATTTCGCCAAAACCAAGCTATAATCGGCAAATCCGTCTTATCGAACATTTTGTCAAACAAGCTCACTATTTAGTTGAAAATCCGACGCATTTTGGTCGTCGAATAGTTTTGTTTTGTTTCTGAGCATTATTTTGTTTCTTTGAAAACTTCCGTCATAATAAAAGACGATTCATTTCATAATCCTAAGAATTGCGTAAAATGTATGTACTACAGTTGGTTGCGTTTCGAATATATTTTCACGCTCTAAATTGTCATCCGTGTGTCACCTGCTTCGTCTCATCCTATAACCCTTCCCATAATCGTTTCCAAGGGTCGGCGAAGATACCATCGACTTATGTCGATGAGAGAATACTTTCAGGTGACCAGCAGAATCATCAATGGACTCGACAACTCGCGAAACTTCGTGTTCCTGAGGTCAAGGTTCGAAGGAGGGAAGTGTGTCAGGAAAATTAGGTTTCTGCCTCGACGTCAGAAACGCGAATCGACTCCTCGATATTCTGCGCGAGAAATTAAATAATTATAAGACGCGTGCATACAGAAAGTCTCTCGAGACGCTCGACGCCGATAGGCAATAGCGAGTCCGCCGGCCGCGACAGCGCCGCGACGAAATAGATCGCCAAAATCAACCAATAGGGCGTAGGGTCGAGCCAAAGCGTTACGCGAACGCGTAACGAGCGCGACCGAGAGAGCGAGAAGACACTCGCCTTGATGCCTCTGTAAAAGGCAGACGTAGGATATTGTACTCGAGGAGTCTCGCTCTATTTGTCGATCTCGGATAGTTTGTGTAATTTTGTTCATCATTTGTCAATTGTGAAATAATTTTGTCAACTGCGGAAGACATTGTATCTGCATTGAAAGGATTCGACAGCCACGTCGAGTGTACTGTGGGTTGACAATAAACAGCAACACACGTAAGTCAAGTTTCGTTCACTGAAATTATTCTCGCTTCGCTGATACCTTGCAATCCTTTCCCGGGTCATCCAGCGGAACCCTGTGCGAATTACCGTGTCTGGTTAAGGTAAGATATATGGTTTGTTAATTCGTAAAATTAACTGGCGCTCAACGAAATATTCGCGTCAAGTCAGAGCCCCGGGCAGCCACTGACCCCGGTCGCGCCGGGTGGAATACTTTGGAATTCTGTTCGACAAAAGTATTCTGTCTCAGTGGCTTAATGTGTTACCGCTGATCTCGCTTTTCTCGTAACACATCGACCCGTGCATTTGTTTTTCATCGAAAATCACGAAAAGATAGAATGCCGTTGACAGACATATTTTTACGACACTCGTGCGATAAAACTTTTTTCGACGACTGTGAGTTTGCGGAACGAGCCGAAAGCGAGTGTTGCAATCACACGAGTCAGAAAAAAGTTTATCGTACGAAAGTTTTTTTTACTAGGTGCGAAAATGCGGTTTTACGCACCGAGTGAAATAAAGCAATTTACGAACACCGAGATCGAGCGGAATTTTTTTCTCATTGACGGAGTTGTTACGTCGCGAATCGTGAATTTACGTGAGGAGCCGCCTCATCTCGGTCAATCAACTTAATGAATTTACTCGTTATCGAAGCAGCTCCGATTCGCGGATGCCTCGTTTTGAGCCTAACCTCGCGGAAACTGCTCGGGAAGAGGCTAGAGCACATTCGCGTATTGAAACAATTCAAGTTCACGCATCCTCACCGAGTGGGTGGGTGTCTTGACAATAGGGACAAAAATATTCTGTTGGCTCGATTGAAGTTTCGGATTCGAGCTCCGGAGGCGACGGAAGGGTTACGCGGCGGAAAAAGTTCAAAAATTGAATGTATAAAATGGTAGCAACTACCAAACAAACTATAAGACAAAACACGAGAAAAATCGAAACGATCATAAGACTATTTATTTTTTAAGCCGATTGTAATCTACTTATACTCGTCGGGGTCCCGAACGCGAAAGGGGTACTTCAACGCGCGTTACAATATTCGGGAATACCGAGATCGATCTATTATTTAACGTTCGGACGTGATATTCCGAAATCCGAATAAAAAGAATTACAACAATCGCCAAAAAAAAAAAGTTGAGAAACACGATGATCGCAACTATTTTGCTTGAATCCGGTGACTCGAACATTTTAAATGACACGCACAGGAAAATTAATCAAACACGGGAAATACCTTATTCACGATTAATTAAATTTTTCCCCGGGAAAAATTAATGGGATCCACGGCATAGATCGCACCGAGTTGGGCTGTCGATAGCTTGGACACTCGCGAAAATCCGAAACGATTTGAGGGAACGCGTAACTCGGTGAATGATTATAGAAAAAATTATACCGAGCATGAAGGTGAAAAGGATAAAGAGATATACGTACATGTTAAATCAGGATCACTTGCACAAAGGAAGGAAATTGCAAATAATGCGGAAAAACAAAATATTCGACTCACCGAAAAGAAATAAGTATCCGGAGAGTATAAGAAACGAGAAGGTGGCTGGTGTTGCGGCTGGTCGGTGGATCGCTGGTCGATGTTACCCTCGGCGTGACGAGAAATTTGCCGAGCGGTCGAAGGGTTTTTCGAATAATTTTCGAAGAACACACAAACTTTCACAATAGTTGGCTTTTATTTAAAAGCACACACACCCAAAGTTCAATACAAAAGATAAAACTGAACAAAATTTCAGACTTCACAAAAAATAAATTTCCGAAGACAAACTTTTTTTGAAAAATCGGAAAACTGACAAGGGTTTGTCGTCGGTGAACTCCGGAGAGGTAATAACCCTGACCAGAAAAAATGTTGAGTACTGTGCATAACCAGCACCGAGAGGTCTCCTTTTTGTACCTTCGACTTAAGATGACACATGGGGCATGGGAGGGGGCAGCGTCTTAGTCTAGGCGTGATTTTCCCCGCCTCCCTTGTTCTCCTTATCGATCCATCGATTCTTCATTACAATTTTTATTTAACGATCTCGGTGCGGATTTTTGGTTCGTTAGTTAATAATTTGGTTCCTTGATCAATTTTAAGGTTTCTCGAATTTGAATGGACTCTCTACGTGCAAATTTACGCAAATTAGAATTTTAATTAGTGAAAATATTCTTGGAAAAATGGTAATTAATTAACAAAACCAAAAATGATTATAAAAATAATCCTATCATTATTGTACTATATATTGACATTCCTATTCTTGCGTTTCCAACTGATTTTTCAACATAATTATTGATTCTTGATTGCTGTCGATCTTGACAGATCGATATATAAATGAATTTAAATTTCGCATAAAATAACAGAAAATGTACCGATTTCTTTCATAATTGATTTTTGTTGGTGTTTTTAAATCTTTCCTGATAATTTCCGAATTTAATTAATTAAATGATACAAGCCTTTCCATTTGACAGAGAACTATCAAACTTCGAGCTATAGTTTTTCTACATTCATAACGTTTTAGTATTGTTATTACTGATTTTTTAATAATTTCCGGATTATTTCATAATTCTTAATTGTTCGAGCTTTGTTCTTTCTCTATCCCTTCCCTAGCTGGGAGAGTATCTTCGTGCCTCTTGGTTTTTTTCGGTTTGCCTCCTATTGGTCTAGATAATTCATTTATTGCCACAGGGTGGGCCTTCCCGGTCGCCTCGGGCGTCAAGTGGGTGGCGGGTCCCTTTCCTACTCGCCTGGCGTGATCACGTGCGCCGCGCTGACCCGCGAGCCCCAGCCATCCGCTATCCCTCCAGGGGTGACTCTTGGCGTTCCTTGTTCTCGTGGGCAACACGCACACGATCGCTTTTCTCTTTCTCTTTACGACGACGACTATGCTGATACAAAGGTTCCCTCCGTCGTTGCTGAATAGCAACCACGCGTACTCAGCTGTTCTTTTTCTCAGCGTAGTGATTTCGTCAGCCATGAATCGGCGACGCAATACGATCTCTCTCTGTTTCGACCCGGAGACCACTTGACTTTATTTATTCCAACTCAAATATTTAGAAGAGTTTCTCCGAGCTAGTTTGGCCGAACATTTCCTGTGCAACGGGATATTCTTTTTGAACGCTAAAATTTTATCATCTGCTGTTTATCCTAACTGCTCAATGGCTTCTTGGAGCTCAATGTTTAAAAGAAATCGAATCTTCCGAGTCGTGAGATCTTTAAGCTAGATGTTTAGTCTATAAGTCATACAAAGATAAATTTTAACTGAACAATATGCCTTGCGATTCGATTTTTCAAATTTTAATTTTTATGATGGGAAAAGGCCAGAAGGGATCTCAGATAATACTCAGGTAGTTTGCAGGTATCGGACATTTTTGGCTATAAATCGCAAATGGGAAATTACGCGGAAAAATATAAAAACACAAACACGCGGACACAAGCGCGCCGAGCCTTAGCAACAGTCGCATCCCTCGGTAGTCGGCTGGCCCCTTGTACGTGAGCCGGCACTTCTTGATAGTGTTGGTGCCTTTCTTTCTTTGCGTTACTGCCACACGCTTGGTGTTCATGATCGAGCCGTGGTTTCTCGCTCTCAGATATGGGTCTCTTGGAATGCTCGAGCAACTCGAGCGAGTGGATGCTATTGATTTTTCTCGATCTTGTCGAGCGATGACAGAATTATTTTAATGGCTTCGGTGGGGCGGGTCTCGAAGAATTTTAAACAATTCTCGATTTTCGAGTCTCCTTCGAAATTTCCCCCACCCACACAGCATTATGAGACATTTTTCCTCAGTCTTCCTTTTCCTCTCCGCGAGTGTGCAGCTGCGCCTGCGGAAAAATGACCGAAAACAATTGACCGAAAACAATTGACAGAAATCACAATTGATCGAAAACACAATTGACCGAAAACATTTGACCGAAAACATTTGACCGAAAGTACAATTGAGCGAAAACAATCGACCGAAAGTACAATTGACCGAAAATACAATTGACCGAAAGTACAATTGACCGAAAATACAATTGACCGAAAGTACAATTGACCGAAAATACAATTGACCGAACGTGCAATTGACCGAAAGTACAATTGACCGAAAATGCAATTTGCCTAATCAGAAGATCTTACAAATACGACTTTACCTAAGACAAATGACCAAAAAACACTATTTCCACACACACCTCGAGGTGTTAGTGCAGCCAGGCGCGAGCGGCGGACGCCGCGGACTCACGAAGACGAATTTTTACACCTTTTGATTTTTAGCACACGTACTTTCGGTCAATTGTATTTTTGGTCAATTGTGTTTTCGGTCAATTGTGTTCTCGGTGAATTGTGTTTTCGGTGAATTGTATTTTCGGTCAATTGTTTTCGGTCAATTGTATTTTCGGTCAATTGTTTTCGGTCAATTGTATTTTCGGTCAATTGTATTTTCGGTCAATTGTTCTTTCAGTCAATTGCATTTTCGGTCAATTGTACTTCCGGTCGATTGTTTTCGGTCAATTGTACTTTCGGTCAATTGTTCTTTCGGTCAATTGTATTTTCGGTCAATTGTTATTTCGGTCAATTGTTCTTTCGGTCAATTGTATTTTCGGTCAATTGTTATTTCGGTCAATTGTTCTTTCGGTCAATTGTGTTTTCGGTGAATTTTCCGCAAGCCGTGCAGCTGAGCTCCTTTCTCGGTTCGGTCGAGGAGCCGCGCAAAATTCCGTAAAAAGATCCCGAAAGTGCGTGACGTAACAGAGTTATGCATGTCTTTGTGACGCATTGTTTGTAGCCGCATAATCGCAAAGAAAAAAAAAAATGAATAACATTTTTCTAGTTGCGATGATATTAGTCCATTGACAATGGTAAATAACGGATGACTATGCCGAAAATATCGAGGAGACGGCCAATCACAAGAGTATATCGAAGAGGCAGCTAAGCGACTATAAGGCACAGTACTTTAGCGCACGCGGGCAAATGTAGACACCCAACCCAAATGTGCTCTCGTGTCCACAAAGCGATAAAAAACAAGGCAAACTGCAATAGTCATTCGTACACATTTGGCTTGTGCGTTTTTACCATCGCGGCAGTAGAGTGCCCCATCATGTCCTTGCCGTCTCCTCGATACTCTCGGCATCCTCAGTTTTTTGTCATCCACTTTCCATAGATTAATACCATCGTAACTGAAATTTTGTTTTTTTTTCGATCTTACAACTACGAAGCATTTTTTCATGAAAAAATCCGCAAACACATCGAGAATAAGGAAATGCGGCCGAATCTCGGTGTGGATGAAAATAATTCTGTCATCGGGAGTCGAGCTTTTCGTGATTTTCGAAGAAAAACAAATGCATGGGTTGGTGTGTTACTGGAGAAGCGAGATCGATGGTAACACATCAACCCACGCATTATTTTCCGATAAATAGCGTAAAAACGTTCGATTCTTCTGGTCAGAATTATTTCACTAAACATTTACATCACGCTCGATATTCCTATTGTCGACGAGGTTAAACATTTTTTCAATGAAACATTCTTGAGGTGTTACCGCTGATCTCGCTTTTCTCGTAACACATCGACCCGTGCATTTGTTTTTCATTGAAAATCACGAAAAGATAGAATGCCGTTGACAGACATATTTTTACGAAACTCGTGCGGTAAAACTTTTTTTGACGAGTGTGAGTTTGCGAAACGAGCCGAAAGGGAGTGTTGCAATCACACGAGTCATGCGTCATGCGTCATGCTTCTCGCGTTACAAACAACACTCGGCTTCGCCTCGTACCGTTGTAGCGCTCGATCCGACTCATGCAGCCGCTTTCCAACCTTCGCCGAAAGTCCGCTTTGATGCACTAATAGCAAAGTATTAATATTGAATTTAATACCAAGAGGAGCGCCTCGATGCCAAGTACGAAAAAATTAGCGTGGCGCGCTACCGCTCCACTTATGCTCGAGATTGCCGGAAGTAAATCTTTGGTTCATGATTTCTCGGCAATTAGACCTCCTAGATATTTCTAATGACACTTTCATAATATAATTCGACCCCAAGCTTTCCAATGCGCTTAGTAGCGATTAAAGTCGGTTGAGCCGTTAACGAGATCTCGGCATCGGGACCGTCGAGGAGTCCGATTCATGTATAATAAAAAGTAATTTGTTACGCTGGCGTTACGCGCCATACTGCGCATACTCGAATCGCTTAGCTCGGCTCATCTATCATCTGCTACTGTCAGTCGACGAATTACTTCACAGGTCCATTTGTTTATTCGATTATCCACGAACGTAAGCTTTTAATAATAATTGAAATTTTAAACAATGTGATTGAAGAATGCATTATGAGGTTGAGGAAAAAAAGTTTGCTCTGCAAATGAATAGCGTGATAAACGGTAAACGAAATTTAGTGAGAGAATATTCGAGGAACTATCTGTGTTAATTGCAAATGAAAGATAGATTAGCAGTTGATATTTGTAATTTGATAATGCTCGATTCGGAATTATTTGTGGCTAATGTTTTTTGAACGAAGTGCTACAAAGTGGAATGAACGTAAAAAATGTTGCTTTCTGCGATCTTTATATCTTAACGATCTTTATATCTGCCACAATAAAACCATAAATTGTGGTTCCATCATCGACGGCCTTTACTGAAAATATTAGCCAAAATATACTAACTACCTTAAGAGTCATCTTTTACTCAATGTTCAATAGTTTTTAACAATAAGTGAAATGAATTCAAAAACTTTTTTTCCAAAAAAAAAAAAAATTACGCTGACTACTAAAAAAAAAATAAGTAAGTAAGTAAATGTAAAAAGAAGGTAACTCAAGATGGGCCAAGCACTCGCATAACAAATGTATTTTTATTTTTTCAGATAATCGTATAAAAACAATTAAAAAAATAAGAATAAACTATGTTATTGGCGTCCCAGTGCTGTCGTATGCCATGAGACTGACGTTTTCTGGGACGCCAATGGTTATTTATTCAAAAACACATAAAAAATACAAAATACAATATAAAAAATTATTTTGTATCGACGCTTTCTCCTTTCGATGATCCCAGAGTCCAAAATCGCGTGACGAAACACACTCGAGTTATTCAGCAAAAAGACAAATATTGATAAATTTGCAATTAACGATTAGTTTGTTAGTTAATCGCGGATAGTAAAGCAAACTTGAAAATTATCTCGAATTTTTGCCGCGATTGTGCCGTCAAAATAAAATTCAATACAATGTCTAACTCTTCGTGAGAAAGAAAGAAAATTATTTGTTTTACCGACCGAGTGTCAGTGATTCGAGTGTAAAAATGATTGTACCGATCAAATTTTCGATATTCACAAAAACAAGAATTAAACAAAAATTCCGATGAACTTTTGTGTCGAGTTACCGACCGAGCTTCTCTTCTCAGCATCGTGCGCGATTTCTGGATTTTTCCGTTCCGATCCTCCGTCGAGGATTAAACAAGAAATTTAACAAAAACCCCGAAAGCTACGAATTACAATGATTTACCGATTGAAAGAACGAAAAAGAAACAAATATACCAATGCAATGCATTTTTTAATCAAATTGCCGATCGAGCTAAATTGCCGACCGAGCTGAATTACCGACCGAGCTGTCCTTCTCGGTGCGGATGAAGTTCTTGATGCGCGTCTGTCGATTGTCTTCGAGGTTATCTCGCGAAATAAAAATTTTGACATTCGAATCCCCGACCGCTTTAATTACCCTTAAAAATCAAGAATTTGCTAAATTGCATCCAGCATCTGCCGTGAAGGCTCACGCAGAGGAGGATCGGGGAACGAGCTCGGAAACGATCTCGAACCACTATTCCGTAAACTGATCCCACACAGGGCCCTCGGCGAGAGGCTCGGTATTCGCCCGGAAAGATTTCGAAAGTAGGGCCACGATCAAATTTCCCGGGTGCAAGCTCATTTCCGCTGAGTAAACTAACCTATAATCTCTAGGGAACTAAGGGTAATCGGTGTCTGACACCGGGTTCTCTTAGCCCCTAGGCTTATTTGACCAAGTAGAACTAGAGAACGTACCTTGGAGCCCGCTCAGCCGACTGATGATTTTCTGCACTCGGCTCGCTCTTTTATACGGTTTTTGCCCCCTTCTGATTGGCCGAAAAATGCCACATTGCGGTATTTTTCGTTTGAGTCAATTACCGCTCACGAAAATTCTAATGACCAGTAGAGCCACTGCGGCAGTACCTGGACGCCGCTTTTCGTGAAAATCTATAAACGGGTCGATTTTCACGTGCAGGAATATTTGAATCGCGAGAATGCGGCATTTCAATAAAATTCAACAAAGTCAATAAATATCGAAAGAAACGTCAATGAATGACTACGACGATGTATTTTTTATGAATTGAGACAGAGATCGACCTCGTTCTCCGTCTCAGCTTATTTATGTGTGGCTTCTCACAAAGATTTCAAGAAAGCAATATTTATAGTGAATTAACACCTTCTATGTGTCTTTATTTTCACTATGCTTTCTTACGATGCTTACAGTGCCGAGAACTTGTACGTTCAGTACTCAGTACATGGCACTTCAAGTATTCGGTACATCAATTAATTTGCCCAGCTCTGGAATAAATCAATGGGTTCATGGGTGTATGGGTGAAAGTTGGGTGGCAGAATGAGAGAATGCGGGAATGGGTCCTCGGATTGATGGGTACAGTTTGAGACTACATGACAGATAAAACCGAGTGCGGAAATCGTGCGTGATTGCTGGCTAAAAAAGTTGGTGTGTCACGATTATATATCGCATCTAATAGGATAAATAGATTTGTAAACAGTTTTAGAGTACTTAGTGTCCCTTTTATATTTGCAACATTTTTTTGCGTTTTACACATGTTTTATACACGCGTTTTAAAAATTACCTAGCATATTATAAATACAAAGGGGGCCAATTTAAGCGTGCACAATAGGTTTTTTCATCGAATAGCGTCACTTTTGCTACAGTTTACCGGCACAAAAAGCGGGAAGTTAACGTTTTTTTCTTCTTTTCTTTACAGCAAGTCGACAGGGGCGAATTCCTGGCGGTATTGAAAAATCTCGCCACCGTCCAGAAGTTACCTACTCGCGTACAGCATCGGAGACGATTGAGAGGACGAAGAGACAAATGTGACTGAAACAACGAAGGCCGAGCCACAACCTCCCAAATCCTACCGACTGCTGTATTCCGGAGTCCATCAGCGACCTGAAACAAACAAGAGCAAGGTTCATATCAATTTCCAATCGTAGAGAAATTGAAGCAGTAGAAAATATAAATTATGAACAAGAGTTGATTTACATACAGGTATCCCATTGGCCTGTTTCCCACTGTCAGGGGCGACTGATTAAAACAAATATGGCCAGTTATCACAAATTGGAATAAAAGTCTGCTCTCCATACTCCCTGTTCCTTGGTCAAGTCGTTCCTTCGAAGACAGTGAGTTTTTATCCTACCGTTGAAATCGTTTTTTTCTTAAATCTGCCATTTAATTTAAAAGCTTGCAAAGCCAACGAAGAATTGATCCATGAGAACAAAATTTGATTGAATCGAGGAATATCTTCACAATTTCTTGAATTTATCCAAATAATTTCTTCGACGTTGTTACTTATTACAAGCGATAAATTCCTAGAATGATTGATAATATAATGTGACTTGAGTTTTCCAAACGATCTTAGGTAAATTTTGAGAATTGCGATCGATGTTTTCAATGTTTATTTTTGCCTAATACGCATTTATTTCTCACTGCCGGATTCAATTAAAAAATATGTCGGTACTAAACAGACCGTCGAATGTAGTAGATAATTCTCTTGAATACAGGAAGTATTTCTCAATGTATACATTTTACTTGCATTCATTTAGTGTCGCTTGTAATTGCGCATTAAAATTTACAAACGCGTCGACAATGCAGGAATTTTCATTCGTTGCTGATGAATGTGCTCCAAGATGCGAGATTGAAAAAAAAAGTTTTTTCTATGTTGGTTCCTCTTGCGGTACTACAGCTTATAATACCAATTTTTTAAACATTCTAAGTATAATCCCAATCACGGACTATATCTTCAAACAAACTCATTCCGTTACCCTCCCTTTATTTTTATTTTACTCAATTTATTACCTATTACAACTAGGGATGTGCAGACCCTGTTCGAGTAAACTTGATAGAAATGTAAAAAAAAAAACATTTTTTTGTAAAAAATGTAAAAAAAAGCCGCCAAGTAGTTTAAAAACAGTTTCCCAATCATTTTTTAATAATTGAAACAAGAAAAAATCATATGAGCCAAGTAAACTTTAAAAAAAACCTTGCTCGTCCTCTCTTTTGATGGACCTGTATTTATTTGTGTTCTAAGACACAATTATTACATTTATTTGTGTGTTTGTGTTTGTTTGTGTTGTCGTTCACCAAGATTTTTTTTTACGTTTACTTGACTCATATGATTTTTTCTTGTTTTAATTATTAAAAATTGATTTGGAAACTATTTTTAACCTATTTGGCGTCTTTTTTTTACATTTTTTTACAAAAAAAAATGTTTTTTCTTAATTCTTATTTCACGCTGTTTTGAAATTTGTTCCACATTACTTGATGTGTGATGTTGTATCCCGCACTTATGAAACTGTGATAGGATTCTTGAAAACTCGTGCTCGTAAGAGATTGTTTCGTTGCCCTGGGTTCGATGAAGCTACAATGTTCGCAATTATTTTAATAAATAATTTCATTAAACGCACGACACTTTTTCTTATCGCGTAAGATTTCCAAATTTATAATTATTATGCGCCTGTGATTGGAAAAAAATACATCATTCTATCACACGCACGACACATTTTTTTAACCACGCGAGTTTTATTTAATTCATTTTTAAAATTAAATTAATTTTCACAAAACTAAAATACATAACCTTGTTACTATTTAATGAGTATTTCGTTCTCTCAGTTGAGTGCAATATTCGCGGATAAGCACAAACTGTCACTTAGAATTCACAAAATGACTTTTGGAAATCGAAAACAACTTATCTTTGGTTTCCGCGCATACTATTGCGCATCCACGGCTCACGCATGGACGCACGGACGTAACACACTGACAAAACGAAACATCGGACAAACGGGACATACTATAAAAATTATTTTTATCGTGAAAGTGAGGAATTTTTAGTGCAATATTTCCATATTTCTGTATTGCGTGCACCGATCGGCTTGATTTTGGGCTTGTTTTAAAGCTTATATTCCATTTATGTGGTGGAACTATCTTTGAAATTTCGTTCCGATGTCTCGTTTCCGAGAAAAACATTGTCAAAATTTAGGGAGGCACGATATTGGTGTATAAGGACATGGAAGCGCTCGACGCGCGCGGACTCACCGCGCAGACTTTTTACTTTTTAAACTACTTGGCGTCGAGACGCTACCGCGTCTCTTGATGTAGCCTTGATGCTATGTCGAGCATTGTGCGGCTCTGGTCATGGGCTGCTCGAGCACGACCAGCCGCTCGAGCTACTCAGTTCGTTCGAGACCCATGCTGTCAGAAAGCCGGAGTCGAGAAACATTAATGCCCAATTTGTTTAATAAATAAAAATTGACGTTCAATTTAACGTTTAGTACGTTGGAAAAATTAATATTCGGGGTTCGGTTGTTGGCGCGAATGACATTCGCGCTCCCATTATTGTTAAACAAATTTTGATTAGCGTTGGCTTTATTTAAAAATGTCAAATTGTCGTTTAATTTGATAAAAAATTAAAAACAGCATTGTATTTATTTAAAAAATCGAGTTCCACGTTCAACGTGCTTCAAAATTTCAAGGTAATTTGTTTAACAGATCGAAATGCACGCTTTAATTGTTTGAATAATAGAAGATTCCATTTGCATGGTACATAAAGTCCTAATCCACGTGAAAATTGTGTAAAAAACAGAAAATCAGGTTCAGATTGTTTAACAAATCGAAATGCATGTTATTATGGTATAAAATACAATCTCGCATTTTAATTGTCTAAAAAAATAAGAAATCACATTTTAATCATTTGAAAAAACGAAATCCACTTTTCACTTGTTAAAAGATAGCAATTCACGATTAAATTGTCAAAAAAATCTCGTTCAATTTGTTTAAAAGTTCAGAGCCAAAGTTTAAAAAGGAATAATAGAACGTTGAATTTAACAAGCGAATCATTAATAAATATAGTTTGGAATTGACTTTGGCGCGAATCCGTCGAATTGTTCAATATCTGTAGTGTTTTGAGTTTTGAGACAACAGTCTATTCGGGTCCTTACTTGTACAATCTAAATTCCGAATCAAACTATAACGCGATCTGTAATATAAGAAATCAAACAAACACCAATAATGTTGTAAGAAAACTCGAACCATTCACATCAATACTAAGTTTACTGGCAAATAGTGGACGATCACACAAATAACTCGTCCGGCACTCCTCCGGCACTTATTATATTGATATATCGTACACATTTGTATAGGTACAAGATAAAGATGCCGTTGTTAATTTTCATGAATTCGGGGGCTACAGCCAGGCAAATTATTTTTGTATTCTGGTTCCTGGAATATTAAGTTTTCAGCACAGAATCTTAATTGATATAGTATTTTCAAAAGTTAAGTTTAAAAATGACATGTATTTGACAATATCTGGTGATTCGATTATTTTTCCACTTTTGCAAGTACAATTTGATTACAAAACAATATTGACAATAGAGTATTAATTACTGAATTTTCGATATGAACGGTTACATATCTGGTTCTCGAATTCTCGATTCAAACTATAACTCGTCTAAGTTGATACTTAGACAAGTTATCGATACTAATGTATCGATGTTAAGCTACGAAAAAAAAAGTACACCACGTACGGCATGAACAAAAATAAATAAAAAACAGTTCATTCTAAGTTAAAGCCTTTAAAAAAGATCAAATGTAAAAAGTTTAATAAGAAGCCGAGTTTCAACAGATATTTTTGAATATCCAATGATAATGTGAGTTATTAAAAAAGTAAGTTATTATTAACGGAGTCCTTCGCATGTAGAAAAATAACCTCACATGACACTGTCCGTCCCGCAAAATTGCCATGAAATATGCCCGTTTCCCCTGCACTCGTGAATAAAGTATAGTCTGCAACTCGGGTCGAAATTGCAATTGCATCTCGAGGGATTGCAACTCTCGCTTGGCTCGGGCTAAAATCTTGCACCCGCAGCAATCGCCAACTTATGGATCTTGTTGCACAATATACTATTGGATTAGAGGTACGCGGCAATTTTTTTTTTTTCTTACAGTTGCTGTGACATTCTTAGCATACATCACAATAGCACAGGTACAAACTTGTGCAAAGTTTGAGCACAATTCATGAATGAATTAAGAACGACGGATCAATTAGGGATAAATCAAGCATCAATTATGAATGTGAGCTAGATTCTACGCCGAGTTCCCGACGCTATTCAAACTTTCTCCACGAATTATTGAGGAGAATTCCGAAAAGAATCCGAGATAGATTCTACGCTGAGTTTTCCAGATTGTTCGAGCATTCTCCACGAGAATCTACCACGGATTCTCGAATGTTTCCCCGAATTATTGAGGAGAATCCTGAAAAGAATCTGGGACAGATTCTACGTAGAGTCCCCGAAGCTGTTTCAACATTCTCCATAGATTCTGCAAAGGTTCCTCGAAATATTGAGGAGAAACTTCACAAGAATCTGTGAGAGATTCTACGCTGAGTTCCTCAGATTGTAAGAGAATTCTCCACGAGAATCTACCATACATTCTCGAAGGGTGTCCCGAACTATTACGGATAGTCCCCAGAACACTCTGAGATAGATTCTACGCTGAGTTCCCCACATAAGTCGAGCATTCTCCACGAGAATCTACCATAGATTCTCGAAGGGTTCCCTGAATTATTGAGAATAGTCCCCAAAACAATGTGACAGATTCTACGCTAAGTTTTCCAGATTATTCGAGCATCCTCCGCGAGAATCAATCATGGATTCTTGAATGGTTCCCTGAATTATTGAGGAGGATCCCGAAAAGAATCTGAGATAGATTCTACGTAGAGTCCCCGAAGCTGTTCAAACATTCTCCACTAGAATCTACAATAGATTCTCGAAGGGTTCCCCGAAACATTTATTAGAATCCCGAAAAGAATCTGAGATAGATTTTACGTAGAGTTCTCCAGATTGTTCGAGCCTTCTCCACGAGAATCTACCATAGATTCTAAAAGGGTTCCCCGAAACATTTATAAGAATCCCGAAAAGAATCTGAGATAGATTTTACGTAGAGTCCCCGAAGCTGTTTAAACATTCTCCACTAGAATCTATCATAGATTCTCCAAAGGTTCCTCGAAATATTGAGAAGAATCTTCACAAGAATCTATGAGAGATTCTTTGCCGGATTCCCATGACACTTCAATGATACTTCAATGATGATGATACTTCAATAATCGGCTAGAATCATTAGTGGATTCCCGAGAATCTGCGATAGAATCTACGATAGAATTCACCATAGAATCACACAATTATATTCGGCTTTTGAAGAGTCTACCTCCGGGACACATCGTTGATTCTTTCGAGTTTCTCATATAGATTCTCGGATAGATTCTCATCGAGTTTTCGTCGAGAATCTCGATGAGATTTTTTTTTTCTACGCGGGTAGAAGCAAAATCCTGTTTTTCTGAAATCGGGCCATGCTATAATTTCTCGTCATTTTCGTTCAAACTCGACGTTCAGAAGTCCGGAACAAAAAATTTCATGAAAAATGTACTTTCGGTACGTTTTCGATGAGACATCGGGGTTTCGTAGAAGCGAAAACATTTATTCGATTAATCGGGGCACAGTTCAATTTCTTCAGCGACACTTATCAAACTCAAGCCGGGAGTGTGAGACGCGAAGATTCAATCACAACAGCAAAATTCGATGGAAAAACGCATTTTCGGTACGGTTTCGATGAGAAATTATAGTTGGATAGGATGGAAATCTTGATTACTCGAAATTGGGACATAGTTCAATTTTTCATCAAATCCGTTCAAACTCGATGTACGGGAAGTCCGAAACAGAAAGTTTCGTGGGAAACGTACTTTCGGTACGATTTCGATGAGACAACGTGGTTTCGCCAAAGCGAAAACATGTTTTCGATGTATCGGGGCACGGTCCAATTTGGACATCGACACCTTTCAAACTCGAGCCGGGAGTGTCAGAAGTGGAGATTCCACCACAACGGCAAAATTTATTGGAAAAAGAAACTTGCGGAACGTTTTCGATGAGAAATCGTGGTTGGATAGAAGCAAAATCCTGTTTTCCTGAAATCGGGCCATGCTATAATTCTCGTCATTTCCGTTCAAACTCGACATACGGAAGTCCGGAACAGAAAATTTCATGGGAAACGTACTTTCGGTACGATTTCAATGAGACATCGTGGTTTCGTCAATTCGAAAACATGTTTTCGATGTATCGGGGCACGGTCCAATTTGGACATCGACAACGTTCAAACTCGCGCCAGGAATGTCAGAAGCGAAAATTCCATCTCAACAGCAAAATTCATTGGAAAAACGCACTCTCGGTACGTTTTCGATTAAAATTCGTAGATAGTTACGGAGAAAATCCTGTTTTCGTTGAATCAAAGCTCGGTCCAATTTCGTCATCGACCCTTTTCAAACTCGAGCCGGGAGTGTCAGACGCGAAGATTCAATCACAACAGCAAAATTCGCTAGAAAAACGCATTTTCGGTACGGTTTCGATGAGAAATTATAGTTGGATAGGATGGAAATCTTGATTACGTGAAATTGGGACATAGATCAATTTTTCATCAAATCGGTTCGAACTCGATGTACGGTAGTCCGAAACAGAAAATTTCATGGGAAACGTACTTTCGGTACGTTTTCGATGAGACATCGGGGTTTCGTAGAAGCGAAAACATGTATTCGATTAATCGGGGCACAGTTCAATTTCTTCAGCGACACTTATCAAACTCGAGCCGGGAGTGTGAGACGCGAAGATTCAATCACAACAGCAAAATTCGATGGAAAAACGCATTTTCGGTACAGTTTCGATGAGAAATTATAGTTGGATAGGATGGAAATCTTGTTTTCGTGCAATTGGGACACAGTTCAATTTCTCATCAAATCCGTTCAAATTCGATGTACGGAAGTCCGAAACAGAAAATTTCATGGGAAACGTACTTTCGGTACGTTTTCGATGAGAAATCGTGATTGCGTCGAAGCGAAAACGTGTTTTCGATGTATCGGGGCACGGTTCAATTTGGACATCGACACCGTTCAAACTCCAGCCAGGAATGTCAGAAGCGAAAATTCCATCTCAACAGCAAAATTCGTTGGAAAATCGCACTCTCGGTACGTTTTCGATCAGAATTCGTAGATCGTTATGGAGAAAATCCTGTTTTCGTTGAATCAAAGCTCGGTCCAATTTCGTCATCGACACTTGTCAAACTCAAGCCGGGAGTGTCAGAAGCGAGAATTCTTCTTCGCTGAGAAATCGTGATTGCGTTGAAAAGAAAACGTGTTTTCGATCAATCCGGGCACATTGGCACTTGTCAAACTCGAGACGGGAGTGTAAGAAGCGAAGATTCCAACACAACAGAAAAGTTTATTGGAAAAAAGCACTTTGTGTACGTTTTCGAAGAGAAATCGTGGTTGGATGGAAAGGAAATCTTGTTTTCGTAAAATCGGGGATAGTTCAATTTCTCAAAAAATCCGTTCAAACTCGATGTACGGAAATCCGAAACAGAAAATTTCATGAAAAACTTACTTTCGGAACGTATTCCACGAGACGTCGGAGTTTCGTCGAAGCGAAAACATGTTTTCGATTAATCGAGGCACGGTTCAATTTCTTCAGCGACACTTATCAAACTCGAGCCGTGAATGTCAGAAGTGAAGATTCCACCACAACGGCAAAATTTATTGGAAAAAGAAACTTGTGGAACGTTTTCGATGAGAAATCGTGGTTGGATAGAAGCGAAATCCGTATTTCCTGAAATCGGGCCATTCTTCTATTTCTCGTCGACTCCGTTCAAACTCGACGTACGGAAGTCCGAAACAGAAAATTTCATGGGAAACGTACTTTCGGTACGATTTCAATGAGACATCGTGGTTTCGTCAATGCGAAAAAATGTTTTCGATGTATCGGGGCACGGTCCAATTTGGACATCGACACCGTTCAAACTCGAGCCAGGAATGTCAGAAGCGAAAATTCCATCTCAACAGCAAAATTCATTGGAAAAACGCACTGTCGGTACGTTTTCGATAAAAATTCGTAGATCGTTACGGAAAAAATCCTGTTTTCGTTGAATCAAAGCTCGGTCCAATTTCGTCATCGACCCTTTTCAAACTCGAGCCGGGAGTGTCAGACGCGAAGATTCAATCACAACAGCAAAATTCGATGGAAAAACGCATTTTCGGTACGGTTTCGATGAGAAATTATAGTTGGATAGGATGGAAATCTTGATTACTCGAAATTGGGACATAGTTCAATTTTTCATCAAATCCGTTCAAACTCGATGTACGGGAAGTCCGAAACAGAAAGTTTCGTGGGAAACGTACTTTCGGTACGATTTCGATGAGACAACGTGGTTTCGCCAAAGCGAAAACATGTTTTCGATGTATTATCGGGACACGGTCCAATTTCGTCATAGACCTATTTCAAACTCGAGCCGGGAATGTCAGAAGCGAAGATACCGGTTCACGGAAAATTTGCCGAAAACAATTTGCCGAAATACAATCTGCCGAAAACAATTTGCCGAAAATACACTTAGCCGAAAACAATTTGCCTAAAAGACAATATGCCAAAAAGACAATATGCCGAAAACAGTTTGCCGAAAATACAATTTGCCGAAAACAATTTGCCGAAATGACAATTTGCCGAAAACAATTTTCCGAAAAAAACAATTTGCCGAAAGTACAATTTGCTGAAAATACAATTTGCCGAAAGTACAATTTGCCTAAAACACAATTTGCCGAAAGTACAATTTGCCGAAAATACAATTTGCCGAAAGCACAATTTGCCGAAATTACAATTTGCCGAATATCATACAGTGTGAAAATTCGTCTGCGTGAGCTCGCGGCATCCGCCGCTCGCGCCTGGCGGCACTACCAGGTCGATGTGTGTGTGGAAATAGTGTTTTTTGGTCATTTGTAATAGGTAAAGTCATATTTGTGGGATATTTCTTTTTCGGCAAATTGTACTTTCGGCAAATTGTGTTTTAGGCAAACTGTACTTTCGGCAAATTGTATTTTCGGCAAATTGTTCTTTCGGCAAATTGTATTTTCGGCAAACTGTTTTCGTCAAATTGTACTTTCGGCAAATTGTGTTTTCGGAAAATTGTATTTTCGGCAAATTGTACTTTCGGCAAATTGTTCTCTGCAAATTGTTTTCGGCAAGTTGTTTGCGGCAAATTGTGTTTTCGGCAAATTGTATTCGGCAAATTGTTTTTCGGCAAATTGTTTTCGGCAAATTTTCCGGATACCGAAGATACCACCACAACAGAAAAATTTATTGGAAAAAAGCACTTTGGGTACGTTTTCGATGAGAAATCGTGGTTGGATAGGAAGGAAATCTTGTTTTCGTAAAGTCGGGGATAGTTCGATTTCTCTTTAACTCCGTTCAAACTCGATGTACGGAAGTCCGGAACAGAAAATTTCATGGAAAATGTACTTTCGATACGTCTTCGATGAGAAATCGTGATTGCGTTGAGGCGAAAACGTGTTTTCGATCGATCCGGGCACATTGGCACTTTTCAAACTCGAGCCGGGAGTGTCAGAAGCGAAGATTCCACCACAACAGCAAAATTTAATAAAAAAACGCACTTCCAGTACGTTTTCGATAAGACATCATGATTGGATAGAAGCAAAATCCTGTTTTCGTGAAATCAAGACATGGTTTAATTTCTCGTCAACTCCGTTCAAACTCGACGTATGGAAGTCCGAAACAGAAAGTTTCGTGGGAAACGTACTTTCGGTACGATTTCGATGAGACAACGTGGTTTCGCCAAAGCGAAAACATGTTTTCGATGTATTATCGGGACACGGTCCAATTTCGTCATAGACCTATTTCAAACTCGAGCCGGGAATGTCAGAAGCGAAGATACCGGTTCACGGAAAATTTGCCGAAAACAATTTGCTGAAATACAATCTGCCGAAAACAATTTGCCGAAAATACAATTAGCCGAAAACAATTTGCCTAAAAGACAATATGCCGAAAAGACAATATGCCGAAAACAGTTTGCCGAAAATACAATTTGCCGAAATGACAATTTGCCGAAAACAATTTTCCGAAAAAAACAATTTGCCGAAAGTACAATTTGCTGAAAGTACAATTTGCTGAAAATACAATTTGCCGAAAGTACAATTTGCCTAAAACACAATTTGCCGAAAGTACAATTTGCCGAAAATACAATTTGCCGAAAGCACAATTTGCCGAAATTACAATTTGCCGAATATCATACAGTGTGAAAATTCGTCTGCGTGAGCTCGCGGCATCCGCCGCTCGCGCCTGGCGGCACTACCACGTCGATGTGTGTGTGGAAATAGTGTTTTTTGGTCATTTGTAATAGGTAAAGTCATATTTGTGGGATATTTCTTTTTCGGCAAATTGTATTTTCGGCAAATTGTACTTTCGGCAAATTGTGTTTTAGGCAAACTGTACTTTCGGCAAATTGTACTTTCGGCAAATTGTATTTTCGGCAAACTGTTTTCGGCAAATTGTACTTTCGGCAAATTGTGTTTTCGGAAAATTGTATTTTCGGCAAATTGTACTTTCGGCAAATTGTTTTCGGCAAATTGTATTTTCGGCAAATTGTTTGCGGCAAATTGTGTTTGCGGCAAATTGTGTTTTCGGCAAATTGTATTCGGCAAATTGTTTTTCGGCAAATTGTTTTCGGCAAATTTTCCGGATACCGAAGATACCACCACAACAGAAAAATTTATTGGAAAAAAGCACTTTGGGTACGTTTTCGATGAGAAATCGTGGTTGGATAGGAAGGAAATCTTGTTTTCGTAAAGTCGGGGATAGTTCGATTTCTCTTTAACTCCGTTCAAACTCGATGTACGGAAGTCCGGAACAGAAAGTTTCATGGAAAATGTACTTTCGATACGTCTTCGATGAGAAATCGTGATTGCGTTGAGGCGAAAACGTGTTTTCGATCGATCCGGGCACATTGGCACTTTTCAAACTCGAGCCGGGAGTGTCAGAAGCGAAGATTCCACCACAACAGCAAAATTTAATGAAAAAACGCACTTCCAGTACGTTTTCGATGAGACATCGTGATTGGATAGAAGCAAAATCCTGTTTTCGTGAAATCAAGACATGGTTTAATTTCTCGTCAACTCCGTTCAAACTCGACGTATGGAAGTCCGAAACAGAAAATTTCATGGAAAACGTACTTTCGGTACGTTTTCGATGAGAAATCGTGATTGCGTCGAAGCGAAAACGTGTTTTCGATGTATCGGAGCACGGTCCAATTTCACGTATGCGGAAAATTCATCGAAAAACAATTCATCGAAATACAATTCATCGAAAACAATTCATCGAAAATACAATTCATCGAAAATACAATTCATCAAAAACAATTCATCGAAAACACAATTCATCGAAATGACAATTCATCGAAAACAATTTATCGAAATTAAAATTCATCGAAAACAATTAATCGAAAATACAATGAATCGAAAATACAATTCATCGAAAATACAATTCATCGAAACAACAATTCATCGAAAATACAACTCATCGAAAATACAATTCATCGAAAATGCAATTCATCGAAAATACAATTCATCGAAAATACACTATACTATTTCCACACACACCTCGCCGTCCCCCGCACGCATTTCACTTTTCTACGCATTATACGATTTCACACATCATACTATTTCCACACACAACTCGCCGTGCCCCGCACGCACCCCACTATTCTACGCGTTATACGATTTCACACACTATACTATTTCCACACACACCTCGCCATGCCCCGCACGCACCCCACTATTCCACGCGTTATACGATTTCACACACTATACTATTTCCACACACACCTCGCCGTGCCCCGCACGCATCCCACTTTTCTACGCATTATACGATTTCACACACTATACTATTTCCTCACACACCTCGCCGTGTCCCGCACGCACCCCACTATTCTAGGCATCATACGATTCCACTCGAGAAATTATTTCGTCACATCCGTCGTCGTGTCAATGCAGGATTTTCAGTGAAATGTATTTTCGATAAATTGTATTTTCGATGAATTGTATTTTCGATGAATTGTATTTTCGATAAATTGTATTTTCGATGAATTGTATTTTCGATAAATTGTATTTTCGATGAATTGTATTTTCGATAAATTGTATTTTCGATGAATTGTATTTTCGATGAATTGTATTTTCGATGAATTGTATTTTCGATGAATTGTATTTTCGATGAATTGTATTTTCGATGAATTGTATTTTCGATGAATTGTATTTTCGATGAATTGTATTTTCGATGAATTGTATTTTCGATGAATTGTACTTTCGATGAATTGTACTTTCGATGAATTGTATTTTCGATAAATTGTTTTCGATGAATTGTTTTCGATGAATTGTATTTTCGATGATTTGTTTTCGATGAATTGTATTTCGATGAAATGTTTTCGATGAATTTTCCGCAAATCGTGTCCCAAGTATGCGACTTCCTTTCGAAGAAACTCGCACTTGTCGGGTTGTAATTTTAAGTTAGCTTTCCGCAATCGATCTGCCAACTTCCTGAATTTTATTTCGTGTTCCTGCAACGAGCTGGCGTAGATTACAATATCATCAAGATACACAAATAGCTCATTGCCCTGCAGGCCGCACAATACGCGGTCCATCAAACGCTGAAAAGTTGCGGGTGCGTTTTTAAGCCCAAATGGCATACGATTGAATTGATAGTGCCCGAAAGGCGTTGAGAACGCTGTTTTCGGAGCATCGTCGGGGTGCATGCGAATCTGATGAAAACCGCTTGCGAGGTCGAACACAGAAAAGTATTTCGCGCTTCCCAATTGATCAAGGATCTCGTTTATATTTGGGAGTGGATACGCGTCTCCGATAGTTTTTTCGTTTAGGTTCCGATAATCGATAACCATTCTCCACCGCTGCTTCCCCTGTGAATCGGCCTTTTTCGGCACGATCCAAAGCGGCGAGCTATACGGGGAGTCAGAAGGCTCTATTATTTTGCCCTCGATAAGTTCTCCGACTTGTTTTGCGATTTCGTCCTTATGCGCGGGAGGAAATCTATATTGTCGCGTGAAGACCGGTTGGTCGTCTGTCGTGGAAATTTTATGTTCGATCGCGTTTGTATGTTCCAAAAATGTTCCCGGAATGTGAAAGAGATCGACATTCTCGTCGATCAGTTTCTCGATATTTACCCGCTCCTCTTCATTTAAGTCGTTGAGGCGTAATAAATCTTTTACTTGTTTCGCGGATTCAGTTCCGATTCGCAAAACACTACAAGTGTGCTGCTGATTGCCGATTGATTGATCGACGGCAGAACAGCCCGGGTCTTGTACGCTAAGTACTTCGCCAGGATGTTCACCGTCTCTCGTGTCGCACCTCAGATTTGGATCATAGAGCTTGAACGCCTCTAAGGTCACTGCCGGAACAGTCAGCTCTATGTCCTCATCATTGGTATTGAATGCCATCAAACATGCTACACCGTTTTGATTTGATACCACGGTTTCTCCTAAAAAGATTCCGCTTCCAGCATCTAGACGAGGGATATATCCCTCTTGTACTTCGGGATTTCGAACACGTACGTAATACACCGCTTTTGATCTTCTCGGTATTACTATTGTTTCGCGATTTTTGAACGGAAGTGATTTGTCTTTCCACCGTACAACCTCCTGTTCCCAGTCAATAACCGCGCGATTTTGTGCGTGAAATTCCGATCCGAGTATACCGTCCTGTTCAATGGGAAAACTGCCATCGACCACGTGAAATTCGGATTGTGTCCCCTCGATATCAATACTAATTGAGCCCATTGTGAATACCGGTGTATTCGATATCCCTTTTAATTTAAAAATGTCATTCTCGTTTATAACAATATCCGGGCTTAATACATTTATTTTTACAAGATTTGGGTCGGACCCAGAATCGACGAGAAAATTTGTCGATATATTTAGATGCTGGGACTCGATTTCTACCGTGGGAATGAACGAATGTACCCTTAATCGGACGTTGACGTTTCGGACTTTTCGTTCGCGACATTTACTGTGCGCACCGGGCGCTCTGAAACTTTTTCCACTCGGTTCGCGCCGTTCTTTTCCGAGCGGGTTTTGTCGTTTCCCGCGTTGCGTTTCTCGTCGTTTTGGCGTTTGAAACATTGCGCTTTTGTATGCCCGAATTTGCTACAATAATCGCATGTGAGTCGATTTGAATCACTATCGTTTCGTGGCTTATTTGACGGTTTACTTTGCGACTTGTCGACCGAATTTTCGACATTACCGTTCGTTTTCTGACGTTGAGGTCGCTTGTCGGGAAATTTTGCCCAGCAATCCTTAGATTTATGACCCTTTTTGCTACAATGCTCGCATTTTAGAGATTCGCGAGCTACGATTGTTTTGACATGAGTCTGAGAGGAGATTTTGTTTTCGGGACGGGACTCTCTAAAATTAACGCGGTCTTTTTCGATTTCTTTTTCGATTTTTACCGCGTTCGAATATGCGATCGCGAGATTCGAGCAGCCCTCCATTTTCAGTCTGAGGCGAAAATCTGGGGGTAATCCGGCGATGAAACATTCGAGAGTTTCTGCCTCCAGGCGGGTAGATCGCGTGCGCGGTATTGTTCCCGTTTCTGTTGTCTCCTCCTCCGTTATCGCGGCGTGGAGGTCTTTTACTCGACTAATGTTATCGATGATGTGCTCGTTTTTACTTTTGGTGATATTACCTAGTTCACCACGATACTGATTTACCGATTTTGACGCGCCAAATACGTCCTTAAGACGGTCTGTCAGTCCCTTAATGCTGTCGAATGAATCGTCTTCGATCGCGGTGTAAGCTCGACCCTTGAGTTTATTGCGAAGAAGTCGCGTTAACGTTACCTCGAGACTCGAGGGGAACATGTCCCTTGCGCGTTTACATGCTCGGACAAATTTTAAAACTGAGATATTTTCTCCGTTAAACGTAGGGATTCCTTCGAGGATATCCTTGAACGAGAGTCGTGGGAGATTTGGATCGTAACCACCCGGATTTGACTGATTCAAGTGCGAAGCATTTGGTAATGGTCGACTCATGATCGGTTGAGCATTAATGACTCGAGTATTAAGATCTGACATTTCGGACCTGATAGTGTCGAGTTCGAGCATCAAGTTTGTTATTGTGGCTTGGAACTTGTGCTCGTTTGATGATTCGGCGGCGCGAGATTGTTGCTCTTCCAAATTTAGTTGTTGGCTTTGTATTTCGAGTTCGCGTGAAGCTAAATCGATTTCCATTTCGCGTAACCTTTCTTTTTCTGCAGTTAACTGAACGTGCAGTTCGCGCATTTCCTCGTCGGAAAGAGGCATTTTGTATAATAGAATATAACACTAAGATTGATTTAATCGAATGTAAATATACACAATATCCAGCGTATCCCACCGCTTTCACCAGAAAATTACTCCCTGTTACGTCGCGAGTTATTTTTGTCGATGCAAATTTTGTAGCAATCAACGATTGACCAAATGTATCTTATGAATATATTTTCTTGATGTTATCGCGACAAATAGGAATAATATATGTATGATTGCTCTGTATTTAGACCGGAATGTGCCGGTCAGGGATTTGAGCAAAACTGGATATGTGCGTTGTATTTTCAATATAATATTATTTCAGAATATGGATTCTTACCTTATTAGATGTTCTGGCAGGTGGTGAGCTACGGGCGTAGCGGGTATGATGTCAATCGGTGACCACGTGGTCTGGAGATACGGGAACCGTCGAAGCCTCGGACGTTCGGTCGCCTACGATTGTTGGTCCAGCACGTATAGCATCCGCTGATTGGAATGCACCGCCGAAGAGTCGAACAGTCGGAGGGTTTCCACTGACCACGTAAATTCGATGAGTGATACGTTCGATAGACACTATTTTCGGTGATTGACGTCCTTCCTTGGGAATAGGAATTGTAGTATTGTTCCACCAATATTCGCACAAGGAGTAAACGTTGAGAATTTTTAATTCGGACTGCAAAGGTTCTTTTGAAGGTTTACCGCGTCTCGAATTAACGGCTGCCACTGCAATGGCTTTGCGGATAGCAAATCTTTTGCCAGCGCGTTTACGACCCATAATTAATAAAGAAATTGAAATCAATGATTACGAGAAGTTTGCACTTGCACAAGTTATACATGTTATCGGATTTACTTACGAGCAGGCAGCGACTCTGAAGTCTATCAGCTCTGATAAGTAAAGGTTTAGGGACTTATTCACGAGCAGGCAGCGACTCGTAAGTCTATCAGCTCTGATGAATAAAGGTTTAAGGACTCACTCACAAGCAGGCAGCGACTCGTAAGTCTAACAGCTCGAATAAGCGAGGGTTAAAGGATTTATTCATAAGCCGGCAGCGACTCGTAAGTCTAATAGCTCTAATGAATAACGGTTAAAGGTACAAAGTGGTGTATGATGTATGTGTTGGGTTGATATGGAAGTGCAAAATAATCGTAGTTCCGTTAAATTACCCTTTATCCAATTGATCAAATGCGTACGGTTCGGTAATGCGTAAATGAGAAAACGCCTTAGTTCAGTTGAACTAACACTATTTATTAATAATTGATTAAAATAAGCACTACACAAATGTTACTCGTCGTATGATATAAATGCGCGGGAAATTAGTTATTATTGATTAATTATGAAATATAACGATGTTACACGGGTCCAATATTTTATAACGGTCCTCAAGACACCGCCTGATCACAGTCAGGTATTGACCGCGTTTTTAATCGTTTAGTAGTTGAAAAATATTCAAGTCACAGAACACTAAGATCATGAACGAATATTGAAAATAATTAAGGAGCACCGCGACGCGTGTGTCTCCGGGAGAGCTAATTATTGTGCTCGGATTGAGAGTCGATGAAAAACTAATTTCGGTTTTAGCGGCATCATCCAGCAAGACTCCCGCGACCAAGACCTTACGGTGGTGGGGGAAACTCTCGCGGAGTGATGGCCGCCTGCCGCACCGATGGAGGGAGAACCGAGCGTGGGGCCTTGTGCCTTCGCAGCATCTCACAGCGGGTCCGCAGCGTCAGCAGATTTGCACGTGTGCTCCGCCGGTAAGCGTTCCGAGAACGGAGGGCCGTTATCTCTGCTGACGGTGCGTCTGGGCCTCGTCCGGTCCCACACTCGATTTGCAACTCGATATTTATTCTTATCAATCTATGTACGTGACTGTAACGCTAAATAATAATTAGCGGTATTATAATTGTATAATATATATTTTCCGACAATAATTTGCCGTATCGTTTTGTTTGCTTTGCAGTGCGTGAACGATAACTCTATTGTTAAGCAAATTGTTAATTTGCAACTTAAATTCATTGTTTTTTTGTTATGTGTTTATCGTTCATGCAGTGCGATTGCAATTCACAATATTTACTGTGACAATGAGATGAATAATAATGTTAATTGTTAATTAACAATTGTTAATTATTGTTAACAAATAATACTATGTTTATAAGGCATTATGCGCCAATTTCCATAACAATAATAACAAGTACACGTGAATATCGGTCTTTTCTAATTTTGTATATTTAATCATTATCAACAATTTGTTAATAATTGTTATTTATAAGTGAAGCGTAGTATTTCCCACTGTATATAATTTATTTTATCCTCATTTTGCTACGGATACATAAAATGATGATTTATTCTCGTTCTTGTTTTATAGATACACTGTTCAAAATAAACGGCGATAAGTCGAAATCTATGAGACTTAGAGCCTTGTAGGTTCTACGCCCGAAAAGTTTCTAAATTGTTTGCAGAATATTGTACAGTGATTGGATTTCGTGTAAGTATTTTTGTTCTCTTTATACGGATATAAATGTTGACTTAATTTTCGATCTCGTCTCTATAAGTGAATCTTTCAAAAGAAATGGTCATAACTCGAAATCTATGAGACTTAGAGCCTTGTAGGTTCTACGCCCGAAGAGTTTCTAAATTGTTTGTAGAATATTGTACAGTGATTGGATTTTGTTTAAGTATTTTTGTTATTGAGTTATGACATATTAAAGTTTTAAATAGAAATTAAAATTGTTTCCTGAGACTACATGTGCGTTACTGAATTAGCAATTGTTTTAATGGACATAGTCGATATTTACGTTATTGTTGATAAAGTACAGTATTGTGTCACTTAAGTCGCTGATTGTAAAATTATTTATTATGGAATGATCAATTAGCCCAAAGCCGATATTCGCTAACAATGCGTAAAAATAATATATATATTGTGATTTGCCCGAAATATTGCCGTTGGGTGGAAGCGATGTTTCGGTCAATTCCTTTATTCTGTGTTTGTTTTTGTGCCGGGTGGAATTCGGCCTCTGGGCTGCACGGAAGAATTTATTAAATTTTATTTTGTTTTCGAGAAGCTTTCAGAGGTTGCGTAACTCTCACTGGTCTAACGACCGAGATACAATTTCATCATCAGCTTGTATCGATGTAAGTGGGAATTCTTGAACGCGCTTCTCTTGTCTGTCCCTTTAAAGTTATTGTTCCGATTTCTACGTGTGTTGGCGCTAATCGCCTTAACGATACCTCGGGCCCGAGTCGCCCGTGTGAGTGTGTGGTCGGCCTGTGCGTTTCCGCGTGCGTTCCAACTACCCGTCGCGAAACTCGGCTTGGAAGTGTTTATTTACGAACTTATGCCCAGGTGTTCGGCAAGCGCGATGGCTGATGAATGCCTGCACCGTTTTCTCGGAATATTAAATGTCTCGTATCTACTTCGTGAACCTTTATTTAAATCTGTCTGCTACCGGATGCTAATGACTCGAATTCTCAAAACTGCGTTGCAGTGAGCAATGTTAACAAAACGTGAAAAGGCCTACTTTCCAAAAGTACTTGATCGTTTAAAACACCGCGCGAAATCCAGGCGTAGTTCCTGAAGCCGGGGATGCTCAGCGTGACTGTGCGCAATGTTCGAAACAACGAGTATATCGGGAACGGAGGGTAAAGGACTTCTTTATTTAAAACATACAACAGGGAGGATGAACCTAACCTGAGGAGGCCGGGGATGCCTAGCAGGAACGTGAATGCGACGGCGCTATGCCGTATGGCACTCACGTATAAAAATGACCACAATACGTGCTTCAAGAAGCCGGGGATGCTCAGCGTGATTCTAATGAATCCTTGAATCAGATATTGCGATTGAAGAGTTACTCCTTCTAAGTCCCAGGAGAAGAGAGTAGCTCGTTCGGTGATGTCAGCGGTGATCCTTTGACAACGATGTTCTCGGATGACCGTCGACGGCGATGGAGTGAAAGAAAATATTTTGTAGCGGACTGAAGTCTTGAAGTAAATTTGTTAGAATGATTTTTGAGCTATCGTGCCTCCTGCTTTTATAGGCACGATGGGCTCTGTTACATGACGTCACGTGACGTCATGAGGTCGTATGATCCGTGGTGGATCGCAACGGTCATAATGTCTTAATTAGGGGGAAGAATGAAAAATGCTCAACCGTTAAATGTCGCTAAGTTGCGCTTGGAATCGTCGAGTCCGTTCGGTGGGCTTGGTGTTTGGGGCGTGAACCGATATCTAACGGTTGTCTTCGCTTATTCTCGCCTGTGATTGTAGGAGCCCACCGACGCTAAGGCGTTCCGAATTATATTTTGACTGCGGTCTCGAGTCGGACCGGTGTCGCGGGTCGAGCCGTGTTTTTCTTTTTCTCACCGCGGAGTAACGGCATTTACTCCTTATTATTAGAATAACACAGGGGGGGTAAATGTCCCGTCACAATATAGGTGTATTTAGATGATGAATTAACGATGTTCTATATTGTATTGGTAATCATACTACAGTATGACGCCGTATAAGCGTAGTAAAAAGATATATTTGTTTTTAATCAATAGTAATTCCCCAAAAAAAATATATGTGTATATTTATATATATATATAGTATATTAATGGTATTATATATATCGTGTATTAAAATGTTATTGTTAGATTTGACCGTGAATAGACCCAGGACGTAACAACACTTATCAAACTCAAGCCGGGAGTGTGAGACGCGAAGATTCAATCACAACAGCAAAATTCGATGGAAAAACGCAATATCGGTACGGTTTCGATGAGAAATTATAGTTGGATTGGATGGAAATCTTGTTATCGTGAAATTGGGACACAGTTCAATTTCTCATCAAATCCGTACCATTCGAAACGTACTTTCGGTACCATTTCGATGAGACATCGTGGTTTCGTCAAAACGAAAACATGTTTTCGATTTATCGGGGCACGGTCCAATTTGAACATCGACACCTTTGAAACTCGAGCCGGGAGGATCAGAAGCGAAGATTCCAACATAATAGAAAAGGTTATTGGGAAAAAGCACTTTGGGTACGTTTTCGAAGAGAACTCGTGGTTGGATGGGAAGGAAATCTTGTTTTCGTAAAATCGGGGATAGTTCAATTTCTCAACAAATCCGTTCAAACTCGATGTACGTAAATTCGAAACAGAAAATTTCATGAAAAACTTACTTTCGGAACGTCTTCCATGAGACGTCGGAGTTTCGTCGAAGCGAAAAAATGTTTTCGATTAATCGCGGAACGGTTCAATTTTTTCAGCGACACTTATCAAACTCGAGCCGTGAATGTCAGAAGTGAATATTCCACCACAACGCAAGTTTACTGGAAAAAGAAACTTGCGGAACGTTTTCGATGAGAAATCGTGGTTGCATAAAATCAAAATCCTGTTTTCCTGAAATCGGGCCAGTCTTCTATTTCTCGGCGACTTCGTTCAAACTAGTTGTACGGAAGTCCGGAACAGAAAATTTCATGGAAAATGTACTTTCGATACGTCTTCGATGAGAAATCGTGATTGCGTTGAGGCGAAAACGTGTTTTCGTGAAATCAGGACATGGTTTAATTTCTCGTCAACTCCGTTCAAACTCGACGTACTGAAGTCCGAAACAGAAAATTTCATGGAAAACGTACTTTGGGTACGTTTCCGATGAGAAATCGTGATTGCGTCGAAGCGAAAACGTGTTTTCGATGAATTGGGGCACGGTTTGATTTGGACATCGACACCGTTCAAACTCGAGCCAGGAATTTCAGAAGCGAAAATTCCATCTCAACAGCAAAATTTATTGGAAAAACGAACTCTCGGTACGTTTTCGATGGGAAGTCATGGTTGGATAGGATGGAAACCTGGGCTTTCCCCTCCGAAGGGCTGCCACCTTGCCGTGGTGGAGGGGCTTGTGTGTCCTAATGATCTACCAAGCTAAGCCAGCGGGGACTCAGGTCCCTGGCAGGGTCTCCCATGCTGGACTGGTTGGTAGTGAAGGTCGAGACAAAGTGCGGCCCCGAGGAGCTCACCTCGTTAAAATAAGCCGGAATCTTGTGATGTTAATCCACCGTGTCCAAAAGATGTATGGCTCCCCGTTAGAGAGTCTCAAACGGTGTCCTTCAGATACCTGGCGCCCTCTGATTGTATTTAGCCTTCCCGTAGTATGCAGGCTCTGCTACTGGCGACGTTTTTTCCTAGCATTCTCGTGGGATTAAAAATGAGTACTTCTTTCTTATCCAACAAACCAAACGAGAAATCTGGCTCGTCAAATCCAGATAAAATTCAATACCGGAAAAGAACATCGTATCAGAATCTAGAGTTGATTCCGACTTCGCAATCTGTTGAGAATTCCGTCCCTCGTTTTTTGGTCATCAAGCCGAAATCAGGAGACTTTACAAAGACAAGCCCATTCCTCATAGAAGCGCAGATCAAGATCCTTATTGGCACAATTAACTCTGTACGAAAGATCCAAGACGGATTGTTGCTCGAAGCCGCAAGTGCAAAGCAAGCAGCGAAAATACTCGAACTTACTCGTTTTGCTAACGTTGACGTTAATGTAATACCCCACGGTAGTCTAAACTCTTCCAAAGGTGTTGTAACTTGTCGCGATTTGCTCAACTGTACAGAGGAAGAGATCAAGACTGGCTTGGTCGATGAAGGAGTAACTGACGTTAGGCAAATAACAATCAACCGAAATGGAAAACGTGAAGCCACATCGTCGATTATCCTCACATTTAATACACCGACGCTTCCTCGAAAAATAAAGGCCGGTTTTCATGTCTTACCCGTAAGAGTGTATATTCCAGCTCCAATGCGATGTTACAAGTGTCAAGAATTCAACCACACATCTTCGAGGTGCGAAAACGAAGAAAGATGTCATTGTGGGTACCCCCCTCATGATGAACCGTGTACGGGTACACCGTACTGTGTAAACTGCGAAGGATCCCATTTTGCCAGTTCTAAGTCGTGTCCAGTGTACCGAAAAGAAGCAGCAATACAACATATCAAAGCAACGGATCGACTTAGTTACATTGATGCAAAACGAAGATACGAAGAACAGAATCCGCAACTCGGGCGCTCGTATGCTCACGTTGCGAACGTACCAGCAAATGTTAATACCCAGTCGTCGAGTATCAGTGACCTAGCGAAGCTGCTTATACCTGAGCTATTGCGTCTCTTTTTTTTTTTTTTTTTTTTTTTTTTTTTTTTTTTTCTTTCGGCGTCGACTGCTATGGTCATTAGCCGTTTTATTATTACTGTCTATGCTGTGTCTCTTCAATGTTTATTTATTTTCATCTGTACTGCTTTTTATTCTTTGCTCATGTTTGTAATCATAATCATATTTTTTTTATTAACTTTGTTTCTTTGCAAAACTTTACAATCTTTCTGATATTCTGCTCGTTTGAGTTTAGAATCTCACATACTTGTTTATCTAATTTATTTTCTTTTCGTTCCTTTTCATACCTTGGACATATTTCTAGAATATGTTTTACAGTGATTTGTTCATTACATATATTGCACAGCGGTTCGGGATTTCGATTAAATCGGTATGAATCAGTTATATGTGTGTGGCCTATTCGTAGCCGCGTTAATGTTACTGTTTCTCTCCGGCCTAGATTTTTTGGTAACGAATATTTTGCCACGTTCGGTTTTATTTCTTTTTGTTTTGATCGCGTGCTATCCCAATCAGCTTGCCAAATAGATTTTACAATACATTTTACGTCGTGTATTAGGTCGTTTGGGGTTGTCAGTGCCATCTTTGCTCCGGTAATTTTGCTTGCTTCTTTAGCCGCTATGTCGGCTTTGTTGTTTCCAGATATTCCACTGTGCCCTGGTGTCCACAGAAACACAACTTTCTTTTCTTTCTGTTGAAGTAGGAAGTTTTTGTCCGTAATTTGTTGGATCAGTGGTTCATCCGTAAACTTTTTGCTGATGCTATTTATTGCACTTAGGGAGTCGGAACAGATCAGAATTACAGGTTCTTTACTACCGTCTTTTAAAGCAAAATCTAGAGCTCCGTGTATGGCAACTAATTCTGCGGTATATATACTTGTTGATAGTGGAAGGCTCCATTTTTCAACACAGCTCTCTGTTACTAGAGCGCACCCGACTCCAGTATCTGTTTTTGATCCATCAGTAAAGATGGTTATAGCATGCTGATATTGGTCTGCTATGTTTCGAAATCCTGAAGAGTACACGATAGCTGGAGTATTATTTTTTTTGTTATCGGTTAGTTCCGTGTTGCATAGAGCACTTTTTGTTAGCCATGGGGGATATTTATTGTAAGCGTATTGGAATACGTTGGGAAACTTTATGTTATGTTTAGTCATATGCTCTTTTACACGTATACATAAGGGACGAGTAGCCGTTGGGTTTGCGACGTACATTTTCCACAGTATTGGATTTCTGAACATTCCGTAATTCAGATGCTCTCTTTTTCCGTGTATTCTAGCGGCGTATCTCAATTCCTGTTCGAGGCGTCTTATATTTAAAGGTGAATATCCGGATTCGCAGCATATACTTTTCGCGGGGCTCGTTCGGAATGCACCGGTAGCTAAACGTAGTCCGCAGTGGTGTACCGCATCCAGTTTCTTGAGGTGTGTTTTTCTTGCCGAGTTGTATACAACGGCTCCGTATTCCAGTTTTGAAAGAATCAACGATCTGTATAATTCCAGAAGTGTTTCGCGTTCTCCTCCCCAATTAATGCTAGCCATACAACGAAGTACATTTATCGATTTTTGACACCTAGAGATTGTTTCAGTAATGTGATTTTTCCATGTGAGTTTTTTGTCAAAGATGACCCCAAGAATTTTAATCGTTTCCTTGACTTCGATCTTTTGTCCTCGAAGATTTAGATTGGGTTGTTTATGTGGTGCGTTCGATCTGGTAAATTGTATGCATGATGTTATTTTATCCGACAAACGGAAACCTCTCTGAGTTGCTACTTTATCTAGTGCATCTATTGATGTTTGCAATCTGTATTTGAGATCTGACATATCGTTTCCGGATGCAAATATTATTAAGTCGTCAACGTAAGCACACTTCGAAACCCGGGACTGTACGGATCCTACTAATCCATTAATTGCAATAAGAAACAAAGAAACGCTGATTGGTGATCCTTGAGGCACTCCGTTCGTTTGAGTTCGATACGTTGATATTTTGTTTTTTATCTGCACCGCAAACCTTCGATTTTCTAGAAAGCTTTCTATAAATTTAGGGAGTCTTCCACGAAATCCCCATTTATGCAATTGCTGTAAGATACCAAACCTCCATGCCATATCGAATGCTTTTTCGATATCGAACGATACAGCGATCAGGCGTTCTTTACGCTTAAATGCATTTTGGATTGCATTTTCCAGGTAAACTAAATTATCGATTGTTGAGTGGAATTTTCGGAAGCCACATTGCTCGTTCACGATTAATTTTTTTGTCTCTAAAGCCCACATTAGGCGGTAATTAATCATATTCTCGAGGATTCTACCCATACAACACGTTAGCGAGATTGGTCGGTAGCTTGTAGTGAGTGTTCTCTCTTTACCCGCTTTTAATAAAGGGATGATGATTGAATTTCGCCACTGCGTTGGATATGTAGATTTATTCCAGATTGAATTGAATAACTTGAGCAACTTTGCTTTTTCATTTATTGGAAGGTGTTTTAACATGGCAGTCGGAATATCGTCAATACCAGGGGCAGTGTCTTTTGCTCGGGAGAGAGCGTGTTCTAATTCGTCCATTGTAAGATCGGAATTGTATGGAATGTCTAGCGACATCGGCGTGAAATCAAGCGGTAACTCAACCTCGTTTTTCAATTGTTGAAAAAGAGGGTCGTAGTTTTCGGTGCTGCTGACCATCTCGAAATGATCAGCAAGTACTTCCGCTACTTCCTGAGGGTCGTGTATGGTGTCCGTGTTCGTTATTATGACTACTGGTAATCGTGTGTTCGATGTTCCGGATATTGCACGGGTTTTCCGCCAAACGTCTGACACATCAGTGGACATATTTATTGATGAAACATATTTTTTCCACGAAGCAGATTTTGCTTCCCTAATTGCTCTGCGAGAGATCGCTCTCATTTTTTTAAACCGTATGTGGTTTTCCATAGTAGGATTGGATTTAAAAACGTGCAAAGCCTTTTTTTTATCGCGGATGACTGATGCCAGATGATTATTCCACCATGGGACTGGCTTATTTTTCGGAACCGTTGTAGTTTTCCGTATTGACTCATTAGCCGCTCTAAGGATGGCCTCTGTGATATCGTCTGTAGTTTCGTTAATGGATTTTGACGGATCCGTGGGCAGAGATACTAATTTTCGGAAATGTTCCCAATCTGCTGTTTCTAGCTTCCATTTTGCAGGCCTTGGTTCTCGTGACTTTGGCTTACCATCCGATATTAGGATAGGATAATGGTCGCTGTTATATAAATCGTCTAGTGGATGCCAGTCGAACTTATGAGCTACTCTTGGAGAGCAAAAAGAAAGATCAATTGCGGAAAAAGTGCCTGATGCTGCTATATAGTGGGTATTTTCGCCGGAATTAAGTAATATTAAATCGTATTCGTCTATAAGACTTTCAATTATGCGACCGGGACCATCCGTACGGTTCGAACCCCAGATTGGGTTATAGGCATTGAAGTCACCCATAATTAAAAATGGTACAGTAAGCTGATCAAGAAGATTTTTGAGGTCGCTACGAACCCAGTGTCGGTCGGGGAAATATATGCTACATAGAGTGATTCGATACGGAATGTTTATGTGAACAGCCGCCGCTTGTAGGTTAGTCGTGAGCACCAGAGGTACCGAAAGTAGGTCTTTATGTATTATCAGCGTTACTCCGCCTTTGGCTATTGTTGTGGAATTCAAGTCTCGTCTGTATATTGAATAATTGCGTATGTTAATAGCTTGCGCTGAGCATAGATGGGTTTCTTGAAGTGCTAGTGCAGAAGGATTGTGTTTATTTATTAGTAGTTGTAAATCATTAAAGTGCTTTAAAAGCCCGTTACAATTCCATTGAATAAAATCCATTAAGAGACGTTTGTTCTATCCGAAGGAGAACCCTTCGGCGTGCGAGAATCTGGTTTTTGTGTATCGTTAGCGTGAGATGTCGTTTCTATATCAAGTTCAGAGTCAGCATCCGGCGGCTCGCGAGAGGCTGCGCAGTCGAATATCGATTCCATTTCGTCTTCAAAATTATCATCCGTTCTTTTACTCGATTTTTTCTTTACCAACTTTTTCTTTACCGGAAGAGCTTCCGCGGAGGTGCTGCTGTCGTCTACAGGCAAGCTCTGTACTTCGTCTCCAGCGGAGGCGACTGATGTCGCCGACGACGCGACTTTAGATTTGTTGCGCTTCAGGTTCGCGCGTGACGCACTTTGAGTATTTCCTGCATTTTTTTCGAACCAGGCAGAAACTTTCGAGGGATCTGAATTATTGCGTCTCGTGACTTTAGATGCAGCGATATTCATGCTAGCTTGGCGTTGCAGAACTGCAGTTGGTATTGCGTTTTTCATCACCGAGGAGGGAGTCGTTGGTTGTGCAGGTACTGTCGCTTTCGAATCGGTAGTACTTTCGTTCGTTTTGTAATCCAATCCTAATGCCCGACAAAGCTCTGGGACCAGGGCAGCTACTAGGTCTTTGATATTTAGTTCGCGAAGTGTCGAGGATGTAGCGGTCACTGAAGCGTACGAAGTCCTTGGGGCGGATCGAGGGTTTCCACAGATCCTTCTCTTAGCTTCGGGGTAGGACAGTTTTTCAGTCACTCTCATGCGCTGTATCGCCGATTCTGTTTTGTAAACGGGGCACTGATTTGATCGGGCTGAATGGGGTCCCTTGCAATTCGCACAAGTTTGTTGTTCCGGACACGCTGCATTTTCGTGGGGCGGATTTCCGCAAGAACACAATGGTGAATTTTGGCAATCGTCGGATGAATGACCGAAGATTTGGCAACGGTAACAACGAAGGGGTGGAGGGATCCACACAGAGACGGGTAAAGATAAGTACCCTGCTGTGATTTTCTCGGGAAGATCCGGTTTATTGAATGTCAAGATCAGTGATGCTGAGTCCATGCGAATACCGTTTTTCACGTAAGTACGTCTTCTGACATCAATGACACCTTGCGTTGAAAGATTCTCTAGGATTTCTTGCGTGGAACAATTCAGAAGGTCCTTGCTCGTGACTTGGCCTTTGCAAGTGTTCAGTGTTTTGTGCGCTTCAACGGTAACTGCGTGTTCTCCGAAATTTTTTAGTCTCATAAGCCGTCTCGACTGTTCTGAAGATTTGGTCTCTACCAAAAGACCGTTACGTGTTTTGCTCACTTGTTTTGCTTTACCAATTTCTTGCGAAAGTATGCGGTCGATTAGAAAGGGACTAACCGAATCGAAGTTGCCATTTGTCATCTTAATGAGTAGATATCGAGTATAAGACGATCGATCGTTCGAGTGTAAGTCAAAGTCTAAAGACGTGATTGTGCGGTCGTTGGATGACGACGTCCCGGGGCCCGCTTGCACACCCCTGCCGAACGCCGGTACTGGGCTTCCGAATCCCTGCACCGTAAACGATTTTCCTTTTTTACTCCCCATCCTGATTTTTTAACGAGGTTAACTCCTCTGCTGTTGGTCCGCGGGAGGGGTTTCAATATATGACCCTCCTACCCTCTATATCTAGAGGGCGTTCCCCTATCCGCCACCTGGGGACGCGCCACGTAGGGGTTTCAGCCTCCCCCCGTGGTTGCGTCTCTTTGAAGATCACCTTCAGAAACGTACCACTACTATGCTAATAACACCACAAACAAATGTTCAAACTCCTACAAGACTGCAAAATCCGATCCCAACCGTAGTTCTATCAAAAACCATACCTCCTGCTCCGGCATCAAAGAAACAAATTAATAAATCGAAGAATCCAAGACGAACTCAAGCATCGACACACAACCTAAGTACCGAGAATAATGCAAAGTCTAACGCAGGGATCACTCCCAAAGTAAGTCTAAAACATTTGCAAGAGCAAGCTGAAAAACTATTGTATGACTTAGATCCTTCCGTTAATATGTCCTCTTCCTCACCGACGTCAGCTGAGAATTCCAGAGATACTTCACGCACTCGTGGACGTAGTCGTTCGCACTCATCCGACGATCATCCCCCTAGAAAAAAACAATCAAATGCTTCGTCTCGAGTAACAAGCCCAGAGAACCACTCACCCAAAGATCCTCGACAGAAACGAACAATGACTGAGAGAAGAAACCTTGATATGGACACAGAAGAAATCTTTGACTGCAATCCGTCCGAACAGAAGAAGGATTCTAAAAGAAATTAGTAATACACTATCTTCAAATAGCTAAAATACCCTATCAACATTATGTAGTCATCTTAAAAAGTAAACGTAACACTAACTTAATGGAGCAATGAATGTAACCATAATTCAATGGAATATTAACGGAATTAAACAACATATTTCGGAATTACAAATGTTGATCTCCCATCTACAACCGTCTATCATTTGCCTTCAAGAAACGCATCCAAAAGTGAATGAGTACTTCAATCTACGCCAATTTGACATCTACCGAAACGATTGTACTACTGGTGCAATCGCCAACGGAGGAGTAGCCGTCTTTCTCCGAAAACACATTGTTGCTCATAGTGTTCCTTTACAAACTCAACTACAAGCTGTAGCAGTGAAGATGCTGTCGCCGTTAAAATTGACACTATGTTCAATTTACTTGCCCAATCGACGTTGGAATTACGCTGATCTACTAGACCTTGTATCACAGCTTCCTACTCCCTTCATGCTTCTCGGTGACTTTAACGCACATAACGACCTTTGGGGATCCATACGGACTGATACATGTGGCCGTCTGATGGAACAAATGATAGATGACACGAACTCTGTTCTCCTGAACACTGGAGAAAACACTCACTTTTCAGCGCAGACCGGAGATTTCTCTGCCATAGATTTATCTATTTGCTCACCAAGCATAGCCCTTAAATGGTCATGGGCTCCCGCCTCTGATCTCTACGGTAGCGACCACTTTCCTATCGTCATTAGCGACAATGCTCCAACCCGCACAAGACGCGTCACAAAGAAATGGTTAATCGATCAAGCCGATTGGTCTTTGTACAAAGACTCGTTTAAAGCGATTAATATTCCCGAAGATCCTTCTATAGCGACTGAGATACTAACGCAGGCTATTTTGAATGCAGCAGACTTAGCGATCCCCAGAACTTCCGGCCGCACACGAACGAAAAATCTCCCATGGTGGAACCAATTAACAGCTAAAGCTATTAACGCGAAAAAACGAGCACTAAATCTATTCAAGAAAAGACCTACAGTTGAAAATCTAATAACTTTTAAACAACTTCGCGCCAAAGCGCGTCGAGTAATTAGGGACGCCAAGAAAAAGTCATGGGAAGAATACGTTTCTTCAATTACCCCTTCTACGCCGATAGGTAACGTATGGAAAAAGGTTCGAGCAATTGACGGAAAAGGTTACGATATAGTAGGGCCGCTAAAAACAGAAAACGGATATATAGCAGATGAGCCGAAAGCGGTTGCAGACATTCTCGCCAACGTTTTTGAAAACGTCAGCAAGACCTCAAACTATAGCCAAGAGTTCCAAATACGAAAGTCTGAAAGTGAGATACCCATTGATTTTACAACTGATGAGATGTTGCCTTACAATACACCTCTAACCATGGAAGAACTTGAACATGTGATGAGAAATCTCAAGAAAACCGCACCAGGCCCAGACGAGATTCCATCGGCAATGATCAAAAACCTCCCAGATACAACTAAATCAGACCTACTTCAAATTTATAATAACATCTGGCGACTCGGCCAATATCCACAGCAATGGCGTGAAGCTATCATAATACCCATCCTAAAGGAAGCAAAACAACGACAGGACCCGACGAGCTATCGTCCTATATCGCTAACTTGCTGTTTGAGCAAAATTTTCGAAAAAATTGTGAATAACCGTCTCGTATGGTGGCTAGAAACACGTGAGCTGCTACCAAAAGACCAAAGTGGATTTCGAAGATATCGTTCAACTCTAGATCAATTAGCGAACCTTGAAAATGCAATCCAACGAAGTTATATGCGTAAAGAACATCTTGTGGCTGTATTTTTTGACTTGGAGAAAGCTTACGACATGACGTGGCGACACGGAATCCTAAAGAAATTATACGATTGGGACTTAAGAGGTGAACTCCCTCGCTTTATTCAGACTTTCTTATCAAATCGGAGCTTTCGAGTAAGAGTAGGAGGCGAATTTTTTTCGTCTCGCTGCTTAGAAAATGGCGTGCCACAGGGCTCTACAATAAGCGTAACGTTATTCAATATTGCGGTCAATGATATTACCGCGAGACTACCATCGCTTTGCGGAAAATTCATCGAAAACAATTCATCGAAACACAATTCATCGAAAACAATTCATCGAAAACACAATTCATCGAAAACAATTCATCGAAAACACAATTCATCGAAAACAATTAATCGAAAACACAATTCATCGAAAACACAATTCATCGAAAACAATTCATCGAAAGCACAATTCATCGAAAACAATTCATCGAAAACACAATTCATCGAAAGCACAATTCATCGAAACACAATTCATCGAAAACAATTCATCGAAAACACAATTCATCGAAAACAATTCATCCGCCGTGAGGGGCACGGCGAAGGGTGTGTGGAAATAGTATTCTGCGTGGAAGAGTCGAGTGCGTGCGGGGCACGGCGAAGGGTGTGTGGAAATAGTATTCTGCGTGGAAGAGTCGAGTGCGTGCGGAGCACGGCGAAGGGTGTGTGGAAATAGTATTTTGAGTGGAATAGTTGTGTTCAAGCGAGATGTGTCGAGAGATGTATGTATAAAATGTATTTTTGATAAATTGTACTTTCCGGATTGATAACCAATTAAGAAAAAAAAAATTAAAAAAAAAAAATTATGTTATATTTCTTGGAAATTTTATTTTCGATGAATTGTGTTTTCGATGAATTGTTTTCGATGAATTGTGCTTTCGATGAATTGTTTTCGATGAATTGTGTTTTCGATTAATTGTTTTCGACGAATTGTGTTTTCGATGAATTGTTTTCGACGAATTGTGTTTTCGATGAATTGTTTTCGATGAATTGTGTTTTCGATGAATTGTTTTCGATGAATTGTGTTTTCGATGAATTGTTTTCGATGAATTGTTTTCGATGAATTGTTTTTCGATGAATTGTTTTCGATGAATTTTCCGCATACGTTGGGACACGTTATAAGTGAGAACGGTGTTAAGCCGGATCCGAAAAAAATCGAATCGTTGAAAAGGTATCCGCGACCGACGAATGCAAAGAAAATCAAACAATTCCTCGGTCTAGCAGGCTATTACCGCCGATTTGTAGAAAATTTTTCCGCAATCGCTAGGCCTCTGACACAATTGCTAAAAAAGGATACGATATTTAAATGGACACAGAAACAGGAAGATGCTTTCATCACGCTAAGAGAAGCATTATGTAAGGAACCGGTGTTACAATACCCGGATTTCACCCGACCCTTTGTCATAACGACCGATGCGTCGAACGTAGCAATAGGTGGCATTCTCAGCCAAGGGAAAATCGGTAACGACAAACCAATTTCATACGCATCGCGTACTTCGTCAAAAGCGGAAATGAACTATTCTACAATCGAAAAGGAACTCCTAGCTATTGTATATTGTGTGGGTCATTTTAGACCTTACGTATACGGTAGAGAATTCACACTCGTGACCGACCACAAACCGTTAGTTTGGCTCGACTCCGTAAAGAATCCTGCGAACAGACTAGTTCATTGGCGCTTAAAACTCGCGAACTATGAGTATAAAATAATTTACAAACCGGGACGAATAAATAGTAATGCCGATGCTCTATCGCGCAATCCTCCGGACGAAGCGAAAGGAGAATCGCACCCGGAAAAATCAGTATTAGTCGTAATGCCAATTCGATTCCGAACAAAGGTGGATCCGTCCGACTCGGATTCGGACGAGGTTCCTCGTAAAAAAACGGAAAGAAAACACGCCGGAGCCCGATACTCTGATGAAATATTCCGTTTTAATCCGATAAAAAGAACTTTAGAACAGCGTTCGGAATCAGACTCCGATACAATTTTCCAGGCTAAGCCGAAAAGGAAACCGAAGGTATCTGAGCTGTCAGTCGAACCAAAATCAGGAAAATCAGTTAGTATACCGAAACGAGACGAATCATCGAGCAAGCCAGTGCCGTTAGCCGGCCCCGATTCCGAAAACCCAGTAGACGACTCGAGCGATATCTCAGATATTTTCGAAGTTCCGAAGGATTCACCAAATAACGAATACAGTGATCCGTCCGAAGAACCTGAAAATCCTAAGTCCTCGGGCGATAGGGAAAATACCGTCGAGGCATCGGAAATTCGAACAAAGCGAACTCGTGATTCGGAATCAGATTCTAGTATAATAACAGTGACTAAAAAGAAACCGAGAGAACCCGACGGACCTCAACAGCCAGCCGATAACTCTTTGAGTAACGAGTCTGAAACTCGCGAAAATGTTGAATCAGATAGTCAATTAGCATGCCAAAGTCCGAACGAGGTGGCTGGTCCGTCGGATTCGATCGGGATTCCCGAATTAACCGAACAAGTAATTAGTAGTGATAATAACGTCCCGTCGACAGAAATTGAAACGGGCGGGAACGAATCAGAAACAACTAACGAGCCAAACTCGGAAAGCGACTCCGATTCCGGTAGTGATATTTTCGACAGAGCAGACGTTCCATACGTACTAAACGACGCGGTGCCTCTTGGGAATAGGTTAGTTGTTAACGAAACTCGGGATCGCCTGAGTATGAGAAAAGACAACATAGTATTCTTTGTTACCACCAAAGGGCAAATGGTCGATGACGGGGCCAAGGATTTAGACTCCGCCAATTTAGCGCCTATGTTAAGGAACCTCAATCTCAGTAGAGCAAGCGTAAACAAAATTGGGTCAAAATATTTTATCGCACTCCCAATTAAGGCCGACTTACGAGCTAACGCATCAATCGACGATGTAGCAGAATCATTGCAATCGCTGAGAGACGTTTTGACCGAATTAGGATTAGGATCGATTAGTATCGCGAAGACAAGGAAAATCGACGATATACATTGGGAGAATCTCCGTTCAAGGATACTCAACATCTTAGCCGAATTACCGACAACTTTAACGATCTGCAGTCAGCTAGTCCGCATACCTCTCGAATCGGAGAGACGAGGTATTATCGAGGAGAAACACAATTCGTTAATCGGTGGACATAAGGGCGGGAACAAAACGTACCGACGAATACGCGAGTTATTTTTCTGGGAAAACATGAAGCCTCAAGTGCAGGAATACATCCAGCGCTGTCGCGAATGTCAGCTTAAAAAACTCGTACGCGTTAAGACCAAACAACCGATGCTCATCACAGACACTCCGGGGAGTGCTTTCGATAAAATCGCTATGGACGTCGTCGGGCCACTCCCAATTACTGAAAAAGGGAACCAGTACATTCTAACTATACAGGACCTTTTGACGAAATATTCCTTGGGAATTCCGATGAAGAGGATTACTTCGATTGATGTCGCCGACGCCTTCATAAAGCAATTTATCAAACGGTTCGGGGCACCGATCGGGATACTTACCGACCAAGGCAGTAATTTCACTAGCAGCCTCATGAAATCGGTAGCGAAAAAATATAAAATTAGACAATACTTCACGACGGCGTACCACCCTCAGACGAATGGTTCGATCGAGCGATCGCATCACGTATTGATTGAATATCTAAAGCCGTACGTCGATAAAAATCATGATTGGGACGAATACATAGAGATGGCTATGTTCTCATATAACACAAGCCATCACGAGGGAACTGGTTTTACCCCACACGAATTAGTTTTCGGTAAACCAGCTCGACAACCGTCTGCTCATCAACAGCTAGATGAACATCAGGACGAAACGTACGCGAAGTATCTTGAAAACCACTTTAATAAACTACACGGTTTGCAAGAGCTTGCCGCGGAAAATCTTACTGCAGCCAAACATCGTTCAAAGCGGTACTACGACAGACACATAAATCTGCAAGATTTCGGTGTCGGATCTAAGGTACTCGTGCTAAAAGAACCAAGTACTGGCAAATTCGACGATCAATATACCGGGCCTTACGAGGTCACCGAAATTTTATCAAAAGGGAATGTTAAAATCAACTACAAGGGGAGATCCAAAATAGTTCATACCAACAAACTCAGAGTTTCGAGATTATAAAAGGGATACCTACTTCCAGTAAGATCCTACTTCAAAACAAACATGTACCGAAACTCATCAACAAGGGATCCGTCTAATGAACAGTGCATTTCACCTTGCATTTAAAATTACAATAAATTGAATCAGGCAGAAACCGATTCAATCAATTAAGAAACATATGATTTTAGCTTCGAAACAAACAAGCTAAAGATATTTGGACTTTACAAAATGAATACAAAATAAAACTAATATAAAAGTGACATGACGTTATTCGTGAAATGCGATTAACAATTCGAACATTTAAATACAACAATGTGAATAAATCAGCGAGTGAATAAATCGAACGTTCCCGCGGAACTGAAATATATTAATATAAAAAACCTTTATTTACATCATCATTTCTGTTGACAAACACGTTCAAGAGAACCTCTGAGTTGCCACAGTACATCAAATATATTCGTGAAAGTTAAAAAAAAATCTCTGTCACAAATAATTCCAGCAATATAGATTCAGAACATTTCGGTCAAAAGGAAAAATCTGTACGAGTAAATTCAACTTAACTTCTCGACAGTTTAAATCAAGTGTAATTACTCATCGGCCATATGGGCGAACACGTTACGAAACCTCTGGGCTGCAGTCGAACATGTCTCAGAACCTCTGAGTCGACATGCGGACACGTTATCGGAGACCTCTGAGTCGTCACATAGTGCATCGATATGTTATAAAACTATTTGGACAATTATAAACAAGTGCGTGAGTAAAAATTAGTCGAAATGATCGCTTCATAAAAATTTAAAGTCTATAAAAATAAAAACACGTAAAATACGTATCGTAGGAAATTCTACAGAAATAATTATCGATTCTGAAACCAGAGCATCGAATCATCAACATCCGGTGGAATGCGTACACGTTCTTCAACACCTCTGAGCCACTTTTGAACATGCCAAATAGACCTCTGAGTCGAAAAGTGAACACGTTTCGTGAACCTCTGCGACGCTACACCACTATAATCAGGGAATCAGTGAGCCTGAAATATCATCAATATCCGAATATAAAACAATCGGATTGTGAACGTCAGACATACGCAGTCGTGTCTTTCGTTATCAACATTACAACAAATTATGATCAACTTGACGGCGAGGGACGCCGCAAGATTTTCGACTTCGGAGGAAAGGGCAAAGTTACCAAATTGCTCCAACTTGACGGCGAGGGACACCGCAAGATTTTCGACTTCGGAGGAAAGGGTAAATTTATCTATTTACCCCAACTTGACGGCGAGGGACACCGCAAGATTTTCGACTTCGGAGGAAAGGGTAAATTATCCACTTACCCCAACTTGACGGCGAGGGACACCGCAAGATTTTCGACTTCGGAGGAAAGGGTAAATTTATCCACTTACCCCAACTTGACGGCGAGGGACACCGCAAGATTTTCAACTTCAATGGAACGGGCAAAGTTGCTAAACCACCCCAATGGGACGACACGGGACAACACGTCATTTCCAACCCCATGCCCAGAATCAACCCAGTACTCGTTAACCGTCTCCACGCTGGTCCTACGCAGAGCCACGGCACTGCTTCAGACTAAAGGGGGGAAGTGTTACGTCCTGGGTCTATTCACGGTCAAATTTTTTTTTTTTTTTTTTTTTAATTTATTTGTCGGCGTCGGCTTCTATGGCCATTAGCCCTAGACATAGGTATTAGTGCTATCTTTTTTTTTTTTTTAATTATTTTACCTCTTTCTTTTCGTATTCCGGATTTCGTATTTTTATACATTCCTTTCGTCATACAAATCACACAAGTTACGATACAGTTACACATACAGAAGTTTAGTAGACAAACAATTTTCTATCGAGTATATTAAATATCATATTACGTGTCATTATTGCGTGTCAGATTTTTGTAAATATTTTTGTTTTGTGGCAAAACTCTATTACCTTTCTCACAGCTGTCGAGTTATCTGCTAATATTTCGGCGATGTTGTTTGGTATTCGGAGTGCTACGCGCACGTGATGAAATTTACTACATTTTACTAGTATGTGTTCGACGTCTAGCATTTCACCACACTCTTCGCAAGTTGGCCTATTTTCTTTCTTCAGGAGATATTCGCATGTTATTCTTGTGTGACCTATCCGTAATCGTGTCATGACCACGCTTTCACGTCTCGTCCTACCCAGGGGTGCTTTCCAGCCCGTCACATCCGGTTTAATCTTTTTCAATTTGGATGTTTTTGCTTCCCAGCGGCATGTCCATGTTTTTTTCGTGTAAGCTGTGACTTCTGTTCTCAGGTCATCGGGTCTTATCATTGGTACATAGTTTTCGCTACATCGTGCCGCTCTTTTTGCTGCTTTATCGGCTATTTCATTTCCTGGTATTCCTGCGTGTCCTGGGATCCATAAAAGCGTAATATTTCTACCCATTTCGGAAAGTACATCGCATTGAGCCAGTATCGTTTGCACGAGCGGGTCTCTCGTGAAAGTGTCTGTCAGGCTAATAATTGAGCTGCGGGAGTCAGTGCAGATAAGAGTATTTCGGTGTTCTTTTAGTTCGCAGTATTCTATTGCCTTGAGTATAGCAAACAATTCGGCAGTGTAGATGCTCGTCGATTGATGCATTGCCCATTCCTTCGTCTCATGTCCGCATACCATAGCGGCACCTACCTTGTAATTCATTTTTGATGCGTCGGTGTATATTTGCATTGCATTAGGATATTCGTCGAGGAGACTGCGGAATGCACATTTGTACTCTATGCTACTTGTGTTAGCTTTCAGGAACCGAAAGAGTCGAATATCGCATGTTGGTTTCGTAGTATGCCATGGTGGTATCTGAGAATGACATTTGGTGAGAGATCTCTCGAGCCGTAAGTCGGCATTGCGTATCAGGAGTCGACATCGCTTACTGATCGGTTCTGCCCCCGTCGTGCTTAGTCTGTTGTCCATACCTGATGTGTCATCGAAGAACGCGGCGTAGTTTATGTGATCAGGTTGTACCCATACATTAATTGCATAGTTCAGAGTTAATTGATCCCGTCTGATCGATAGTGGGACTATACCTGCCTCACAGAGTAAACTCTCGATCGGGCTTGTGCAATAGGCTCCCGTCGCGCATCTTATGCATTCATTTTGGATCGGGTCCAGTTTTTTTAGGACGGATTTTCGCGCAGATCCATATATCATGCAGCCATAATCTATTTTCGATCTGACTAATGCCTTGTACAGCTGTAGCAGGGTATCTCTGTTGGAACCCCAGGTGAGACTCGACAAACATCGAATGACGTTTAGGCCCTTTTTGCATTTTTCTATAAGTACTTGTATATGGTTATTCCACGTTAGTTTCTTGTCAAAGATGAGACCAAGGAATTTTACTGAGTCAACGATTCGAATAGGGGAGCCTTCTAGCCGGAGTCTAGGTAAACCTGGCATTCGTCGTAGTCGACAGAAGTCAACGCATTGCGTTTTGCTTACTGAGAAGCGGAATCCATTTTCTCGGGCGAGTTTGCTCGTCGAATCGATAGCATCTTGAAGTCTTGGCCTTATGATCGACATGTATTTTCCGGTTGCGAAGATCGCTAAGTCGTCAACATATAGGCATCGTCCAATATCAGGAGGTAGACGCGATGTAATGTCATTAACCGCAATATTGAACAGCGTCACGCTCATTGTCGATCCTTGTGGAACTCCATTTTCCATCTCGTGAAGGGTAGAGAGCTGGTCCCCTACTCTCACTCTAAACCGTCGATCGATCAGGAAGCCTTCAATAAATCGAGGGAGTTCACCTCTGAGACCCCAGTTGAACAATTTTCTCAGTATTCCATGACGCCAGGTCATATCAAACGCTTTTTCTAGGTCGAAGAATACGGCAACTAGCCGGTTTTGAGATTTGTAGCATTGTTGGATGGCGTTTTCTAGGTTCGCAAGTTGGTCTATGGTAGAGCGATGTCGTCTGAAACCACTTTGATCTTTTGAAAGTATTCCCTCGCTTTCCAGCCACCACGTCAGTCGGTTGTTGATAATCTTCTCTAGCGTTTTGCTCATGCAGCATGTCAAAGATACTGGACGATAGCTTGTAGGATCCTCTCGGTTTTTGCCTGCTTTTAAGATAGGTATTATCATCGATTCCCTCCATTGATCTGGATAGATACCGAGGCGCCAAATGGTGTTATAAATCCTGAGAAGTTCGGTTTTACCTGCTAGTGGTAAGTTTGCAATCATCGCGTATGGTATTCCATCTGGCCCTGGGGCAGATCTCTTCGAGTTTTTGATTGCATGTTCCAGTTCCTCCATCGTTAATGCTGTATTGTACGGTAGCGTGGCATTTGTAGCATACTCAAAAGTCTTCTCGACCTCCGCTTTACGCTGCTGGAACTCTGAGCTGTAGTTTGTTGTCTTGCTGACCATTTCAAAGCTATCAGCGAGCGTGTCCGCAATAGATTGAGGATCATCAACAATGCTGCCATTTTCGGTTCGCATCGGTCCTATCGAGTTATGGTTTTTCCCAGCGATCGCGTGGATTTTTTGCCATACACATTTCATAGGTGTAGCCGGTGTGATGGAGGATACATAGTTTTGCCATGAAGTCTTTTTGGCATCTCTTATCAAACGTCGAGCTAAGGCGCGGAGCCGTTTGAAATTTATAAGATTCTCCCTTGTAGGACATTTTTTAAATTCTTTCAGTGCTTGTTTTTTCGCATGGACTGCTTTCGCAGTTTCTCGAGTCCACCACGGAAGGGTCTTTGGTCGTGCTCGTCCCGATGACATAGGGATTGATAATGACGCTGCGTGCAGAATGGCACTCGATAATATTTCTACAGCGTCCGTTGGGTTTTCTGGCACAATCGGGATTTCCATAATTTTTCTGTAGCGTATCCAGTCAGCATAGTCGATGAGCCATTTCCGTGGTATTCGTGTCGCAGGGTTCGGGTCGTTGTCAGATATAAAGATTGGGTAGTGATCGCTACCGTATAGGTGAGATGCTGGAGACCATGAAAGTTGTACAGCGATACTTGGTGAACATATTGAGAGGTCAATCGCGGAGAATGAGCTGGATCGTGCAGAAAAATGGGTACTTTGCCCATCATTCAGTAATACTGAATCAGTGTTCTCAATGAGTTGTTCAACAAGTCGGCCAGATCTGTCAGTCCTCGCAGAGCTCCACAGGGGATTATGTGCATTGAAATCACCGAGAAGAATGAACGGTGGGCGTAACTGGGCGACGACGTTGGTCAGTTCAGGTAAATTCCAATTATTATTTGGTAAGTAAATTGAACAGATCGTAACTGGTAATCGCGACAGTAGTGTGACCGCAACAGCTTGTAAGCTGGTTTGGAGTGGAACACTATGACAAAGTAGGTGTTTTCGAACTAAAATGGCAACACCCCCGTTCGCAATCAGGCCGGTCGTGCAGTCCTTCCGGTGGATTTCGTAGTCTCGTAAGACAATGTTGTCCGTTGGTTTGAAATGAGTTTCCTGGTCACAAATTACGGAGGGTAAATGTTGTACGACCAACAATTGCAATTCAGCGATATGATTTTTGAGGCCGTTGATATTCCATTGAATAATTTTCAGCATTGATGTGTTCTCAGATTAAGTGCTTGTTGGATGCTGAGTGAGTTGGTTCGTTTCTTTATAGAATGAGAAAAACAAGTCGATAGACCTTATTCGCTCCGTTGATTCTTGTGCTTGTTTTCCTTTGGGATAAAGATTTCGTCATCAGTTTCCATTGTTGGATCGCTTTCGGATCGAGCCGTTGTTTCTGGATTAAGTGGCAGGAATGGTACATTGCGTTCTGGACTGGTTATTCGAGATGGGTTGTTAGAACGTTTCTTAGGAGGTTGTCCATCAGAAAAGTCTGAGTGGTGACGTTCCCGGTCATTGGTATGTTCCCCTGATGTTGACGATGACGATGATCGTCTGCCTGAAGATTTTTCGATGTCAAGTATAAGATTCATTGCGTCTTTTTCTAGTTGCGATAGCTGTACCTTGGTAGAATTACTACCTGCCTTCGATCGTTTACCTCTTTGAGTTTCGTTAGTTTTCCGGGTTTGATTCGTTAAATGCGCGTTTGTGAGAACGGAAGTTGGTATCGGGTTTTGTAGTGCAACGTTGGATTTAGGTAGTAACTGTGTCGAGCCAGGAGCCTCTGCGATTGGAGTGCCTGCAGGAATTTCTTGTGCCTGCGCGTTGGTTGAGATTCTGCGGTTCCCTAGATGATTATCTAGAAGACGTAGTAGCTCAGGGATGAGGAGCTTTGCTAGTTCGCTGATATTCGATGTTCCAGCATTCACTGTTGGGTTAGCATTTGTTGCTTGAGCGTAAGAGCGAGATAAATTTGGAGTTTGTTCTTCATACTTGCGTTTGGCGTCAAAGTAGCTTATTCGTTCAGTTGCTTTGATGTGCTGAATTGCGGCTTCTCGTCGGTAGATCGGGCAATTCTTCGAACTGGCGAAGTGATTTCCGCTACAGTTCACACAGACCGGTGCGATTTCGCATATGCCTTCGTGGAGATCTTGCCCACAATGGCATTTTGCGTTGTTTTGGCATCTAGATGATGGGTGGTTAAATTGCTGACACGAAAAACAGCGCAGTGGAGGTGGAATGTACGCTCCGACTGGCAGAACATGAAAGCCGGCTTTAACTTTGTCTGGTAGACGAGGAGAATTGAAGGTGAGAATAGCAAACGGAGTGTCTTCACGTGTTCCATTTCGTACCGTGGTCAGTCGCTTGACATCAATTACACCCTGGCTGGCCAAACCAACCTTCATTTCGTCTACTGTACAGTTAAGAAGGTCTCGACAGCTAATAACTCCTTTCGATGTGTTTAGGCTGCCGTGTGGATGTACCTCCACCTCCAGGTCGGCGAACGTCGTTATCTCTCGGATTTTCATTGCTTGTTTCGAACTACTTGCTTCAATTAACAGACCCTCTCGAATTTTTCGAACAGAGTTGACGGTTCCGATAAGATTCGAGATCTGCGCTTCGATGAGGAAAGGACTTGTCTTCGTGAAGTCTCCAGAAATAGGTTTTAAGATTAAAAACCGGGGAGCGTAGAGCTCGCTTGGATGCGTGTTCACATCCGTTGTAGCATCGCGATAATTCATCTTTTTGGACCGCGGAGCTGAGGCTCCGGGGTCATAATTTTGCCTTGTAGCTGAGGTTGCTGCAGGAGCCAAGCTGCCCACTCCTGTAGTCGTGCGGTCGTTAGATGACGACGTCGCGGGGCCCGCATTAGCACCCCTGAACGACGCCGGTACTGGGCTTCCGAATCCCTGCACCGTAAGCGAGTTTCCTCTAGTACTTCCCATCCTGATTTTTTAACGAGGTTAACTCCTCTGCTGTTGGTCCGCGGGAGGGGTTTCAATATATGACCCTCCTACCCTCTATATCTAGAGGGCGTTCCCCTATCCGCCACCCGGGGACGCGCCACGTAGGGGTTTCAGCCTCCCCCCGTGGTCAAATTTAACAATAACATTTTAATACACGATATATATAATACCATTAATATACTATATATATATATAAATATACACATATATTTTTTTTGGGGAATTACTATTGATTAAAAACAAATATATCTTTTTACTACGCTTATACGGCGTCATACTGTAGTATGATTACCAATACAATATAGAACATAGTTAATTCATCATCTAAATACACCTATATATATATTATTTTTACGCATTGTTAGCGAATATCGGCTTTGGGCTAATTGATCATTCCATAATAAATAATTTTACAATCAGCGACTTAAGTGACACAATACTGTACTTTATCAACAATAACGTAAATATCGACTATGTCCATTAAAACAATTGCTAATTCAGTAACACACATGTAGTCTCAGGAAACAATTTTAATTTCTATTTAAAACTTTAATATGTCATAACTCAATAACAAAAATACTTAAACAAAATCCAATCACTGTACAATATTCTACAAACAATTTAGAAACTTTTCGGGCGTAGAACCTACAAGGCTCTAAGTCTCATAGATTTCGACTTATCGCCGTTTATTTTGAACAGTGTATCTATAAAACAAGAACGAGAATAAATCATCATTTTATGTATCCGTAGCAAAATGAGGATAAAATAAATTATATACAGTGGGAAATACTACGCTTCACTTATAAATAACAATTATTAACAAATTGTTGATAATGATTAAATATACAAAATTAGAAAAGACCGATATTCACGTGTACTTGTTATTATTGTTATGGAAATTGGCACATAATGCCTTATAAACATAGTATTATTTGTTAACAATAATTAACAATTGTTAATTAACAATTAACATTTTTATTCATCTCATTGTCACAGTAAATATTGTGAATTGCAATCGCACTGCATGAACGATAAACACATAACAAAAAAACAATGAATTTAAGTTGCAAATTAACAATTTGCTTAACAATAGAGTTATCGTTCACGCACTGCAAAGCAAACAAAACGATACGGCAAATTATTGTCGGAAAATATATATTATACAATTATAGTACCGCTAATTATTATTTAGCGTTACAGTCACGTACATAGATTGATAAGAATAAATATCGAGTTGCAAATCGAGTGTGGGACCGGACGAGGCCCAGACGCACCGTCAGCAGAGATAACGGCCCTCCGTTCTCGGAACGCTTACCGGCGGAGCACACGTGCAAATCTGCTGACGCTGCGGACCCGCTGTGAGATGCTGCGAAGGCACAAGGCCCCACGCTCGGTTCTCCCTCCATCGGTGCGGCAGGCGGCCATCACTCCGCGAGAGTTTCCCCCACCACCGTAAGGTCTTGGTCGCGGGAGTCTTGCTGGATGATGCCGCTAAAACCGAAATTAGTTTTTCATCGACTCTCAATCCGAGCACAATAATTAGCTCTCCCGGAGACACACGCGTCGCGGTGCTCCTTAATTATTTTCAATATTCGTTCATGATCTTAGTGTTCTGTGACTTGAATATTTTTCAACTACTAAACGATTAAAAACGCGGTCAATACCTGACTGTGATCAGGCGGTGTCTTGAGGACCGTTATAAAATATTGTACCCGTGTAACATCGTTATATTTCATAATTAATCAATACTAACTAATTTCCCGCGCATTTATATAAATCTTAATAGTCATACGACGAGTAACATTTGTGTAGTGCTTATTTTAATCAATTATCAATAAATAGTGTTAGTTCAACTGAACTAAGGCGTTTCCTCATTTACGCATTACCGAACCGTACGCATTTGATCAATTGGATAAAGGGTAATTTAACGGAACTACGATTATTTTGCACTTCCATATCAACCCAACACATACATCATACACCACTTTGTACCTTTAACCGTTATTCATTAGAGCTATTAGACTTACGAGTCACTGCCGGCTTATGAATAAATCCTTTAACCCTCGCTTATTCGAGCTGTTAGACTTACGAGTCGCTGCCTGCTTGTGAGTGAGTCCTTAAACCTTTACTTATCAGAGCTGATAGACTTCAGAGTCGCTGCCTGCTCGTAAGTAAATCCGATAACATGTATAACTTGTGCAAGTGCAAACTTCTCGTAATCATTGATTTCAATTTCTTTATTAATTTTATGGGTCGTAAACGCGCTGGCAAAAGATTTGCTATCCGCAAAGCCATTGCAGTGGCAGCCGTTAATTCGAGACGCGGTAAACCTTCAAAAGAACCTTTGCAGTCCGAATTAAAAATTCTCAACGTTTACTCCTTGTGCGAATATTGGTGGAACAATACTACAATTCCTATTCCCAAGGAAGGACGTCAATTACCGAAAATAGTGTCTATCGAACGTATCACTCATCGAATTTACGTGGTCAGTGGAAACCCTCCGACTGTTCGACTCTTCGGCGGTGCATTCCAATCAGCGGATGCTATACGTGCTGGACCAACAATCGTAGGCGACCGAACGTCCGAGGCTTCGACGGTTCCCGTATCTCCAGACCACGTGGTCACCGATTGACATCATACCCGCTACGCCCGTAGCTCACCCGTATGCGGAAAATTCATCGAAAACAATTCATCGAAAAACAATTCATCGAAAACAATTCATCGAAAACAATTCATCGAAAACAATTCATCGAAAACACAATTCATCGAAAACAATTCATCGAAAACACAATTCATCGAAAACACAATTCATCGAAAACAATTCATCGATACTTCACGACGGCGTACCACTCAGACGAATGGTTCGATCGAGCGATCGCATCACGTATTGATTGAATATCTAAAGCCGTACGTCGATAAAAATCATGATTGGGACGAATACATAGAGATGGCTATGTTCTCATATAACACAAGCCATCACGAGGGAACTGGTTTTACCCCACACGAATTAGTTTTCGGTAAACCAGCTCGACAACCGTCTGCTCATCAACAGCTAGATGAACATCAGGACGAAACGTACGCGAAGTATCTTGAAAACCACTTTAATAAACTACACGGTTTGCAAGAGCTTGCCGCGGAAAATCTTACTGCAGCCAAACATCGTTCAAAGCGGTACTACGACAGACACATAAATCTGCAAGATTTCGGTGTCGGATCTAAGGTACTCGTGCTAAAAGAACCAAGTACTGGCAAATTCGACGATCAATATACCGGGCCTTACGAGGTCACCGAAATTTTATCAAAAGGGAATGTTAAAATCAACTACAAGGGGAGATCCAAAATAGTTCATACCAACAAACTCAGAGTTTCGAGATTATAAAAGGGATACCTACTTCCAGTAAGATCCTACTTCAAAACAAACATGTACCGAAACTCATCAACAAGGGATCCGTCTAATGAACAGTGCATTTCACCTTGCATTTAAAATTAAAATAAATTGAATCAGGCAGAAACCGATTCAATCAATTAAGAAACATATGATTTTAGCTTCGAAACAAACAAGCTAAAGATATTTGGACTTTACAAAATGAATACAAAATAAAACTAATATAAAAGTGACATGACGTTATTCGTGAAATGCGATTAACAATTCGAACATTTAAATACAACAATGTGAATAAATCAGCGAGTGAATAAATCGAACGTTCCCGCGGAACTGAAATATATTAATATAAAAAACCTTTATTTACATCATCATTTCTGTTGACAAACACGTTCAAGAGAACCTCTGAGTTGCCACAGTACATCAAATATATTCGTGAAAGTTAAAAAAAAATCTCTGTCACAAATAATTCCAGCAATATAGATTCAGAACATTTCGGTCAAAAGGAAAAATCTGTACGAGTAAATTCAACTTAACTTCTCGACAGTTTAAATCAAGTGTAATTACTCATCGGCCATATGGGCGAACACGTTCCGAAACCTCTGGGCTGCAGTCGAACATGTCTCAGAACCTCTGAGTCGACATGCGGACACGTTATCGGAGACCTCTGAGTCGTCACATAGTGCATCGATATGTTATAAAACTATTTGGACAATTATAAACAAGTGCGTGAGTAAAAATTAGTCGAAATGATCGCTTCATAAAAATTTAAAGTCTATAAAAATAAAAACACGTAAAATACGTATCGTAGGAAATTCTACAGAAATAATTATCGATTCTGAAACCAGAGCATCGAATCATCAACATCCGGTGGAATGCGTACACGTTCTTCAACACCTCTGAGCCACTTTTGAACATGCCAAATAGACCTCTGAGTCGAAAAGTGAACACGTTTCGTGAACCTCTGCGACGCTACACCACTATAATCAGGGAATCAGTGAGCCTGAAATATCATCAATATCCGAATATAAAACAATCGGATTGTGAACGTCAGACATACGCAGTCGTGTCTTTCGTTATCAACATTACAACAAATTATGATCAACTTGACGGCGAGGGACGCCGCAAGATTTTCGACTTCGGAGGAAAGGGCAAAGTTACCAAATTGCTCCAACTTGACGGCGAGGGACACCGCAAGATTTTCGACTTCGGAGGAAAGGGTAAATTTATCTATTTACCCCAACTTGACGGCGAGGGACACCGCAAGATTTTCGACTTCGGAGGAAAGGGTAAATTTATCCACTTACCCCAACTTGACGGCGAGGGACACCGCAAGATTTTCGACTTCGGAGGAAAGGGTAAATTTATCCACTTACCCCAACTTGACGGCGAGGGACACCGCAAGATTTTCAACTTCAATGGAACGGGCAAAGTTGCTAAACCACCCCAATGGGACGACACGGGACAACACGTCATTTCCAACCCCAATGCCCAGAATCAACCCAGTACTCGTTAACCGTCTCCACGCTGGTCCTACGCAGAGCCACGGCACTGCTTCAGACTAAAGGGGGGAAGTGTTACGTCCTGGGTCTATTCACGGTCAAATTTTTTTTTTTTTTTTTTTTTAATTTATTTGTCGGCGTCGGCTTCTATGGCCATTAGCCCTAGACATAGGTATTAGTGCTATCTTTTTTTTTTTTTTAATTATTTTACCTCTTTCTTTTCGTATTCCGGATTTCTTATTTTTATACATTCCTTTCGTCATACAAATCACACAAGTTACGATACAGTTACACATACAGAAGTTTAGTAGACAAACAATTTTCTATCGAGTATATTAAATATCATATTACGTGTCATTATTGCGTGTCAGATTTTTGTAAATATTTTTGTTTTGTGGCAAAACTCTATTACCTTTCTCACAGCTGTCGAGTTATCTGCTAATATTTCGGCGATGTTGTTTGGTATTCGGAGTGCTACGCGCACGTGATGAAATTTACTACATTTTACTAGTATGTGTTCGACGTCTAGCATTTCACCACACTCTTCGCAAGTTGGCCTATTTTCTTTCTTCAGGAGATATTCGCATGTTATTCTTGTGTGACCTATCCGTAATCGTGTCATGACCACGCTTTCACGTCTCGTCCTACCCAGGGGTGCTTTCCAGCCCGTCACATCCGGTTTAATCTTTTTCAATTTGGATGTTTTTGCTTCCCAGCGGCATGTCCATGTTTTTTTCGTGTAAGCTGTGACTTCTGTTCTCAGGTCATCGGGTCTTATCATTGGTACATAGTTTTCGCTACATCGTGCCGCTCTTTTTGCTGCTTTATCGGCTATTTCATTTCCTGGTATTCCTGCGTGTCCTGGGATCCATAAAAGCGTAATATTTCTACCCATTTCGGAAAGTACATCGCATTGAGCCAGTATCGTTTGCACGAGCGGGTCTCTCGTGAAAGTGTCTGTCAGGCTAATAATTGAGCTGCGGGAGTCAGTGCAGATAAGAGTATTTCGGTGTTCTTTTAGTTCGCAGTATTCTATTGCCTTGAGTATAGCAAACAATTCGGCAGTGTAGATGCTCGTCGATTGATGCATTGCCCATTCCTTCGTCTCATGTCCGCATACCATAGCGGCACCTACCTTGTAATTCATTTTTGATGCGTCGGTGTATATTTGCATTGCATTAGGATATTCGTCGAGGAGACTGCGGAATGCACATTTGTACTCTATGCTACTTGTGTTAGCTTTCAGGAACCGAAAGAGTCGAATATCGCATGTTGGTTTCGTAGTATGCCATGGTGGTATCTGAGAATGACATTTGGTGAGAGATCTCTCGAGCCGTAAGTCGGCATTGCGTATCAGGAGTCGACATCGCTTACTGATCGGTTCTGCCCCCGTCGTGCTTAGTCTGTTGTCCATACCTGATGTGTCATCGAAGAACGCGGCGTAGTTTATGTGATCAGGTTGTACCCATACATTAATTGCATAGTTCAGAGTTAATTGATCCCGTCTGATCGATAGTGGGACTATACCTGCCTCACAGAGTAAACTCTCGATCGGGCTTGTGCAATAGGCTCCCGTCGCGCATCTTATGCATTCATTTTGGATCGGGTCCAGTTTTTTTAGGACGGAATTTCGCGCAGATCCATATATCATGCAGCCATAATCTATTTTCGATCTGACTAATGCCTTGTACAGCTGTAGCAGGGTATCTCTGTTGGAACCCCAGGTGAGACTCGACAAACATCGAATGACGTTTAGGCCCTTTTTGCATTTTTCTATAAGTACTTGTATATGGTTATTCCACGTTAGTTTCTTGTCAAAGATGAGACCAAGGAATTTTACTGAGTCAACGATTCGAATAGGGGAGCCTTCTAGCCGGAGTCTAGGTAAACCTGGCATTCGTCGTAGTCGACAGAAGTCAACGCATTGCGTTTTGCTTACTGAGAAGCGGAATCCATTTTCTCGGGCGAGTTTGCTCGTCGAATCGATAGCATCTTGAAGTCTTGGCCTTATGATCGACATGTATTTTCCGGTTGCGAAGATCGCTAAGTCGTCAACATATAGGCATCGTCCAATATCAGGAGGTAGACGCGATGTAATGTCATTAACCGCAATATTGAACAGCGTCACGCTCATTGTCGATCCTTGTGGAACTCCATTTTCCATCTCGTGAAGGGTAGAGAGCTGGTCCCCTACTCTCACTCTAAACCGTCGATCGATCAGGAAGCCTTCAATAAATCGAGGGAGTTCACCTCTGAGACCCCAGTTGAACAATTTTCTCAGTATTCCATGACGCCAGGTCATATCAAACGCTTTTTCTAGGTCGAAGAATACGGCAACTAGCCGGTTTTGAGATTTGTAGCATTGTTGGATGGCGTTTTCTAGGTTCGCAAGTTGGTCTATGGTAGAGCGATGTCGTCTGAAACCACTTTGATCTTTTGAAAGTATTCCCTCGCTTTCCAGCCACCACGTCAGTCGGTTGTTGATAATCTTCTCTAGCGTTTTGCTCATGCAGCATGTCAAAGATACTGGACGATAGCTTGTAGGATCCTCTCGGTTTTTGCCTGCTTTTAAGATAGGTATTATCATCGATTCCCTCCATTGATCTGGATAGATACCGAGGCGCCAAATGGTGTTATAAATCCTGAGAAGTTCGGTTTTACCTGCTAGTGGTAAGTTTGCAATCATCGCGTATGGTATTCCATCTGGCCCTGGGGCAGATCTCTTCGAGTTTTTGATTGCATGTTCCAGTTCCTCCATCGTTAATGCTGTATTGTACGGTAGCGTGGCATTTGTAGCATACTCAAAAGTCTTCTCGACCTCCGCTTTACGCTGCTGGAACTCTGAGCTGTAGTTTGTTGTCTTGCTGACCATTTCAAAGCTATCAGCGAGCGTGTCCGCAATAGATTGAGGATCATCAACAATGCTGCCATTTTCGGTTCGCATCGGTCCTATCGAGTTATGGTTTTTCCCAGCGATCGCGTGGATTTTTTGCCATACACATTTCATAGGTGTAGCCGGTGTGATGGAGGATACATAGTTTTGCCATGAAGTCTTTTTGGCATCTCTTATCAAACGTCGAGCTAAGGCGCGGAGCCGTTTGAAATTTATAAGATTCTCCCTTGTAGGACATTTTTTAAATTCTTTCAGTGCTTGTTTTTTCGCATGGACTGCTTTCGCAGTTTCTCGAGTCCACCACGGAAGGGTCTTTGGTCGTGCTCGTCCCGATGACATAGGGATTGATAATGACGCTGCGTGCAGAATGGCACTCGATAATATTTCTACAGCGTCCGTTGGGTTTTCTGGCACAATCGGGATTTCCATAATTTTTCTGTAGCGTATCCAGTCAGCATAGTCGATGAGCCATTTCCGTGGTATTCGTGTCGCAGGGTTCGGGTCGTTGTCAGATATAAAGATTGGGTAGTGATCGCTACCGTATAGGTGAGATGCTGGAGACCATGAAAGTTGTACAGCGATACTTGGTGAACATATTGAGAGGTCAATCGCGGAGAATGAGCTGGATCGTGCAGAAAAATGGGTACTTTGCCCATCATTCAGTAATACTGAATCAGTGTTCTCAATGAGTTGTTCAACAAGTCGGCCAGATCTGTCAGTCCTCGCAGAGCCCCACAGGGGATTATGTGCATTGAAATCACCGAGAAGAATGAACGGTGGGCGTAACTGGGCGACGACGTTGGTCAGTTCAGGTAAATTCCAATTATTATTTGGTAAGTAAATTGAACAGATCGTAACTGGTAATCGCGACAGTAGTGTGACCGCAACAGCTTGTAAGCTGGTTTGGAGTGGAACACTATGACAAAGTAGGTGTTTTCGAACTAAAATGGCAACACCCCCGTTCGCAATCAGGCCGGTCGTGCAGTCCTTCCGGTGGATTTCGTAGTCTCGTAAGACAATGTTGTCCGTTGGTTTGAAATGAGTTTCCTGGTCACAAATTACGGAGGGTAAATGTTGTACGACCAACAATTGCAATTCAGCGATATGATTTTTGAGGCCGTTGATATTCCATTGAATAATTTTCAGCATTGATGTGTTCTCAGATTAAGTGCTTGTTGGATGCTGAGTGAGTTGGTTCGTTTCTTTATAGAATGAGAAAAACAAGTCGATAGACCTTATTTGCTCCGTTGATTCTTGTGCTTGTTTTCCTTTGGGATAAAGATTTCGTCATCAGTTTCCATTGTTGGATCGCTTTCGGATCGAGCCGTTGTTTCTGGATTAAGTGGCAGGAATGGTACATTGCGTTCTGGACTGGTTATTCGAGATGGGTTGTTAGAACGTTTCTTAGGAGGTTGTCCATCAGAAAAGTCTGAGTGGTGACGTTCCCGGTCATTGGTATGTTCCCCTGATGTTGACGATGACGATGATCGTCTGCCTGAAGATTTTTCGATGTCAAGTATAAGATTCATTGCGTCTTTTTCTAGTTGCGATAGCTGTACCTTGGTAGAATTACTACCTGCCTTCGATCGTTTACCTCTTTGAGTTTCGTTAGTTTTCCGGGTTTGATTCGTTAAATGCGCGTTTGTGAGAACGGAAGTTGGTATCGGGTTTTGTAGTGCAACGTTGGATTTAGGTAGTAACTGTGTCGAGCCAGGAGCCTCTGCGATTGGAGTGCCTGCAGGAATTTCTTGTGCCTGCGCGTTGGTTGAGATTCTGCGGTTCCCTAGATGATTATCTAGAAGACGTAGTAGCTCAGGGATGAGGAGCTTTGCTAGTTCGCTGATATTCGATGTTCCAGCATTCACTGTTGGGTTAGCATTTGTTGCTTGAGCGTAAGAGCGAGATAAATTTGGAGTTTGTTCTTCATACTTGCGTTTGGCGTCAAAGTAGCTTATTCGTTCAGTTGCTTTGATGTGCTGAATTGCGGCTTCTCGTCGGTAGATCGGGCAATTCTTCGAACTGGCGAAGTGATTTCCGCTACAGTTCACACAGACCGGTGCGATTTCGCATATGCCTTCGTGGAGATCTTGCCCACAATGGCATTTTGCGTTGTTTTGGCATCTAGATGATGGGTGGTTAAATTGCTGACACGAAAAACAGCGCAGTGGAGGTGGAATGTACGCTCCGACTGGCAGAACATGAAAGCCGGCTTTAACTTTGTCTGGTAGACGAGGAGAATTGAAGGTGAGAATAGCAAACGGAGTGTCTTCACGTGTTCCATTTCGTACCGTGGTCAGTCGCTTGACATCAATTACACCCTGGCTGGCCAAACCAACCTTCATTTCGTCTACTGTACAGTTAAGAAGGTCTCGACAGCTAATAACTCCTTTCGATGTGTTTAGGCTGCCGTGTGGATGTACCTCCACCTCCAGGTCGGCGAACGTCGTTATCTCTCGGATTTTCATTGCTTGTTTCGAACTACTTGCTTCAATTAACAGACCCTCTCGAATTTTTCGAACAGAGTTGACGGTTCCGATAAGATTCGAGATCTGCGCTTCGATGAGGAAAGGACTTGTCTTCGTGAAGTCTCCAGAAATAGGTTTTAAGATTAAAAACCGGGGAGCGTAGAGCTCGCTTGGATGCGTGTTCACATCCGTTGTAGCATCGCGATAATTCATCTTTTTGGACCGCGGAGCTGAGGCTCCGGGGTCATAATTTTGCCTTGTAGCTGAGGTTGCTGCAGGAGCCAAGCTGCCCACTCCTGTAGTCGTGCGGTCGTTAGATGACGACGTCGCGGGGCCCGCATTAGCACCCCTGAACGACGCCGGTACTGGGCTTCCGAATCCCTGCACCGTAAGCGAGTTTCCTCTAGTACTTCCCATCCTGATTTTTTAACGAGGTTAACTCCTCTGCTGTTGGTCCGCGGGAGGGGTTTCAATATATGACCCTCCTACCCTCTATATCTAGAGGGCGTTCCCCTATCCGCCACCCGGGGACGCGCCACGTAGGGGTTTCAGCCTCCCCCCGTGGTCAAATTTAACAATAACATTTTAATACACGATATATATAATACCATTAATATACTATATATATATATAAATATACACATATATTTTTTTTGGGGAATTACTATTGATTAAAAACAAATATATCTTTTTACTACGCTTATACGGCGTCATACTGTAGTATGATTACCAATACAATATAGAACATAGTTAATTCATCATCTAAATACACCTATATATATATTATTTTTACGCATTGTTAGCGAATATCGGCTTTGGGCTAATTGATCATTCCATAATAAATAATTTTACAATCAGCGACTTAAGTGACACAATACTGTACTTTATCAACAATAACGTAAATATCGACTATGTCCATTAAAACAATTGCTAATTCAGTAACACACATGTAGTCTCAGGAAACAATTTTAATTTCTATTTAAAACTTTAATATGTCATAACTCAATAACAAAAATACTTAAACAAAATCCAATCACTGTACAATATTCTACAAACAATTTAGAAACTTTTCGGGCGTAGAACCTACAAGGCTCTAAGTCTCATAGATTTCGACTTATCGCCGTTTATTTTGAACAGTGTATCTATAAAACAAGAACGAGAATAAATCATCATTTTATGTATCCGTAGCAAAATGAGGATAAAATAAATTATATACAGTGGGAAATACTACGCTTCACTTATAAATAACAATTATTAACAAATTGTTGATAATGATTAAATATACAAAATTAGAAAAGACCGATATTCACGTGTACTTGTTATTATTGTTATGGAAATTGGCACATAATGCCTTATAAACATAGTATTATTTGTTAACAATAATTAACAATTGTTAATTAACAATTAACATTTTTATTCATCTCATTGTCACAGTAAATATTGTGAATTGCAATCGCACTGCATGAACGATAAACACATAACAAAAAAACAATGAATTTAAGTTGCAAATTAACAATTTGCTTAACAATAGAGTTATCGTTCACGCACTGCAAAGCAAACAAAACGATACGGCAAATTATTGTCGGAAAATATATATTATACAATTATAGTACCGCTAATTATTATTTAGCGTTACAGTCACGTACATAGATTGATAAGAATAAATATCGAGTTGCAAATCGAGTGTGGGACCGGACGAGGCCCAGACGCACCGTCAGCAGAGATAACGGCCCTCCGTTCTCGGAACGCTTACCGGCGGAGCACACGTGCAAATCTGCTGACGCTGCGGACCCGCTGTGAGATGCTGCGAAGGCACAAGGCCCCACGCTCCACGGGGGGAGGCTGAAACCCCTACGTGGCGCGTCCCCGGGTGGCGGATAGGGGAACGCCCTCTAGATATAGAGGGTAGGAGGGTCATATATTGAAACCCCTCCCGCGGACCAACAGCAGAGGAGTTAACCTCGTTAAAAAATCGTGATGGGGAGTAAAAAAGGAAAAACGTTTACGGTGCAGGGATTCGGAAGCCCAGTACTGGCGTCTGTCGGGGGTGAGAAAGCGGGCCCCGAGACGTCATCATCAAGTGACCGCAATAAGAGACACAACTTCCCCCCTCTCACCAGGGATCAGGAAGTTGTTCGAGGAGAGAAAAGTGCTTATTCACGATTCTTCATGGTAAAACTCAAGGAAGGCAACTTTGACAAAGTTAGCCCGTTTCTGATAGATCGAGCATTAACTGGAGCAGTAGGAAAAGTCAAGAACGTCAATAAGTGTCGAGAAGGCCTGTTGATAGAAGTAAAGGATTCGAACCAAGGTGCAAAATTATTGAAATTGAAAAAGTTCGCCGATCTTTCAGTGACGGTACAGAAGCATGCTACTCTTAATAGTAGCAAAGGTCAAGTGACTTGTCGAGACTTACTATATTGTCCATTAGAAGAAATTCAAGAAAACCTTGCCTCGCAAGGTGTTACTAATGTTCGGAGACGTACAATGATGAAAAACGGGACTCGTATCGATACATCGACGCTGATCTTGACATTTGACACGCCGGACCTGCCGGCGAGAGTTACGGCCGGCTATCTTTCACTGCCCGTGTCAACGTGGATCCCACCACCTCTACGATGCTACAATTGTCAGTTGTTTGGACACACGTCTACTACCTGCGGAAATAAGCCGATGTGCGTATGTGGCTATGATCCGCACGGCGATGAGCCTTGTACCGTCAATCCGCGATGCTTGAACTGCAAAGGCTCTCATTCGACACGGTCGAACCAATGCCCCGCTTACAAAGAACAATCAGCTATTCAACGAATTAAAACTATCGAAAAGATATCGTATGGAGAAGCGCGAAATAAAATCCGAGAAAACACACGTACACACCCCACCGTATCGTATGCAACGATAACTTCGAGACCGAATCCACCACAGGCTGGCGTTAACATCCAAGAGCTTGTTGCAGCCCTTATTCCAGAACTAACCCGTGCGCTTCAATGTCATCTGACCAAAAACGACGGAACAGGCAGTGCAGATAGTAAGGCTCTGGAATCCGATGCACCGCTATCGACGTTGAAAAACGCCACGCCGACCTCGGTCCTCAGACAATCAGCAGCTAAAGCAGCAGCTAAACAGCCGAAACAACGAAAATCAGATCAGTATGACACCTCGAAAGTAACCGAGTGGTTTGCGAAAACCGGGGAACAAGAACAATCAAAGATCGACAATACTTATGCTCGTGAGCAACGTAAACGTAGTAGTCACCATACGACACCCGCCACGTCGGTTGTTTCCATGGGCGGAGATGACGGCAATGCTAGTGGAAGCTCATCATCCGCAAGCAAGCCTCCAAAAAAGAAACTGCTAAATTGTACCGCCGAGGATATAGGGACTGATGAAGATTCAGACTCGATGTTTGATACGCCACGGCCGAAACAATCTGATACTGCTGACTAATACACGTATATCGTTTAAAATCGTAAAATCAGTAATAACGTATGTAAGAATGAGTATTATCAACCGATAAGTAAACTTAATAGAAATGCAATTCGATATTATTCAATGGAACTGTAATGGCATGCGAAGTCACTTTCCGGAACTTCAATTACTGATTGCACATGTACGCCCATCAATACTCGCATTACAGGAAACCCGATTAACTGAACACGATAAGCTTCAATTACGCATGTTTAATATTTTCAGAAAGGATTGTAACTCTGGTAAAATAGCACATGGCGGAGTCGCTTTACTTACTAAAAAAGAATTACTAGCTATTAACGTTTCTCTAAACACCCATCTTCAAGCAGTCGCAGTTAGACTACCGACTTGCTATAACGTAACAATATGTTGTATATACCTACCGGACGGCCCACTACAGTTAAACGACCTGTTAAATTTACACAAACAACTACCAAACCCTTGCATAATACTAGGTGACTTCAATGCTCACAATACACTGTGGGGCTCATTAAAAACTAGCCCACGCGGTCGAGTGGTAGAACAATTTCTGGATGAATCAGATCTAATCCTCACTAATGACGGCACTATGACGCACGTAACTTTTAGCACCGGCAACACATCGGCCATCGACTTGACATTGGTTTCACCGAGTATAGCAACAAATCTTCATTGGAAAACAGTTACAGACCTATATGGTAGTGACCACTACCCAATACATATCTCCGGTAACACCCAAACCCTGGAAACATCATACCCTCAACGATGGCAGCTTGAAAAAGCGAACTGGGATACTTTTAAGGAGGTCATTATGGTTCCTGATCTTTGCGAAGACATTAATGACGCAGTTAGTGCCGTAACAGAAAGCATTCTGAGAGCAGCAAGGATAGCAGTCCCAAAATCCTCGGGACGTGCGAGGCGACGCGTAGTCCCGTGGTGGAATACAGAAGTCAGTAATGTGGTTGCTGCAAAGAACGAAGCATTGCGAGAAGTTCGCAAACGTCCGTCTCCAAGTAACATCATATATTTCAAACGTCTACGTGCATACTGCAGGAAAATTATCCGGATAGCGAAGAAAAACACTTGGGAACATTACGTTTCGACTATCACAGCATATACCCCTGTAAATAAAGTGTGGCAAAAAGTTAAAGCTATTTCAGGAAAAACAGGCAATCTCATAGGACCCATAAAGGGTACCGGGAATATCCTTACCGACAACCATCAAGAAATGGTCGAAATTCTAGCTACTCATTACGAAAAAATAAATAGCACGTCAAACTACGATCCTGATTTTCAACAAAGAAAAAATCTACTTGAACGTCCTCTTAACTTTGCATCAACAGACGAAAAGATCTACAATGTACCAATAACTGAAAAAGAATTCGATCTGGCCCTAAAAAGTATGAAACTTACCACCTCACCCGGCCCGGATGATATACCGATGATCATGATAAGCATGTTACCGACAAAAATGAAAAAAACGCTTTTACGACTATATAACTATATTTGGAGAACTGGCATCTATCCCGACAAATGGCGCGAAGCTTTAGTGATCCCGATATTAAAAGAAGGCAAAGACAGAACAGAAGCAAAAAGTTATAGGCCCATATCACTAACTTGTTGTTTAAGTAAATTGATGGAGAAAATAGTAAATAATAGACTAGTATGGTGGCTAGAAACCAACAACCTTATATCTAAAGACCAATGTGGCTTTAGAAAATACCATTCGACGATCGACCAACTAATAAACCTTGAAAATGCTATTCACACCAGTTACCAAAGAAAAGAGCATTTGGTAGCTGTGTTCTTTGACTTGGAAAAGGCATATGACCTAACATGGAGATACGGAATATTACGGAAGTTCCACGAGTGGGGACTGAAAGGCAATCTTCCAAAATTAATCGAGAGTTTCTTATACGAACGGTACTTCCAAGTCCGAATATACAATACAAAATCATCTCGACGTATACTTGAAAACGGAGTTCCACAGGGTTCCACCCTTAGCGTAACACTTTTTATGTGCGCGATCAATGATCTCACCAAAGAACTTAGATCCGAAATAGGGCGTAGCCTATACGTCGACGACCTTGTAATATTCACCTCCGGCAAATATATGTCTCTAATTAGGCCGAAATTACAAGAAGCGATTGATACAGTGACGAACTTTGCAAAAGAACGGGGCTTTCGTTTTTCTGATACCAAAACTCATTGCATTGACTTTTACAAATGCACTGATATCGGCATCAAGCCACGGCTGGATATTGAAAATAAGCGGATTGAAGTGCTGAACTCTACAAAATTTCTCGGTCTAATTTTCGATAGAAAACTGACTTGGAAAGAACATATCGAGACACTAAAGACACGATGTAAGAAAACATTAAACATCATAAAATGTATGTCGAATAAAGATTGGGGAGCTGACAGAGACACGCTTCTTTATATCTACAAAACTCTTATACAATCCAAACTAGACTACGGATGTGCGGTATACGGTTCAGCAACAAAAACAGTACTGGGGAAATTAGATCCAATTCTATATACTGGACTCCGGTATGCTACGGGGGCCTTTTGTACGAGCCCAAGGCTAAGTTTATGCTCGGAAGCGGGTGTACTACCATTATCTTTGAGACGTCAACAACTAACACTTAACTATGCTACAAATATATGGACACAACCGAAAAGCATCAATTATGACTTACTGTCGAATCAATCGCTGGAAAACAATGATCTCGGACTAACAAGCACGAAACAGTTTCGAAGGCGGGTACAGGAATTACTACATAACACAGGATTGGAACTCTACCCGGCCCTATCTAAAGGATTCTGTAGGATAGCACCTTGGACGATACCGAACATTGTGTGCAGAGAGGATCTGGCCGAATACAAAAAAGACAGTACCCATAGCGTGGTCTACAAAAGAAACTACTTACAACTAATAAACGAATATCCAGAAGCGAACTTGTTATTCACCGATGGCTCGAAAACAGGCAGCAATGTTGGATGTGCAGTCGTGGTCGACAACAATACCTACAAATGGAAAATGCCAGCAGCAACGAGTATCTACACAGCTGAGATGACAGCGATCAAGAAAGCACTAGAATACTGCAAGCAGGGAAGCCATAATGAATACGCCATATGCACAGACTCACTTAGTATGGTGATGAGCCTGAAGAATGTGCTATCAGATGACCCACTGATACAAGAGATACTAGCGCTAATAACGGAACTGCAAAATAATCAGAAGCAAATTATTATTATATGGACACCGGGACATATTGGTATTAGGGGCAACGAGCAAGCAGATAAAGCAGCAAAAGAAGCAGGCAATACCGACACAGTGAACAAGGTGGAAACGGTTACACCTAGTGATTTGAAGGCTGAAGTACGTAGGATTATGTGGGAAATATGGCAAAACGAATGGAGTCAGACTGACACAAAACTGAGAGAAATTAAGCCAAACGTTAACAAATTTATAATGCCAAAAAAGTTCAAAAGACGAGACGCCGTAGTCTTGACAAGACTACGAATCGGGCATTCAAGACTAACAACAGGACATGTACTATCCGGGGAATGGAATCCGTGCTGCCCACGGTGTAATGAAATTATAGGAATAAAACACTTAATTATCGATTGCGAGAAATGGAAGGATGAACGCAAGCAGTGGAAATTGGGGAACACACTAACAAAAGTGTTAGCAAGCGACGAAAAAACATTAACAGCGGTTATTGGATACTGCAAAGCTATAGAAATATACAATAAACTGTAGAAAAAAAAAAAAAAAAACAAAGAACGATAATAAGGAACCCACAACAATGTAATGAAGGTATATGACGAAAAGTGTCGATGGAATCACAAGTAAGATAAAGTGTGCGAACGAAATACAAAGGAAAAGACGAAAATGAATTAAATTAGTAATGTATCACATATGTGTTTTTTAACATATGCCAAGGAATTGGGCGAATGACCAAAGCAGTCGAAGCCCGGAAAAAAAAAAAAAAAAAAAAAAAAAAAAAAAAAAAGGCCCCACGCTCGGTTCTCCCTCCATCGGTGCGGCAGGCGGCCATCACTCCGCGAGAGTTTCCCCCACCACCGTAAGGTCTTGGTCGCGGGAGTCTTGCTGGATGATGCCGCTAAAACCGAAATTAGTTTTTCATCGACTCTCAATCCGAGCACAATAATTAGCTCTCCCGGAGACACACGCGTCGCGGTGCTCCTTAATTATTTTCAATATTCGTTCATGATCTTAGTGTTCTGTGACTTGAATATTTTTCAACTACTAAACGATTAAAAACGCGGTCAATACCTGACTGTGATCAGGCGGTGTCTTGAGGACCGTTATAAAATATTGTACCCGTGTAACATCGTTATATTTCATAATTAATCAATACTAACTAATTTCCCGCGCATTTATATAAATCTTAATAGTCATACGACGAGTAACATTTGTGTAGTGCTTATTTTAATCAATTATCAATAAATAGTGTTAGTTCAACTGAACTAAGGCGTTTCCTCATTTACGCATTACCGAACCGTACGCATTTGATCAATTGGATAAAGGGTAATTTAACGGAACTACGATTATTTTGCACTTCCATATCAACCCAACACATACATCATACACCACTTTGTACCTTTAACCGTTATTCATTAGAGCTATTAGACTTACGAGTCACTGCCGGCTTATGAATAAATCCTTTAACCCTCGCTTATTCGAGCTGTTAGACTTACGAGTCGCTGCCTGCTTGTGAGTGAGTCCTTAAACCTTTACTTATCAGAGCTGATAGACTTCAGAGTCGCTGCCTGCTCGTAAGTAAATCCGATAACATGTATAACTTGTGCAAGTGCAAACTTCTCGTAATCATTGATTTCAATTTCTTTATTAATTATGGGTCGTAAACGCGCTGGCAAAAGATTTGCTATCCGCAAAGCCATTGCAGTGGCAGCCGTTAATTCGAGACGCGGTAAACCTTCAAAAGAACCTTTGCAGTCCGAATTAAAAATTCTCAACGTTTACTCCTTGTGCGAATATTGGTGGAACAATACTACAATTCCTATTCCCAAGGAAGGACGTCAATTACCGAAAATAGTGTCTATCGAACGTATCACTCATCGAATTTACGTGGTCAGTGGAAACCCTCCGACTGTTCGACTCTTCGGCGGTGCATTCCAATCAGCGGATGCTATACGTGCTGGACCAACAATCGTAGGCGACCGAACGTCCGAGGCTTCGACGGTTCCCGTATCTCCAGACCACGTGGTCACCGATTGACATCATACCCGCTACGCCCGTAGCTCACCCGTATGCGGAAAATTCATCGAAAACAATTCATCGAAAAACAATTCATCGAAAACAATTCATCGAAAACAATTCATCGAAAACAATTCATCGAAAACACAATTCATCGAAAACAATTCATCGAAAACACAATTCATCGAAAACACAATTCATCGAAAACAATTCATCGATACTTCACGACGGCGTACCACTCAGACGAATGGTTCGATCGAGCGATCGCATCACGTATTGATTGAATATCTAAAGCCGTACGTCGATAAAAATCATGATTGGGACGAATACATAGAGATGGCTATGTTCTCATATAACACAAGCCATCACGAGGGAACTGGTTTTACCCCACACGAATTAGTTTTCGGTAAACCAGCTCGACAACCGTCTGCTCATCAACAGCTAGATGAACATCAGGACGAAACGTACGCGAAGTATCTTGAAAACCACTTTAATAAACTACACGGTTTGCAAGAGCTTGCCGCGGAAAATCTTACTGCAGCCAAACATCGTTCAAAGCGGTACTACGACAGACACATAAATCTGCAAGATTTCGGTGTCGGATCTAAGGTACTCGTGCTAAAAGAACCAAGTACTGGCAAATTCGACGATCAATATACCGGGCCTTACGAGGTCACCGAAATTTTATCAAAAGGGAATGTTAAAATCAACTACAAGGGGAGATCCAAAATAGTTCATACCAACAAACTCAGAGTTTCGAGATTATAAAAGGGATACCTACTTCCAGTAAGATCCTACTTCAAAACAAACATGTACCGAAACTCATCAACAAGGGATCCGTCTAATGAACAGTGCATTTCACCTTGCATTTAAAATTAAAATAAATTGAATCAGGCAGAAACCGATTCAATCAATTAAGAAACATATGATTTTAGCTTCGAAACAAACAAGCTAAAGATATTTGGACTTTACAAAATGAATACAAAATAAAACTAATATAAAAGTGACATGACGTTATTCGTGAAATGCGATTTACAATTCGAACATTTAAATACAACAATGTGAATAAATCAGCGAGTGAATAAATCGAACGTTCCCGCGGAACTGAAATATATTAATATAAAAAACCTTTATTTACATCATCATTTCTGTTGACAAACACGTTCAAGAGAACCTCTGAGTTGCCACAGTACATCAAATATATTCGTGAAAGTTAAAAAAAAATCTCTGTCACAAATAATTCCAGCAATATAGATTCAGAACATTTCGGTCAAAAGGAAAAATCTGTAAGAGTAAATTCAACTTAACTTCTCGACAGTTTAAATCAAGTGTAATTACTCATCGGCCATATGGGCGAACACGTTACGAAACCTCTGGGCTGCAGTCGAACATGTCTCAGAACCTCTGAGTCGACATGCGGACACGTTATCGGAGACCTCTGAGTCGTCACATAGTGCATCGATATGTTATAAAACTATTTGGACAATTATAAACAAGTGCGTGAGTAAAAATTAGTCGAAATGATCGCTTCATAAAAATTTAAAGTCTATAAAAATAAAAACACGTAAAATACGTATCGTAGGAAATTCTACAGAAATAATTATCGATTCTGAAACCAGAGCATCGAATCATCAACATCCGGTGGAATGCGTACACGTTCTTCAACACCTCTGAGCCACTTTTGAACATGCCAAATAGACCTCTGAGTCGAAAAGTGAACACGTTTCGTGAACCTCTGCGACGCTACACCACTATAATCAGGGAATCAGTGAGCCTGAAATATCATCAATATCCGAATATAAAACAATCGGATTGTGAACGTCAGACATACGCAGTCGTGTCTTTCGTTATCAACATTACAACAAATTATGATCAACTTGACGGCGAGGGACGCCGCAAGATTTTCGACTTCGGAGGAAAGGGCAAAGTTACCAAATTGCTCCAACTTGACGGCGAGGGACACCGCAAGATTTTCGACTTCGGAGGAAAGGGTAAATTTATCTATTTACCCCAACTTGACGGCGAGGGACACCGCAAGATTTTCGACTTCGGAGGAAAGGGTAAATTTATCCACTTACCCCAACTTGACGGCGAGGGACACCGCAAGATTTTCGACTTCGGAGGAAAGGGTAAATTTATCCACTTACCCCAACTTGACGGCGAGGGACACCGCAAGATTTTTAACTTCAATGGAACGGGCAAAGTTGCTAAACCACCCCAATGGGACGACACGGGACAACACGTCATTTCCAACCCCAATGCCCAGAATCAACCCAGTACTCGTTAACCGTCTCCACGCTGGTCCTACGCAGAGCCACGGCACTGCTTCAGACTAAAGGGGGGAAGTGTTACGTCCTGGGTCTATTCACGGTCAAATTTTTTTTTTTTTTTTTTTTTAATTTATTTGTCGGCGTCGGCTTCTATGGCCATTAGCCCTAGACATAGGTATTAGTGCTATCTTTTTTTTTTTTTTAATTATTTTACCTCTTTCTTTTCGTATTCCGGATTTCTTATTTTTATACATTCCTTTCGTCATACAAATCACACAAGTTACGATACAGTTACACATACAGAAGTTTAGTAGACAAACAATTTTCTATCGAGTATATTAAATATCATATTACGTGTCATTATTGCGTGTCAGATTTTTGTAAATATTTTTGTTTTGTGGCAAAACTCTATTACCTTTCTCACAGCTGTCGAGTTATCTGCTAATATTTCGGCGATGTTGTTTGGTATTCGGAGTGCTACGCGCACGTGATGAAATTTACTACATTTTACTAGTATGTGTTCGACGTCTAGCATTTCACCACACTCTTCGCAAGTTGGCCTATTTTCTTTCTTCAGGAGATATTCGCATGTTATTCTTGTGTGACCTATCCGTAATCGTGTCATGACCACGCTTTCACGTCTCGTCCTACCCAGGGGTGCTTTCCAGCCCGTCACATCCGGTTTAATCTTTTTCAATTTGGATGTTTTTGCTTCCCAGCGGCATGTCCATGTTTTTTTCGTGTAAGCTGTGACTTCTGTTCTCAGGTCATCGGGTCTTATCATTGGTACATAGTTTTCGCTACATCGTGCCGCTCTTTTTGCTGCTTTATCGGCTATTTCATTTCCTGGTATTCCTGCGTGTCCTGGGATCCATAAAAGCGTAATATTTCTACCCATTTCGGAAAGTACATCGCATTGAGCCAGTATCGTTTGCACGAGCGGGTCTCTCGTGAAAGTGTCTGTCAGGCTAATAATTGAGCTGCGGGAGTCAGTGCAGATGAGAGTATTTCGGTGTTCTTTTAGTTCGCAGTATTCTATTGCCTTGAGTATAGCAAACAATTCGGCAGTGTAGATGCTCGTCGATTGATGCATTGCCCATTCCTTCGTCTCATGTCCGCATACCATAGCGGCACCTACCTTGTAATTCATTTTTGATGCGTCGGTGTATATTTGCATTGCATTAGGATATTCGTCGAGGAGACTGCGGAATGCACATTTGTACTCTATGCTACTTGTGTTAGCTTTCAGGAACCGAAAGAGTCGAATATCGCATGTTGGTTTCGTAGTATGCCATGGTGGTATCTGAGAATGACATTTGGTGAGAGATCTCTCGAGCCGTAAGTCGGCATTGCGTATCAGGAGTCGACATCGCTTACTGATCGGTTCTGCCCCCGTCGTGCTTAGTCTGTTGTCCATACCTGATGTGTCATCGAAGAACGCGGCGTAGTTTATGTGATCAGGTTGTACCCATACATTAATTGCATAGTTCAGAGTTAATTGATCCCGTCTGATCGATAGTGGGACTATACCTGCCTCACAGAGTAAACTCTCGATCGGGCTTGTGCAATAGGCTCCCGTCGCGCATCTTATGCATTCATTTTGGATCGGGTCCAGTTTTTTTAGGACGGAATTTCGCGCAGATCCATATATCATGCAGCCATAATCTATTTTCGATCTGACTAATGCCTTGTACAGCTGTAGCAGGGTATCTCTGTTGGAACCCCAGGTGAGACTCGACAAACATCGAATGACGTTTAGGCCCTTTTTGCATTTTTCTATAAGTACTTGTATATGGTTATTCCACGTTAGTTTCTTGTCAAAGATGAGACCAAGGAATTTTACTGAGTCAACGATTCGAATAGGGGAGCCTTCTAGCCGGAGTCTAGGTAAACCTGGCATTCGTCGTAGTCGACAGAAGTCAACGCATTGCGTTTTGCTTACTGAGAAGCGGAATCCATTTTCTCGGGCGAGTTTGCTCGTCGAATCGATAGCATCTTGAAGTCTTGGCCTTATGATCGACATGTATTTTCCGGTTGCGAAGATCGCTAAGTCGTCAACATATAGGCATCGTCCAATATCAGGAGGTAGACGCGATGTAATGTCATTAACCGCAATATTGAACAGCGTCACGCTCATTGTCGATCCTTGTGGAACTCCATTTTCCATCTCGTGAAGGGTAGAGAGCTGGTCCCCTACTCTCACTCTAAACCGTCGATCGATCAGGAAGCCTTCAATAAATCGAGGGAGTTCACCTCTGAGACCCCAGTTGAACAATTTTCTCAGTATTCCATGACGCCAGGTCATATCAAACGCTTTTTCTAGGTCGAAGAATACGGCAACTAGCCGGTTTTGAGATTTGTAGCATTGTTGGATGGCGTTTTCTAGGTTCGCAAGTTGGTCTATGGTAGAGCGATGTCGTCTGAAACCACTTTGATCTTTTGAAAGTATTCCCTCGCTTTCCAGCCACCACGTCAGTCGGTTGTTGATAATCTTCTCTAGCGTTTTGCTCATGCAGCATGTCAAAGATACTGGACGATAGCTTGTAGGATCCTCTCGGTTTTTGCCTGCTTTTAAGATAGGTATTATCATCGATTCCCTCCATTGATCTGGATAGATACCGAGGCGCCAAATGGTGTTATAAATCCTGAGAAGTTCGGTTTTACCTGCTAGTGGTAAGTTTGCAATCATCGCGTATGGTATTCCATCTGGCCCTGGGGCAGATCTCTTCGAGTTTTTGATTGCATGTTCCAGTTCCTCCATCGTTAATGCTGTATTGTACGGTAGCGTGGCATTTGTAGCATACTCAAAAGTCTTCTCGACCTCCGCTTTACGCTGCTGGAACTCTGAGCTGTAGTTTGTTGTCTTGCTGACCATTTCAAAGCTATCAGCGAGCGTGTCCGCAATAGATTGAGGATCATCAACAATGCTGCCATTTTCGGTTCGCATCGGTCCTATCGAGTTATGGTTTTTCCCAGCGATCGCGTGGATTTTTTGCCATACACATTTCATAGGTGTAGCCGGTGTGATGGAGGATACATAGTTTTGCCATGAAGTCTTTTTGGCATCTCTTATCAAACGTCGAGCTAAGGCGCGGAGCCGTTTGAAATTTATAAGATTCTCCCTTGTAGGACATTTTTTAAATTCTTTCAGTGCTTGTTTTTTCGCATGGACTGCTTTCGCAGTTTCTCGAGTCCACCACGGAAGGGTCTTTGGTCGTGCTCGTCCCGATGACATAGGGATTGATAATGACGCTGCGTGCAGAATGGCACTCGATAATATTTCTACAGCGTCCGTTGGGTTTTCTGGCACAATCGGGATTTCCATAATTTTTCTGTAGCGTATCCAGTCAGCATAGTCGATGAGCCATTTCCGTGGTATTCGTGTCGCAGGGTTCGGGTCGTTGTCAGATATAAAGATTGGGTAGTGATCGCTACCGTATAGGTGAGATGCTGGAGACCATGAAAGTTGTACAGCGATACTTGGTGAACATATTGAGAGGTCAATCGCGGAGAATGAGCTGGATCGTGCAGAAAAATGGGTACTTTGCCCATCATTCAGTAATACTGAATCAGTGTTCTCAATGAGTTGTTCAACAAGTCGGCCAGATCTGTCAGTCCTCGCAGAGCCCCACAGGGGATTATGTGCATTGAAATCACCGAGAAGAATGAACGGTGGGCGTAACTGGGCGACGACGTTGGTCAGTTCAGGTAAATTCCAATTATTATTTGGTAAGTAAATTGAACAGATCGTAACTGGTAATCGCGACAGTAGTGTGACCGCAACAGCTTGTAAGCTGGTTTGGAGTGGAACACTATGACAAAGTAGGTGTTTTCGAACTAAAATGGCAACACCCCCGTTCGCAATCAGGCCGGTCGTGCAGTCCTTCCGGTGGATTTCGTAGTCTCGTAAGACAATGTTGTCCGTTGGTTTGAAATGAGTTTCCTGGTCACAAATTACGGAGGGTAAATGTTGTACGACCAACAATTGCAATTCAGCGATATGATTTTTGAGGCCGTTGATATTCCATTGAATAATTTTCAGCATTGATGTGTTCTCAGATTAAGTGCTTGTTGGATGCTGAGTGAGTTGGTTCGTTTCTTTATAGAATGAGAAAAACAAGTCGATAGACCTTATTTGCTCCGTTGATTCTTGTGCTTGTTTTCCTTTGGGATAAAGATTTCGTCATCAGTTTCCATTGTTGGATCGCTTTCGGATCGAGCCGTTGTTTCTGGATTAAGTGGCAGGAATGGTACATTGCGTTCTGGACTGGTTATTCGAGATGGGTTGTTAGAACGTTTCTTAGGAGGTTGTCCATCAGAAAAGTCTGAGTGGTGACGTTCCCGGTCATTGGTATGTTCCCCTGATGTTGACGATGACGATGATCGTCTGCCTGAAGATTTTTCGATGTCAAGTATAAGATTCATTGCGTCTTTTTCTAGTTGCGATAGCTGTACCTTGGTAGAATTACTACCTGCCTTCGATCGTTTACCTCTTTGAGTTTCGTTAGTTTTCCGGGTTTGATTCGTTAAATGCGCGTTTGTGAGAACGGAAGTTGGTATCGGGTTTTGTAGTGCAACGTTGGATTTAGGTAGTAACTGTGTCGAGCCAGGAGCCTCTGCGATTGGAGTGCCTGCAGGAATTTCTTGTGCCTGCGCGTTGGTTGAGATTCTGCGGTTCCCTAGATGATTATCTAGAAGACGTAGTAGCTCAGGGATGAGGAGCTTTGCTAGTTCGCTGATATTCGATGTTCCAGCATTCACTGTTGGGTTAGCATTTGTTGCTTGAGCGTAAGAGCGAGATAAATTTGGAGTTTGTTCTTCATACTTGCGTTTGGCGTCAAAGTAGCTTATTCGTTCAGTTGCTTTGATGTGCTGAATTGCGGCTTCTCGTCGGTAGATCGGGCAATTCTTCGAACTGGCGAAGTGATTTCCGCTACAGTTCACACAGACCGGTGCGATTTCGCATATGCCTTCGTGGAGATCTTGCCCACAATGGCATTTTGCGTTGTTTTGGCATCTAGATGATGGGTGGTTAAATTGCTGACACGAAAAACAGCGCAGTGGAGGTGGAATGTACGCTCGGACTGGCAGAACATGAAAGCCGGCTTTAACTTTGTCTGGTAGACGAGGAGAATTGAAGGTGAGAATAGCAAACGGAGTGTCTTCACGTGTTCCATTTCGTACCGTGGTCAGTCGCTTGACATCAATTACACCCTGGCTGGCCAAACCAACCTTCATTTCGTCTACTGTACAGTTAAGAAGGTCTCGACAGCTAATAACTCCTTTCGATGTGTTTAGGCTGCCGTGTGGATGTACCTCCACCTCCAGGTCGGCGAACGTCGTTATCTCTCGGATTTTCATTGCTTGTTTCGAACTACTTGCTTCAATTAACAGACCCTCTCGAATTTTTCGAACAGAGTTGACGGTTCCGATAAGATTCGAGATCTGCGCTTCGATGAGGAAAGGACTTCTCTTCGTGAAGTCTCCAGAAATAGGTTTTAAGATTAAAAACCGGGGAGCGTAGAGCTCGCTTGGATGCGTGTTCACATCCGTTGTAGCATCGCGATAATTCATCTTTTTGGACCGCGGAGCTGAGGCTCCGGGGTCATAATTTTGCCTTGTAGCTGAGGTTGCTGCAGGAGCCAAGCTGCCCACTCCTGTAGTCGTGCGGTCGTTAGATGACGACGTCGCGGGGCCCGCATTAGCACCCCTGAACGACGCCGGTACTGGGCTTCCGAATCCCTGCACCGTAAGCGAGTTTCCTCTAGTACTTCCCATCCTGATTTTTTAACGAGGTTAACTCCTCTGCTGTTGGTCCGCGGGAGGGGTTTCAATATATGACCCTCCTACCCTCTATATCTAGAGGGCGTTCCCCTATCCGCCACCCGGGGACGCGCCACGTAGGGGTTTCAGCCTCCCCCCGTGGTCAAATTTAACAATAACATTTTAATACACGATATATATAATACCATTAATATACTATATATATATATAAATATACACATATATTTTTTTTGGGGAATTACTATTGATTAAAAACAAATATATCTTTTTACTACGCTTATACGGCGTCATACTGTAGTATGATTACCAATACAATATAGAACATAGTTAATTCATCATCTAAATACACCTATATATATATTATTTTTACGCATTGTTAGCGAATATCGGCTTTGGGCTAATTGATCATTCCATAATAAATAATTTTACAATCAGCGACTTAAGTGACACAATACTGTACTTTATCAACAATAACGTAAATATCGACTATGTCCATTAAAACAATTGCTAATTCAGTAACACACATGTAGTCTCAGGAAACAATTTTAATTTCTATTTAAAACTTTAATATGTCATAACTCAATAACAAAAATACTTAAACAAAATCCAATCACTGTACAATATTCTACAAACAATTTAGAAACTTTTCGGGCGTAGAACCTACAAGGCTCTAAGTCTCATAGATTTCGACTTATCGCCGTTTATTTTGAACAGTGTATCTATAAAACAAGAACGAGAATAAATCATCATTTTATGTATCCGTAGCAAAATGAGGATAAAATAAATTATATACAGTGGGAAATACTACGCTTCACTTATAAATAACAATTATTAACAAATTGTTGATAATGATTAAATATACAAAATTAGAAAAGACCGATATTCACGTGTACTTGTTATTATTGTTATGGAAATTGGCACATAATGCCTTATAAACATAGTATTATTTGTTAACAATAATTAACAATTGTTAATTAACAATTAACATTTTTATTCATCTCATTGTCACAGTAAATATTGTGAATTGCAATCGCACTGCATGAACGATAAACACATAACAAAAAAACAATGAATTTAAGTTGCAAATTAACAATTTGCTTAACAATAGAGTTATCGTTCACGCACTGCAAAGCAAACAAAACGATACGGCAAATTATTGTCGGAAAATATATATTATACAATTATAGTACCGCTAATTATTATTTAGCGTTACAGTCACGTACATAGATTGATAAGAATAAATATCGAGTTGCAAATCGAGTGTGGGACCGGACGAGGCCCAGACGCACCGTCAGCAGAGATAACGGCCCTCCGTTCTCGGAACGCTTACCGGCGGAGCACACGTGCAAATCTGCTGACGCTGCGGACCCGCTGTGAGATGCTGCGAAGGCACAAGGCCCCACGCTCGGTTCTCCCTCCATCGGTGCGGCAGGCGGCCATCACTCCGCGAGAGTTTCCCCCACCACCGTAAGGTCTTGGTCGCGGGAGTCTTGCTGGATGATGCCGCTAAAACCGAAATTAGTTTTTCATCGACTCTCAATCCGAGCACAATAATTAGCTCTCCCGGAGACACACGCGTCGCGGTGCTCCTTAATTATTTTCAATATTCGTTCATGATCTTAGTGTTCTGTGACTTGAATATTTTTCAACTACTAAACGATTAAAAACGCGGTCAATACCTGACTGTGATCAGGCGGTGTCTTGAGGACCGTTATAAAATATTGTACCCGTGTAACATCGTTATATTTCATAATTAATCAATACTAACTAATTTCCCGCGCATTTATATAAATCTTAATAGTCATACGACGAGTAACATTTGTGTAGTGCTTATTTTAATCAATTATCAATAAATAGTGTTAGTTCAACTGAACTAAGGCGTTTCCTCATTTACGCATTACCGAACCGTACGCATTTGATCAATTGGATAAAGGGTAATTTAACGGAACTACGATTATTTTGCACTTCCATATCAACCCAACACATACATCATACACCACTTTGTACCTTTAACCGTTATTCATTAGAGCTATTAGACTTACGAGTCACTGCCGGCTTATGAATAAATCCTTTAACCCTCGCTTATTCGAGCTGTTAGACTTACGAGTCGCTGCCTGCTTGTGAGTGAGTCCTTAAACCTTTACTTATCAGAGCTGATAGACTTCAGAGTCGCTGCCTGCTCGTAAGTAAATCCGATAACATGTATAACTTGTGCAAGTGCAAACTTCTCGTAATCATTGATTTCAATTTCTTTATTAATTATGGGTCGTAAACGCGCTGGCAAAAGATTTGCTATCCGCAAAGCCATTGCAGTGGCAGCCGTTAATTCGAGACGCGGTAAACCTTCAAAAGAACCTTTGCAGTCCGAATTAAAAATTCTCAACGTTTACTCCTTGTGCGAATATTGGTGGAACAATACTACAATTCCTATTCCCAAGGAAGGACGTCAATTACCGAAAATAGTGTCTATCGAACGTATCACTCATCGTATTTACGTGGTCAGTGGAATCCCTCCGACTGTTCGACTCTTCGGCGGTGCATTCCAATCAGCGGATGCTATACGTGCTGGACCAACAATCGTAGGCGACCGAACGTCCGAGGCTTCGACGGTTCCCGTATCTCCAGACCACGTGGTCACCGATTGACATCATACCCGCTACGCCCGTAGCTCACCCGTATGCGGAAAATTCATCGAAAACAATTCATCGAAAAACAATTCATCGAAAACAATTCATCGAAAACAATTCATCGAAAACACAATTCATCGAAAACAATTCATCGAAAACACAATTCATCGAAAACACAATTCATCGAAAACAATTCATCGAAAACACAATTCGTCGAAAACAATTCATCGAAAACACAATTCGTCGAAAACAATTCATCGAAAACACAATTCATCGAAAACAATTCATCGAAAGCACAATTCATCGAAACACAATTCATCGAAAATAAAATTTCCAAGAAATATAACATAATTTTTTTTTTTTAATTTTTTTTTTCTTAATTGGTTATCAATCCGGAAAGTACAATTTATCAAAAATACATTTTATACATACATCTCTCGACACATCTCGCTTGAACACAACTATTCCACTCAAAATACTATTTCCACACACCCTTCGCCGTGCTCCGCACGCACTCGACTCTTCCACGCAGAATACTATTTCCACACACCCTTCGCCGTGCCCCGCACGCACTCGACTCTTCCACGCAGAATACTCCTTCCACACACCCTTCGCCGTGCCCCTCACGGCGGATGAATTGTTTTCGATGAATTGTGTTTTCGATGAATTGTTTTCGATGAATTGTGTTTCGATGAATTGTGCTTTCGATGAATTGTGTTTTCGATGAATTGTAATTTCGATAAATTGTTTTCGATGAATTGTCATTTCGATGAATTGTGTTTTCGATGAATTGTTTTTGATGAATTGTATTTTCGATGAATTGTATTTTCGATGAATGGTTTTCGATGAATTGTATTTCGATGAATTGTTTTTCGATGAATTTTCCGCATACGACTACCATCAGATATCGGACGATGTCTATACGTTGACGACCTCACGATTTTTGCAACAGGTAAATACATGGGATTAATACGACAAAGACTGCAAAGTGCAATCGATTTAACAAACGAATTTGCCAACGCAAAAGGTTTCCGCTTTGCTGCAAACAAAACACAGTGCATTGACTTCTGCAGGCTTCGCAATGTACAATTCACACCTAGACTCCGACTAGGCGATAGTCCCATTAAAGTTGTTGATGCCACTCGTTTCCTTGGTGTAATTTTCGACAAAAAACTAACGTGGAATGAACACATAAGGTCACTAACGAACAAATGTAAAAACGGCTTGAATGTTATAAGATGTATGGCCAACGTTGAATGGGGATCGAACAGAGTTACCTTGCTACACGTATACAAATCACTTATTCGATCTAAAATAGACTATGGATGTATAATTTACGCATCTGCGCGAAAATCAGTCCTAACAAAACTAGATCCGATACAAAATGCTGGAGTCAGATATGCAATCGGCGCCTATTGTACAAGTCCAACAGAAAGCTCACTCTGTGATGCAGGAGTTACACCATTATACATCAGACGAGACTACTTGACTCTAAATTATGCAATAAACGTCCGAGCACAACCAAATCACATTAATTTCTCTGCCCTCTTCACCGAAGCCGCAATCACAAACACAGAAAGTGACCAATCCCTCAGGGCAAGAGTCCAAAAGCTAGTTCACGAAGCAGGTGTAACAGACGGTCAATCACTTTCGAAAGGCTTCAGTGAGTACCCTCCATGGCTCATACCGCAACCACACTGTAACATAGATCTTGCGGCTTTCAACAAAGCGGACACGAGTAGCGAAGAGTACAAAGCGCAATATCGATATGTCTTGGATCAGTATACCGACGCTATGCATGTGTACACAGATGCATCGAAAATGGGCGGCAGAGTAGGAGGAGCGATAATCTATGGCAACATGTCTCAGAAATGGGCAATGCCACCGTCAACAAGTATTTATACAGCGGAAATGTTTGCAATACACAAAGCACTGCAGATATGCGAAATCCGGAGCAAGAGTACTTCTGTAATTTTTACAGATTCTCTCAGCTCGATTATGGGAATAAGGGATTCGTTTTCGAACGACCCATTAGTCCAGAAAATATCCACATTAAGAACGAAACTGAAAGAAGCAAACAAAATTGTAATATTTGCATGGATACCCGGACACTCCGGAATTCAAGGCAATGAGAAGGCGGATAGAACCGCGAAAGAAGCGGCTAACAGCGGAGAAAACTATATAGCAATCCAAAGACCAGAAGACCTGAAAAGTGAGGCAAAAGAAGAGATGAAAACAAAATGGCAACGAAAATGGGAGGTGAGCACGGCGAAATTGAAGGCAGCAAAACAGAGCGTTACCGAATGGCATTTGCCGATGGGACTGAATCGTCAAGACGATGTAGTAATTACGCGATTACGAATAGGGCATACAAAGCTCACGCATAGTTATTTACTCGCAAAAGAATCAAAACCAATATGCATGGAATGTGGTGTTGATCTGGATGTCGAACACATACTCACTAAGTGTCTAAAATATAGACGATTACGAAGGATACTAAGAATGTCGAAGAGCATCGGAAAAGTATTGGAAAACAACGAAAAAACAATAAAATTGACGCTGGAATTCTGTAAGAAAATAAACATTTATAAAAAAATAGCGGACCTGCGGGCTCGCGCGCTACGCGCGCTCGCGACTATGGGTTGAAATCGACTGAAATATCTCTCTATGTGATATAGATATCTCACCACCGCCGCCGTGTACAAAAATTGAGAAATTAGAACATTTCTGCTTGCCCCCCCCCCCCCCCCCCCCCCCCCCGCCCCTCCCAACCGCCGGGAAAATATTCTAAGTCTTTAGAGGGGCCTTGGCCAGAGATATTCTAAGTCCCTAAAGCCTAAGCCCCTTTAGAATTTTTTTTCGAATATATATATTTATAGGTGATATAGATATCTCACCACCACCGCCGTGTACAAAAATTGAGATATTAGAACATTTCTGCTTATCCCTCCCCCCCCCCCCTCCCCCTCCCTCTGAGAAAATATTTTAAGTCTTTAATATATGATAAATAATATATAATAGGGACTTAGAATATTTCGGCCCGAGGCCCCCTTAGGGACTTAGAATATTTCGGGCCGAGGCTCCCTTAGGGACTTAGAATATTTTCGCTTGGGCCCCTCCAATGGAGAGGGGAGGGGAGGGAGGGGCGGATAGGGGGAGGGGAAGGGGAGGGGAGGGGGGGGGGGGGGGGGTAGGGGGGAGGGGAGGGGAGGGGCCTCGATTCTTGTACACGGCGGCGGCGGCGGCGGCGGCGGCGGCGGTGGCGGCGACAGCGGCGTAATCTTTTTATATATATAGAGAGATATAATGCAAGCGGAAATGAATAACGAAAATAAACTAATTAAAATTGAAAATTGAAATCATATTATATGAGTCGAAAGTCATAAGCAAAGTAATATACAATAAAATGTATACATGATAATGATTTCGGGCTAATGGCCAGAGTAGCCGATGCCGACGAAATAATTAAAAAAAAAAAAAAACCTGGGCTTCGTGAAATCGGGACATAGTTCAATTTCTCATCAAATCGGTTCAAACTCGATGTACGGTAGTCCGAAACAGAAAATTTCATGGGAAACGTACTTTCGGTACGTTTTCGATGAGACATCGGGGTTTCGTAGAAGCGAAAACATTTATTCGATTAATCGGGGCACAGTTCAATTTCTGTAGCGACACTTATCAAACTCAAGCCGGGAGTGTGAGACGCGAAGATTCAATCACAACAGCAAAATTCGATGGAAAAACGCAATATCGGTACGGTTTCGATGAGAAATTATAGTTGGATAGGATGGAAATCTTGTTTTCGTGAAATTGGGACACAGTTCAATTTCTCATCAAATCCGTTCAAACTCGATGTACGGAAGTCCGAAACAGAAAATTTCATGGGAAACGTACTTTCGGTACGTTTTCGATGAGAAATCGTGATTGCGTCGAAGCGAAAACGTGTTTTCGATTCATCGGGGCACGGTCCAATTTGGACAGCGACACCGTTCAAACTCCAGCCAGGAATGTCAGAAGCGAAAATTCCATCTCAACAGCAAAATTCATTGGAAAATCGCACTCTCGGTACGTTTTCGATCAGAATTCGTAGATCGTTAGGGAGAAAATCCTGTTTTCGTTGAATCAAAGCTCGGTCAAATTTCGTCATCGACACTTGTCAAACTCAAACCGGGAGTGTCAGAAGCGAGAATTCTTCTTCGATGAGAAATCGTGATTGCGTTGAAAAGAAAACGCGTTTTCGATCAATCCGGGCACATTGGCACTTGTCAAACTCGAGACGGGAGTGTCAGAAGCGAAGTTTCCAACACAACAGAAAAGTTTATTGGAAAAAAGCACTTTGGGTACGTTTTCGAAGAGAAATCGTGGTTGGATGGAAAGGAAATCTTGTTTTCGTAAAATCGGGGATAGTTCAATTTCTCAACAAATCCGTTCAAACTCGATGAACGGAAATCCAAAACAGAAAATTTCATGAAAAACTTACTTTCGGAACGTATTCCACGAGACGTCGGAGTTTCGTCGAAGCGAAAACGTGTTTTCGATTAATCGGGGCACGGTTCAATTTCTTCAGCGACAATTATTAAACTCGAGCCGTGAATGTCAAAAGTGAATATTCCACCACAACGCAAAATTTACTGGAAAAAAAAACTTGCGGAACGTTTTCGATGAGAAATCGTAATTGGATAGAAGCGAAATCCTGTTTTTCTGAAATCGGGCCATTCTTCTATTTCTCGTCGACTCCGTTCAAACTCGACGTACGGAAGACCGAAACAGAAAAATTCATGAAAAACGTCCTTTCGGTACGATTTCAATGAGAAGTTATAGTTGAATAGGATGGAAATCTTGTTTACGTGGAATTGGGACGTAGTTCAATTTCTCATCAAATCCGTTCAAACTCGATGTACGGGAAGTCCGAAACAGAAAGTTTCGTGGGAAACGTACTTTCGATACGTCTTCGATGAGAAATCGTGATTGCGTTGAGGCGAAAACCTGTTTTCGTGAAATCAGGACATGGTTTAATTTCTCGTCAACTCCGTTCAAACTCGACGTACGGAAGTCCGAAACAGAAAATTTCATGGAAAACGTACTTTGGGTACGTTTCCGATGAGAAATTGTGATTGCGTCGAAGCGAAAACGTGTTTTCGATGAATTGGGGCACGGTTTGATTTGGACATCGACACCGTTCAAACTCGAGCCAGGAATTTCAGAAGCGAAAATTCCATCTCAACAGCAAAATTTATTGGAAAAACGAACTCTCGGTACGTTTTCGATGGGAAGTCATGGTTGGATAGGATGGAAACCTGGGCTTCGTGAAATCGGGACATAGTTCAATTTCTCATCAAATCGGTTCAAACTCGATGTACGGTAGTCCGACACAGAAAATTTCATGGGAAACGTACTTTCGGTACGTTTTCGATGAGACATCGGGGTTTCGTAGAAGCGAAAACATTTATTCGATTTATCGGGGCACGGTCCAATTTCGTCATCGACACTTGTCAAACTCGAGCCGGGAGGGTCAGAAGCGAAGATTCCAACATAATAGAAAAGGTTATTGGAAAAAAGCACTTTGGGTACGTTTTCGAAGAGAACTCGTGGTTGGATGGGAAGGAAATCTTGTTTTCGTAAAATCGGGGATAGTTCAATTTCTCAACAAATCCGTTCAAACTCGATGTAGGGAAATCCGAAACAGAAAATTTCATGAAAAACTTACTTTCGGAACGTCTTCCATGAGACGTCGGAGTTTCGTCGAAGCGAAAAAATGTTTTCGATTAATCGCGGCACGGTTCAATTTCTTCAGCGACACTTATCAAACTCGAGCCGTGAATGTCAGAAGTGAATATTCCACCACAACGCAAATTTACTGGAAAAAGAAACTTGCGGAACGTTTTCGATGAGAAATCGTGGTTGCATAGAATCAAAATCCTGTTCCCTGAAATCGGGCCAGTCTTCTATTTCTCGGCGACTTCGTTCAAACTAGTTGTACGGAAGTCCGGAAGAGAAAATTTCATGGAAAATGTACTTTCAATACGTCTTCGATGATAAAACGTGATTGCGTTGAGGCGAAAACGTGTTTTCGATCGATCCGGGCACATTGGCACTTTCAAACTCGAGCCGGGAGTGCCAGAAGCGAAGATTCCACCACAACAGCAAAATTTAATAAAGAAAGCACTTCAAGTACGTTTTCGATGAGAAATCGTGATTGGATAGAAGCAAAATCCTGTTTTCGTGACATCAAGACATGGTTTAATTTCTCGTCAACTCCGATCAAACTCGACGTACGGAAGTCCGAAACAGAAAATTTCATGGGAAACTTACTTTCGGAACGTATTCCACGAGACGTCGCAGTTTCGTCGAAGCGAAAACGTGTTTTCGATTAATCGGGGCACGGTTCAATTTCTTCAGCGACAATTATCCCTTATTGGAAAAACGAACTCTCGGTACGTTTTCGATGGGAAGTCATGGTTGGATAGGATGGAAACCTGGGCTTCGTGAAATCGGGACATAGTTCAATTTCTCATCAAATCGGTTCAAACTCGATGTACGGTAGTCCGAAACAGAAAATTTCATGGGAAACGTACTTTCGGTACGTTTTCGATGAGACATCGGGGTTTCGTAGAAGCGAAAACATTTATTCGATTAATCGGGGCACAGTTCAATTTCTTCAGCGACACTTATCAAACTCAAGCCGGGAGTGTGAGACGCGAAGATTCAATCACAACAGCAAAATTCGATGGAAAAACGCAATATCGGTACGGTTTCGATGAGAAATTATAGTTGGATAGGATGGAAATCTTGTTTTCGTGAAATTGGGACACAGTTCAATTTCTCATCAAATCCGTTCAAACTCGATGTACGGAAGTCCGAAACAGCAAATTTCATGGGAAACGTACTTTCGGTACGTTTTCGATGAGAAATCGTGATTGCGTCGAATCGAAAACGTGTTTTCGATTCATCGGGGCACGGTCCAATTTGGACAGCGACACCGTTCAAACTCCAGCCAGGAATGTCAGAAGCGAAAATTCCATCTCAACAGCAAAATTCATTGGAAAATCGCACCTCGGTACGTTTTCGATCAGAATTCGTAGATCGTTGGGGAGAAAATCCTGTTTTCGTTGAATCAAAGCTCGGTCCAATTTCGTCATCGACACTTGTCAAACTCAAACCGGGAGTGTCAGAAGCGAGAATTCTTCTTCAATGAGAAATCGTGATTGCGTTGAAAAGAAAACGCGTTTTCGATCAATCCGGGCACATTGGCACTTGTCAAACTCGAGACGGGAGTGTCAGAAGCGAAGTTTCCAACACAACAGAAAAGTTTATTGGAACAAAGCACTTTGGGTACGTTTTCGAAGAGAAATCGTGGTTGGATGGAAAGGAAATCTTGTTTTCGTAAAATCGGGGATAGTTCAATTTCTCAACAAATCCGTTCAAACTCGATGAACGGAAATCCGAAACAGAAAATTTCATGAAAAACTTACTTTCGGAACGTATTCCACGAGACGTCGGAGTTTCGTCGAAGCGAAAACGTGTTTTCGATTAATCGGGGCACGGTTCAATTTCTTCAGCGACAATTATCCCTTATTGGAAAAACGAACTCTCGGTACGTTTTCGATGGGAAGTCATGGTTGGATAGGATGGAAACCTGGGCTTCGTGAAATCGGGACATAGTTCAATTTCTCATCAAATCGGTTCAAACTCGATGTACGGTAGTCCGAAACAGAAAATTTCATGGGAAACGTACTTTCGGTACGTTTTCGATGAGACATCGGGGTTTCGTAGAAGCGAAAACATTTATTCGATTAATCGGGGCACAGTTCAATTTCTTCAGCGACACTTATCAAACTCAAGCCGGGAGTGTGAGACGCGAAGATTCAATCACAACAGCAAAATTCGATGGAAAAACGCAATATCGGTACGGTTTCGATGAGAAATTATAGTTGGATAGGATGGAAATCTTGTTTTCGTGAAATTGGGACACAGTTCAATTTCTCATCAAATCCGTTCAAACTCGATGCACTAATACCTATGTCTAGGGCTAATGGCCATAGAAGCCGACGCCGACAAATAAATTAAAAAAAAAAAAAAAAAAAATCTCGGTACGTTTTCGATGGGATGTTACGTCGCGGCTTTATTTTGTTGATGCTCGTTTCAAGCGATTTCGAGTTTATCGTCGTTATCGTCGATTTTTCACCGATGATTCGATTGATTTCGCGTTTCTACGAACAACCACGTTCGGAACGAAGAATAAAGTTGTAAATGATTGCTCCTTGTTGGGTTTAGACCGGAATGCGCCGGTCAGGGATCGGAGCAAATGTCTTTTACGGTGAAAAGTGATGAATGATATTTTATTTTGGGGGTTAATCCCATTGTTTGCATTTTAATAGTTGATTGATTGTTTGCCAATTGCGTGTATGGGCGTAGCGGGTTGTAGTCGAGAATATTCATTATGTTTACGAACATACAATCTTCCGAATAAAAGAAGAAGTATTTAAATTTAATTGCAATTAGCCGACTCACAGTCGTCATCGATTCATTGGTGGTAATTTCACAAGAATAAGGATCGGAATTACCCGAGCGCACGATAAAGAGCGCCTCATGGTAATAAGGAAATTGTGGAGATAGCAATATGTGTTGAGTTATCGATGAGGAGAGTGTATTAAAATCCTGACACCGATAATTAATTGCGAATTAAAAAGTAGAAATGAATATTCTCTGTCAAATTAATTGAATTGATGGATAGGTTTCATCGTTCGATTTCACACGTGTGTTGCACCGTCGTCGTAAATGACGAAACAGAAGGAAGCTCATTCGAGCTAACATGATTTAATAAAAGTATGGGTTAATTATATTTTTCGGTACACCGAGTTTACAATTTTCACGTTGATATTGATTCACATTTTGTTTTAATTATATTTGTTGTGTAATTCGCTGAATGTCTGAATTTGATTGTATTATAATTAATGTTCGCATAATTGATTTTGGCGGTTTATAAAGTTCATTAATGATGTTCGATATTAGTTAGTTTATGATGTCAGATCACATGTTCGGTGAATTCACTCGCGTTTCGATATCTTGTATCGGTCACTCGGTACCGCCCGGTCACAGCCAGGTATCGAAATCGCGATATTAAAAATAATGTTTACAAAAATTGCGTCACTAAGATCGCGGTAAACGAATAATTTATAATTGACAAATTTGTTTAAATATTTTACGTGCGCGTACATGTCTTCGCACGGAGCTAGACTCGCAGAGAGATGTTGATAGTTTGAACGAAGAATCTAGACTTTTATTATTTATGTAAGTTGTTTTTGATATTTTAATTTTACGTGAGGGGACATGACTGTCCCGATACGGAGTTAACTTCGCAGAGATGTTAATTGTTTTAACGACGGATGTAGACTGAGGAGCTCCGAAGGAGCTCCGGACAACGCGACAAGCGCAATGGTGGGGGTACCCGTAAGTGGGGACACCGCGCATGGAGGCGTAGCGGAACGCCTACCGATGGTGGGGGAACTCGCGCGTGGAGCCGTGTGTTGACGCAGCATCCCACGGTTCCAAACTGCTGAGTTTGCAATTTTGCACGTGTGCGCTTATCACGGCGGATTTCTCGAGAAGCGAGATTATTATTTTGCTGACTGAATGTCTGGGCCTCATCCGGTCCCACAGTCGACTGGATATCCGATATTTATTGTTATCGTACTAACGTACGTGACTTATTGTTAATTAGTTATTAACTGCGAAATGTATAGTTATTTAACAAATATTGTCCTATATAGTATCAATATTTATGATATAAGAATTTATATTGTCTCGTATGAACAATGAATATTTAATTTAAACGAATTGTTATTTATTAGAATTGTTCATACGACAGACAATTTACAAAAAGAATTTTATTAATTATGAAAATGTCAAATTAACATTGTTATAATATAACATTTTCTATTAGTCAATTGCAAATCGTGTCATATAGAAATGAATAAAATATTGTTAATTGTTAATTAACAATAATCGGATTTTAATGTATTGTTCGCACAATTTTTATAATTGTAATAATAGTGAGCACGATTATTACTCTTTTTGTAATTTTACATTTACGATAAATATTGAAAAGTTGTTAACAAATGTCATTTACGGGTAATAGTATTTTGTAGTGTATGTCATACTATATTGTTACTATTGTTATTTTTTACTTTGATTTCGCCTCACGCGAATATAAAATCATTTTTAACGATGTTTTCACAAAAGGATACAATTTTACAAAAACGTAGAAAAACTCGTAAAATACAAGTCTAAAAGCTAGAAACATTCTAGGACCAAAAAGTTTCTAAATTATTTTTGGGATTTGATAGCATAATTGGATTTTGTTTAAATGCTTTTGTTACTGTGCTATAGCATGTTAAACTTTTTCATCAAAATGTTAAAATATTTGTGACACGATATATTCATTAATTAGAATTAATATCGATTAATAAAATGATTAATAAAAAGAAAGTTGTATGACTATTTTTATTTTACAATTGATTTCCTTTTTATTGAAAGGGTTTGATTTCGGAAAACTTTTATATTCATGTGATATCGTATTCAAACTTTCATTTTGAATATAAAAAAATGCCAACATTTTGATTTTAACAGCCCTAGTTTATTCTGAATTGGCTGGAAATTAATTTGAGTTTTTGTGTTTTCTTAATGTTTTTGAATTGTTTAAATCAAATTTATAAATGCGTAACTTTTTATATTTCGTTACAAAAAACATAATGTTTTTTATGAAACTGAGAAATACAGCCCTTTCGCTTGTATATGTTCTTTTGTTTTTAACGATAACTCGATAAATTAATTAGATTATTATTTTTGTTATTAGCTGTTTCAATATGAAAAATTGGTTTATACGGCATATTGCCTATTTATTAGAGTATTTCATTATTATGGAATTTTGCTCATTTTTGAATTACCAAATATAATTCTTATTTGATTTCCGTTGTATTATTTAATACATTTTTTTTTGTAAATTGCAATAAATAAGAGTTGTCTAAAATTTACCAATTTTTGACTGGGCGTCGAACCCAGGACGTAACAGGGAAGTCATGGTTGGATAGGATCGAAACCTGGGCTTCGTGAAATCGGGACATAGTTCAATTTCTCATCAAATCGGTTCAAACTCGATGTACGGTAGTCCGAAACAGAAAATTTCATGGGAAACGTACTTTCGGTACGATTTCGATGAGACATCGTGGTTTCGTCAAAACGAAAACATGTTTTCGATTTATCGGGGCACGGTTCAATTTCGTCATCGACACCTTTGAAACTCGAGCCGGGAGGGTCAGAAGCGAAGATTCCAACATAATAGAAAAGGTTATTGGAAAAAAGCACTTTGGGTACGTTTTCGAAGAGAACTCGTGGTTGGATGGGAAGGAAATCTTGTTTTCGTAAAATCGGGGATAGTTCAATTTCTCAACAAATCCGTTCAAACTCGATGTACGTAAATCCGAAACAGAAAATGTCATGAAAAACTTACTTTCGGAACGTCTTCCATGAGACGTCGGAGTTTCGTCGAAGCGAAAACATTTATTCGATTTATCGGGGCACGGTCCAATTTCGTCATCGACACTTGTCAAACTCGAGCCGGGAGGGTCAGAAGCGAAGATTCCAACATAATAGAAAAGGTTATTGGAAAAAAGCACTTTGGGTACGTTTTCGAAGAGAACTCGTGGTTGCTTTGCGGAAAATTCATCGAAAACAATTCATCGAAAACAATTCATCGAAACACAATTCATCGAAAACAATTCATCGAAAACAATTCATCGAAAACACAATTCATCGAAAACAATTCATCGAAAACACAATTCATCGAAAACAATTAATCGAAAACACAATTCATCGAAAACAATTCATCGAAAACACAATTCATCGAAAACAATTCATCGAAAGCACAATTCATCGAAAACACAATTCATCGAAAGCACAATTCATCGAAACACAATTCATCGAAAACAATTCATCGAAAACAATTCATCCGCCGTGAGGGGCACGGCGAAGGGTGTGTGGAAATAGTATTCTGCGTGGAAGAGTCGAGTGCGTGCGGGGCACGGCGAAGGGTGTGTGGAAATAGTATTCTGCGTGAAAGAGTCGAGTGCGTGCGGGGCACGGCGTTGGGTGTGTGGAAATAGTATTCTGCGTGGAAGAGTCGAGTGCGTGCGGAGCACGGCGAAGGGTGTGTGGAAATAGTATTTTGAGTGGAATAGTTGTGTTCAAGCGAGATGTGTCGAGAGATGTATGTATAAAATGTATTTTTGATAAATTGTACTTTCCGGATTGATAACCAATTAAGAAAAAAAAAAAAAAAAAAAAAAATTATGTTATATTTCTTGGAAATTTTATTTTCGATGAATTGTATTTTCGATGAATTGTGTTTTCGATGAATTGTTTTCGATGAATTGTGTTTCGATGAATTGTGCTTTCGATGAATTGTTTTCGATGAATTGTGTTTTCGATGAATTGTTTTCGACGAATTGTGTTTTCGATGAATTGTTTTCGACGAATTGTGTTTTCGATGAATTGTTTTCGATGAATTGTTTTCGATGAATTGTTTTTCGATGAATTGTTTTCGATGAATTTTCCGCATACGCTCGTGGTTGGATGGGAAGGAAATCTTGTTTTCGTAAAATCGGGGATAGTTCAATTTCTCAACAAATCCGTTCAAACTCGATGTACGGAAATCGGAAACAGAACATTTCATGAAAAACTTACTTTCGGAACGTCTTCCATGAGACGTCGGAGTTTCGTCGAAGCGAAAAAATGTTTTCGATTAATCGCGGCACGGTTCAATTTTTTCAGCGACACTTATCAAACTCGAGCCGTGAATGTCAGAAGTGAATATTTCACCACAACGCAAATTTACTGGAAAAAGAAACTTGCGGAACGTTTTCGATGAGAAATCGTCGTTGCATAGAATCAAAATCCTGATTTCCTGAAATCGGGCCAGTCTTCAATTTCTCGGCGACTTCGTTCAAACTAGTTGTACGGAAGTCCGGAACAGAATATTATGGAAAATGTACTTTCGATACGTCTTCGATGAGAAATCGTGATTGCGTTGAGGCGAAAACGTGTTTTCGATCGATCCGGGCACATTGGCACTTTTCAAACTCGAGCCGGGAGTGTCAGAAGCGAAGATTCTACCACAACAGCAAAATTTAATAAGAAACGCACTTCCAGTACGTTTTCGATGAGAAATCGTGATTGGATAGAAGTAAAATCCTGTTTTCGTGAAATCAGGACATGGTTTAATTTCTCGTCAACTCCGTTCAAACTCGACGTACGGAAGTCCGAAACCGAAAATTTCATGGAAAACGTACTTTGGGTACGTTTCCGATGAGAAATCGTGATTGCGTCGAAGCGAAAACGTGTTTTCGATGAATTGGGGCACGGTTTGATTTGGACATCGACCCCGTTCAAACTCGAGCCAGGAATTTCAGCAGCGAAAATTCCATCTCAACAGCAAAATTTATTGGAAAAACGCACTCTCGGTACGTTTTCGATGGGAAGTCATGGTTGGATAGGATGGAAACCTGGGCTTCGTGAAATCGGGACATAGTTCAATTTCTCATCAAATCGGTTCAAACTCGATGTACGGTAGTCCGAAACAGAAAATTTCATGGGAAACGTACTTTCGGTACGTTTTCGATGAGACATCGGGGTTTCGTAGAAGCGAAAACATTTATTCGATTAATCGGGGCACAGTTCAATTTCTTCAGCGACACTTATCAAACTCAAGCCGGGAGTGTGAGACGCGAAGATTCAATCACAACAGCAAAATTCGATGGAAAAACGCAATATCGGTACAGTTTCGATGAGAAATTATAGTTGGATAGGATGGAAATCTTGTTTTCGTGAAATTGGGACACAGTTCAATTTCTCATCAAATCCGTTCAAACTCGATGTACGGTAGTCCGAAACAGAAAATTTCGTGGGAAACGTACTTTCGGAACGTTTTCGATGAGACATCGGGGTTTCGTAGAAGCGAAAACATGTATTCGATTAATCGGGGCACAGTTCAATTTCTTCAGCGACACTTGTCAAACTCAAGCCGGGAGTGTGCGACGCGACTATTCAATCACAACAGCAAAATTCGATGGAAAAACGCAATATCGGTACGGTTTCGATGAGAAATTATAGTTGGATTGGATGGAAATCTTGTTATCGTGAAATTGGGACACAGTTCAATTTCTCATCAAATCCGTACCATTCGAAACGTACTTTCGGTACCATTTCGATGAGACATCGTGGTTTCGTCAAAACGAAAACATGTTTTCGATTTATCGGGGCACGGTCCAATTTGAACATCGACACCTTCGAAATTCGAGACGGGAGTGTCAGAAGCGAAGTTTCCAACACAACAGAAAAGTTTATTGGAAAAAAGCACTTTGGGTACGTTTTCGAAGAGAAATCGTGGTTGGATGGGAAGGAAATCTTGTTTTCGTAAAATCGGGGATAGTTCAATTTCTCAACAAATCCGTTCAAACTCGATGTACGGAAATCGGAAACAGAACATTTCATGAAAAACTTACTTTCGGAACGTCTTCCATGAGACGTCGGAGTTTCGTCGAAGCGAAAAAATGTTTTCGATTAATCGCGGCACGGTTCAATTTTTTCAGCGACACTTATCAAACTCGAGCCGTGAATGTCAGAAGTGAATATTTCACCACAACGCAAATTTACTGGAAAAAGAAACTTGCGGAACGTTTTCGATGAGAAATCGTCGTTGCATAGAATCAAAATCCTGATTTCCTGAAATCGGGCCAGTCTTCAATTTCTCGGCGACTTCGTTCAAACTAGTTGTACGGAAGTCCGGAACAGAATATTATGGAAAATGTACTTTCGATACGTCTTCGATGAGAAATCGTGATTGCGTTGAGGCGAAAACGTGTTTTCGATCGATCCGGGCACATTGGCACTTTTCAAACTCGAGCCGGGAGTGTCAGAAGCGAAGATTCTACCACAACAGCAAAATTTAATAAGAAACGCACTTCCAGTACGTTTTCGATGAGAAATCGTGATTGGATAGAAGTAAAATCCTGTTTTCGTGAAATCAGGACATGGTTTAATTTCTCGTCAACTCCGTTCAAACTCGACGTACGGAAGTCCGAAACCGAAAATTTCATGGAAAACGTACTTTGGGTACGTTTCCGATGAGAAATCGTGATTGCGTCGAAGCGAAAACGTGTTTTCGATGAATTGGGGCACGGTTTGATTTGGACATCGACCCCGTTCAAACTCGAGCCAGGAATTTCAGCAGCGAAAATTCCATCTCAACAGCAAAATTTATTGGAAAAACGCACTCTCGGTACGTTTTCGATGGGAAGTCATGGTTGGATAGGATGGAAACCTGGGCTTCGTGAAATCGGGACATAGTTCAATTTCTCATCAAATCGGTTCAAACTCGATGTACGGTAGTCCGAAACAGAAAATTTCATGGGAAACGTACTTTCGGTACGTTTTCGATGAGACATCGGGGTTTCGTAGAAGCGAAAACATTTATTCGATTAATCGGGGCACAGTTCAATTTCTTCAGCGACACTTATCAAACTCAAGCCGGGAGTGTGAGACGCGAAGATTCAATCACAACAGCAAAATTCGATGGAAAAACGCAATATCGGTACAGTTTCGATGAGAAATTATAGTTGGATAGGATGGAAATCTTGTTTTCGTGAAATTGGGACACAGTTCAATTTCTCATCAAATCCGTTCAAACTCGATGTACGGTAGTCCGAAACAGAAAATTTCGTGGGAAACGTACTTTCGGAACGTTTTCGATGAGACATCGGGGTTTCGTAGAAGCGAAAACATGTATTCGATTAATCGGGGCACAGTTCAATTTCTTCAGCGACACTTGTCAAACTCAAGCCGGGAGTGTGCGACGCGACTATTCAATCACAACAGCAAAATTCGATGGAAAAACGCAATATCGGTACGGTTTCGATGAGAAATTATAGTTGGATTGGATGGAAATCTTGTTATCGTGAAATTGGGACACAGTTCAATTTCTCATCAAATCCGTACCATTCGAAACGTACTTTCGGTACCATTTCGATGAGACATCGTGGTTTCGTCAAAACGAAAACATGTTTTCGATTTATCGGGGCACGGTCCAATTTGAACATCGACACCTTCGAAATTCGAGACGGGAGTGTCAGAAGCGAAGTTTCCAACACAACAGAAAAGTTTATTGGAAAAAAGCACTTTGGGTACGTTTTCGAAGAGAAATCGTGGTTGGATGGAAAGGAAATCTTGTTTTCGTAAAATCGGGGATAGTTCAATTTCTCAACAAATCCGTTCAAACTCGATGAACGGAAATCCGAAACAGAAAATTTCATGAAAAACTTACTTTCGGAACGTCTTCCATGAGACGTCGTAGTTTCGTCGAAGCGAAAAAATGTTTTCGATTAATCGCGGCACGGTTCAATTTTTTCAGCGACACTTATCAAACTCGAGCCGTGAATGTCAGAAGTGAATATTCCACCACAACGCAAATTTACTGGAAAAAGAAACTTGCGGAACGTTTTCGATGAGAAATCGTGGTTGCATAGAATCAAAATCCTGTTTTCCTGAAATCGGGCCAGTCTTCTATTTCTCGGCGACTTCGTTCAAACTAGTTGTACGGAAGTCCGGAACAGAAAATTTCATGGAAAATGTAGTTTCGATACGTCTTCGATGAGAAATCGTGATTGCGTTGAGGCGAAAACGTGTTTTCGATCGATCCGGGCACATTGGCACTTTCAAACTCGAGACGGGAGTGCCAGAAGCGAAGATTCCACCACAACAGCAAAATTTAATAAAAAACGCACTTCCAGTACGTTTTCGATGAGAAATCGTGATAGGATAGAAGCAAAATCCTGTTTTCGTGAAATCAGGACATGGTTTAATTTCTCGTCAACTCCGTTCAAACTCGACGTACGGAAGTCCGAAACCGAAAATTTCATGGAAAACGTACTTTGGGTACGTTTCCGATGAGAAATCGTGATTGCGTCGAAGCGAAAACGTGTTTTCGATGAATTGGGGCACGGTTTGATTTGGACATCGACACCGTTCAAACTCGAGCCAGGAATTTCAGCAGCGAAAATTCCATCTCAACGGCAAAATTTATTGGAAAAACGCACTCTCGGTACGTTTTCGATGAGAAATCATGGTTGGATAGGATGGAAACCTGGGCTTCGTGAAATCGGGACATAGTTCAATTTCTCATCAAATCGGTTCAAACTCGATGTACGGTAGTCCGAAACAGAAAATTTCATGGGAAACGTACTTTCGGTACGTTTTCGATGAGACATCGGGGTTTCGTAGAAGCGAAAACATTTATTCGATTAATCGGGGCACAGTTCAATTTCTTCAGCGACACTTATCAAACTCAAGCCGGGAGTGTGAGACGCGAAGATTCAATCACAACAGCAAAATTCGATGGAAAAACGCAATATCGGTACGGTTTCGATGAGAAGTTATAGTTGGATAGGATGGAAATCTTGTTTTCGTGAAATTGGGACACAGTTCAATTTCTCATCAAATCCGTTCAAACTCGATGTACGGAAGTCCGAAACAGAAAATTTCATGGGAAACGTACTTTCGGTACGTTTTCGATGAGACATCGGGGTTTCGTAGAAGCGAAAACATTTATTCGATTTATCGGGGCACGGTCCAATTTCGTCATCGACACTTGTCAAACTCGAGCCGGGAGGGTCAGAAGCGAAGATTCCAACATAATAGAAAAGGTTATTGGAAAAAAGCACTTTGGGTACGTTTTCGAAGAGAACTCGTGGTTGCTTTGCGGAAAATTCATCGAAAACAATTCATCGAAACACAATTCATCGAAAACAATTCATCGAAAACAATTCATCGAAAACACAATTCATCGAAAACACAATTCATCGAAAACAATTCATCGAAAACACAATTCATCGAAAACAATTAATCGAAAACACAATTCATCGAAAACAATTCATCGAAAACACAATTCATCGAAAACAATTCATCGAAAGCACAATTCATCGAAAACACAATTCATCGAAAGCACAATTCATCGAAACACAATTCATCGAAAACAATTCATCGAAAACACAATTCATCGAAAACAATTCATCCGCCGTGAGGGGCACGGCGAAGGGTGTGTGGAAATAGTATTCTGCGTGGAAGAGTCGAGTGCGTGCAGGGCACGGCGAAGGGTGTGTGGAAATAGTATTCTGCGTGAAAGAGTCGAGTGCGTGCGGGGCACGGCGTTGGGTGTGTGGAAATAGTATTCTGCGTGGAAGAGTCGAGTGCGTGCGGAGCACGGCGAAGGGTGTGTGGAAATAGTATTTTGAGTGGAATAGTTGTGTTCAAGCGAGATGTGTCGAGAGATGTATGTATAAAATGTATTTTTGATAAATTGTACTTTCCGGATTGATAACCAATTAAGAAAAAAAAAATAAAAAAAAAAAATTATGTTATATTTCTTGGAAATTTTATTTTCGATGAATTGTATTTTCGATGAATTGTTTTCGATGAATTGTGTTTCGATGAATTGTGCTTTCGATGAATTGTTTTCGATGAATTGTGTTTTCGATGAATTGTGTTTTCGATGAATTGTTTTCGACGAATTGTGTTTTCGATGAATTGTTTTCGACGAATTGTGTTTTCGATGAATTGTTTTCGATGAATTGTTTTCGATGAATTGTTTTCGATGAATTGTTTTTCGATGAATTGTTTTCGATGAATTTTCCGCATACGCTCGTGGTTGGATGGGAAGGAAATCTTGTTTTCGTAAAATCGGGGATAGTTCAATTTCTCAACAAATCCGTTCAAACTCGATGTACGGAAATCCGAAACAGAACATTTCATGAAAAACTTACTTTCGGAACGTCTTCCATGAGACGTCGGAGTTTCGTCGAAGCGAAAAAATGTTTTCGATTAATCGCGGCACGGTTCAATTTTTTCAGCGACACTTATCAAACTCGAGCCGTGAATGTCAGAAGTGAATATTTCACCACAACGCAAATTTACTGGAAAAAGAAACTTGCGGAACGTTTTCGATGAGAAATCGTCGTTGCATAGAATCAAAATCCTGATTTCCTGAAATCGGGCCTGTCTTCTATTTCTCGGCGACTTCGTTCAAACTAGTTGTACGGAAGTCCGGAACAGAATATTATGGAAAATGTACTTTCGATACGTCTTCGATGGGAAATCGTGATTGCGTTGAGGCGAAAACGTGTTTTCGATCGATCCGGGCACATTGGCACTTTTCAAACTCGAGCCGGGAGTGTCAGAAGCGAAGATTCTACCACAACAGCAAAATTTAATAAGAAACGCACTTCCAGTACGTTTTCGATGAGAAATCGTGATTGGATAGAAGTAAAATCCTGTTTTCGTGAAATCAGGACATGGTTTAATTTCTCGTCAACTCCGTTCAAACTCGACGTACGGAAGTCCGAAACCGAAAATTTCATGGAAAACGTACTTTGGGTACGTTTCCGATGAGAAATCGTGATTGCGTCGAAGCGAAAACGTGTTTTCGATGAATTGGGGCACGGTTTGATTTGGACATGAACACCGTTCAAACTCGAGCCAGGAATTTCAGCAGCGAAAATTCCATCTCAACAGCAAAATTTATTGGAAAAACGCACTCTCGGTACGTTTTCGATGGGAAGTCATGGTTGGATAGGATGGAAACCTGGGCTTCGTGAAATCGGGACATAGTTCAATTTCTCATCAAATCGGTTCAAACTCGATGTACGGAAGTCCGAAACAGAAAATTTCATGGGAAACGTACTTTCGGTACGTTTTCGATGAGACATCGGGGTTTCGTAGAAGCGAAAACATTTATTCGATTAATCGGGGCACAGTTCAATTTCTTCAGCGACACTTATCAAACTCAAGCCGGGAGTGTGAGACGCGAAGATTCAATCACAACAGCAAAATTCGATGGAAAAACGCAATATCGGTACGGTTTCGATGAGAAATTATAGTTGGATAGGATGGAAATCTTGTTTTCGTGAAATTGGGACACAGTTCAATTTCTCATCAAATCCGTTCAAACTCGATGTACGGTAGTCCGAAACAGAAAATTTCGTGGGAAACGTACTTTCGGAACGTTTTCGATGAGACATCGGGGTTTCGTAGAAGCGAAAACATGTATTCGATTAATCGGGGCACAGTTCAATTTCTTCAGCGACACTTGTCAAACTCAAGCCGGGAGTGTGAGACGCGACTATTCAATCACAACAGCAAAATTCGATGGAAAAACGCAATATCGGTACGGTTTCGATGAGAAATTATAGTTGGATTGGATGGAAGTCTTGTTTTCGTGAAATTGGGACACAGTTCAATTTCTCATCAAATCCGTACCATTCGAAACGTACTTTCGGTACCATTTCGATGAGACATCGTGGTTTCGTCAAAACGAAAACATGTTTTCGATTTATCGGGGCACGGTCCAATTTGAACATCGACACCTTCGAAATTCGAGACGGGAGTGTCAGAAGCGAAGTTTCCAACACAACAGAAAAGTTTATTGGAAAAAAGCACTTTGGGTACGTTTTCGAAGAGAACTCGTGGTTGGATGGGAAGGAAATCTTGTTTTCGTAAAATCGGGGATAGTTCAATTTCTCAACAAATCCGTTCAAACTCGATGTACGGAAATCCGAAACAGAACATTTCATGAAAAACTTACTTTCGGAACGTCTTCCATGAGACGTCGGAGTTTCGTCGAAGCGAAAAAATGTTTTCGATTAATCGCGGCACGGTTTAATTTCTTCAGCGACACTTTTCAAACTCGAGTAGTGAATGTCAGAAGTGAATATTCCACCACAACGCAAATTTACTGGAAAAAGAAACTTGCGGAACGTTTTCGATGAGAAATCGTCGTTGCATAGAATCAAAATCCTGATTTCCTGAAATCGGGCCAGTCTTCTATTTCTCGGCGACTTCGTTCAAACTAGTTGTACGGAAGTCCGGAACAGAATATTATGGAAAATGTACTTTCAATACGTCTTCGATGAGAAATCGTGATTGCGTTGAGGCGAAAACGTGTTTTCGATCGATCCGGGCACATTGGCACTTGTCAAACTCGAGACGGGAGTGTCAGAAGCGAAGTTTCCAACACAACAGAAAAGTTTATTGGAAAAAAGCACTTTGGGTACGTTTTCGAAGAGAACTCGTGGTTGGATGGAAAGGAAATCTTGTTTTCGTAAAATCGGGGATAGTTCAATTTCTCAACAAATCCGTTCAAACTCGATGTACGGAAATCCGAAACAGAAATTTTCATGAAAAACTTACTTTCGGAACGTATTCCACGAGACGTCGGAGTTTCGTCGAAGCGAAAACGTGTTTTCGATTAATCGGGGCACGGTCCAATTTGGACAGCGACACCGTTCAAACTCAAGCCAGGAATGTCAGAAGCGAAAATTCCATCTCAACAGTCAAAACGAAAACATGTTTTCGATTTATCGGGGCACGGTCCAATTTGAACATCGACACCTTTGAAATTCGAACCGGGAGGGTCAGAAGCGAAGATTCCAACATAATAGAAAAGGTTATTGGAAAAAAGCACTTTGGGTACGTTTTCGAAGAGAACTCGTGGTTGGATGGGAAGGAAATCTTGTTTTCGTAAAATCGGGGATAGTTCAATTTCTCAACAAATCCGTTCAAACTCGATGTACGGAATTCCGAAACAGAAAATTTCATGAAAAACTTACTTTCGGTACGTCTTCCATGAGACATCGGTGTTTCGTCGAAGCGAAAACATGGTTTCGATTAGTCGGGGCACGGTTCAATTTCTTCAGCGACACTTATCAAACTCGAGCCGTGAATGTCAGAAGTGAAGATTCCACCACAACGGCAAAATTTATTGGAAAAAGAAACTTGCGGAACGTTTTCGATGAGAAATCGTGGTTGCATAGAATCAAAATCCTGTTTTCCTGAAATCGGGCCAGTCTTCTATTTCTCGGCGACTCCGTTTAAACTAGTTGTACGGAAGTCCGGAACAGAAAATTTCATGGAAAATGTACTTTCGATACGTCTTCGATGAGAAATCGTGATTGCGTTGAGGCGAAAACGTGTTTTCGATCGATCCGGGCACATTGGCACTTTTCAAACTCGAGCCGGGAGTGTCAGAAGCGAAGATTCCACCACAACAGCAAAATTTAGTAAAACAACGCACTTCCAGTACGTTTTCGATGTGAAATCGTGATTGGATAGAAGCAAAATCCTGTTTTGGTGAAATCAGGACATGGGTTAATTTCTCGTCAACTCCGTTCAAACTCGACGTACGGAAGTTCGAAACAGAAAATTTTATGGAAAACCTACTTTGGGTACGTTTTCGATGAGAAATCGTGATTGCGTCGAAGCGAAAACGTGTTTTCGATGAATTGGGGCACGGTCCAATTTGGACAGCGACACCGTTCAAACTCCAGCCAGGAATGTCAGAAGCGAAAATTCCATCTCAACAGCAAAATTCATTGGAAAATCGCACTCTCGGTACGTTTTCGATCAGAATTCGTAGATCGTTAGGGAGAAAATCCTGTTTTCGTTGAATCAAAGCTCGGTCCAATTTCGTCATCGACACTTGTCAAACTCAAACCGGGAGTGCCAGAAGCGAGAATTCTTCTTCGATGAGAAATCGTGATTGCGTTGAAAAGAAAACGCGTTTTCGATCAATCCGGGCACATTGCCACTTGTCAAACTCGAGACGGGAGTGTCAGAAGCGAAGTTTCCAACACAACAGAAAAGTTTATTGGAAAAAAGCACTTTGGGTACGTTTTCGAAGAGAAATCGTGGTTGGATGGAAAGGAAATCTTGTTTTCGTAAAATCGGGGATAGTTCAATTTCTCAACAAATCCGTTCAAACTCGACGTACGGAAGTCCGAAACAGAAAATTTCATGGAAAACGTACTTTGGGTACGTTTCCGATGAGAAATCGTGATTGCGTCGAAGCGAAAACGTGTTTTCGATGAATTGGGGCACGGTTTGATTTGGACATCGACACCGTTCAAACTCGAGCCAGGAATGTCAGAAGCGAAAATTCCATCTCAACAGCAAAATTTATTGGAAAAACGAACTCTCGGTACGTTTTCGATGGGAAGTCATGGTTGGATAGGATGGAAACCTGTGCTTCGTGAAATCGGGACATAGTTCAATTTCTCATCAAATCGGTTCAAACTCGATGTACGGTAGTCCGAAACAGAAAATTTCATGGGAAACGTACTTTCGGTCCGTTTTCGATGAGACATCGGGGGTTCGTAGAAGCGAAAACATTTATTCGATTAATCGGGGCACAGTTCAATTTCTTCAGCGACACTTATCAAACTCAAGCCGGGAGTGTGAGACGCGAAGATTCAATCACGACAGCAAAATTCGATGGAAAAACGCAATATCGGTACGGTTTCGATGAGAAATTATAGTTGGATAGGATGGAAATCTTGTTTTCGTGAAATTGGGACACAGTTCAATTTCTCATCAAATCCGTTCAAACTCGATGTACGGGAAGACCGAAACAGAAAGTTTCATGGGAAACGTACTTTCGATACGATTTCGATGAGACATCGTGGTTTCGTCAAAACGAAAACATTTTTTCGATTTATCGGAGCACGGTCCAATCTCTTCAGCGATACTTATCAAACTCGAGCCGTGAATGTCAAAAGTGAATATTCCAATACAACGCAAAATTTACTGGAAAAAAAAACTTGCGGAACGTTTTCGCTGAGAAATCGTAGTTGGATAGAAACGAAATCCTGTTTTCCTGAAATCGGGCCAGCCTTCTATTTCTCGGCGACTCCGTTCAAACTCGACGTACGGAAGTCCGAAACAGAAAATTTCATGGAAAATGTACTTTCGATACGTCTTCGATGAGAAATCGTGATTGCGTTGAGGCGAAAACGTGTTTTCGATCGATCCGGGCACTAAACGAGCACAAATTAGAGATTTTATTCAAAGTTCAAGTTTCACGCAGATAATAACTCCCCCGACATTCATTATGCAGGGCAACAGAGATACAACACCGGATCTCTTATTTTGTACGCAAAATATTAGAAATAACATTTCTAACATCAAAGTTATACCCGATTTAGGAAGCGATCATCTTTCAATAATTGTTTCAATAGACACTGGCGCGATTTTAGATCAACCACCGTCTTCTGAGAAATACAATTTCAGCAAGGCAAATGTAGAGCAGATTAATCAAGAGGTTAACTAATTCCTCGATGCAAATAGTAATACGTCGATTTCACACGAATTCATAGATAACTTTAACACTAAACTATCCAATATAATTACAGCCAACGCACCGAAAATTCAGAGAAATTTTTTTCTTCACAAGCTTCCCCCCTTCAATATACAACAAATAAAAACCAAACGCAAACTTTATAGGGAGTATCAAAGAAATAAAAATAGTATCCTCAAAACAAAAATCAACGAATTAAGTAAAAACACTCAAATAATGATAGCCCAGTTTAAAACACATACATGGCTCGAAACATGCGAAAAAATCAGACAATCAAAGGGCAAAAATTACTGGCATTTAGTCAAAAACATAACAAAATACAAACAATCGAATAATACGCCAACAGATATCTCCATTAATGGCAAGATCCTCACCTCCGATACAGAAAAAGCCGAAGCGTTTGCTCAATACTTTAAAAACATCTACAGTGAAGCAAAAGGTCCAAATTTCTGTGCCGCAAATTTTAGAGAAGTCTCTAACTGGTACGAGGAATACTGCGAACAATTAACCTTTAATGCGCAGGAAATACAACCCGTAACAATAGCAGAAATAAAACAAATTATAAAAAAATGTAAAAATACTTCACCAGGCATCGATATCATACCAATAGGAATAATCAAGCAACTAGACCAACGCGCTCACATGCGCATCGTCGAAATAATTAACTACTGCCTAGCAAACGCACACTTTCTATCTCTCTGGACAACTGGTGTAATAATAACACTACCAAAGCCTAATCAGGATCATAGTATCATTGGCAATTATCGTCCGATCACGTTGTTACCCACCATCGGAAAAATTTTCGAAAGAATTATTAAGAATAGGATAGAAGAGGCAATAGGAGCAAACATTCCAGTGTACCAATTCGGTTTTAGAAATGGAAAATCAACGTTGAATGCACTAACAGTTTTAACTTCAAATGTAGAAGCGAGTAAGATATCAAATAGAAGAACAGCAGCTCACTTTCTTGATATAGCTAAAGCGTTTGATAGTGTATGGCACAAGGGGCTACTCTTCAAACTTCAACAATTAAACTGTCCTCCATACCTCATATCTATTATAAACAAGTTTCTTCAATCGCGATCTTTAATAGTCAGAACAGGAAATACACGATCAGCATCATTTACACCAGAACAGGGAGTACCGCAAGGCTCGCCACTTTCACCGTTACTCTACAACATATATTGCTACGATATTTATAACTTCAATTTAAGCAACAAACAAAGTATCGACCTGAGCCAATATGGATTGCAATTCGCGGACGATACAGTCTTGATCTCTCATCAGAATAACATACACAAAACCATAGATTCCCTCCAAAACATGACTGATAAAACGACAACATGGTTCAACAATTGGCGCCTTAAGCCCAATCCACAAAAATCGCAGTTAATTATTTTCAATCATAAAATCACACCACAATCACCCACTATCCGCTTATTTAACACTAACATACCAGCTGTACATCATGCAAAATATTTAGGTATAAATGTAGATCATAAACTTAATTTTAACTATCATTTTCAGCAATGTAAAAATAAAATAGCACAACGAGCCTCACACTTTAGAAAAATAACTTTCAAACATCGCGAAATGCATATAAAACATCTAACAATAATGTACAAATCGATATGTAGGCCGATAATAGAATATGGCCATCCTATCTTTCTCAACTGTAAAGAAACTGCGTTAAAAAAATTGCAAACTGCTGAAACCTGTGCATTACGCCGACTAACACGCATTCGTCATCCAAATAATCCACTACACCATCCACGAAACACACTTCTCTATGAAAAAACAGGCATTACACCAATACGATCGAGAACAACTGAACTTTCCAAATTATTCGCCAATGCACAATTAGACAGTATAAAACCGTTATGCATACAACCATCTGGGAATATAATACGAAAATGTAAACATCCCACATCTACAACATATCAACGGCTGGAAACAATCATGAAAAAAAAAAAAAAAAAAAAGAAAAAAAGAAGTCTTAAGTGATACATTGTTATTGTTATTGTTAGTATAAAATAAATAAACTCTACAAATGGTAAAAACAGGGCTGAAGGACTTGGGTCGATGGCCAATCGGCAGTGATCTATAGTGATCTATAGTGGTCTCTAATATAATTAGAATAGTAAAACTTCCAGCAATGTTTGTAAAATTTTGTGATTATTGTCAATAAAGTACGCTTACTACTACTACGTACTTTCGGTACGTTTTTGAGGAGAAATCGTGAATGCGTCGAAGCGAAAACGTGTTTTCGATGAATCGGGGCACGGTCCAATTTCGTCATCGACACTTCACATACTCGAGCTAGAAATGTCAGAAGCGGAAATTAAACCACAGCAGCTAATTTTAATGGAAAAACGCACTTTCGGTACGTTTTCGACGAGAAATCTTGATCGGATAGAAGCGAAATCCTGTTTTCGTGGAATCGGGTCATGGTTCAATTTCTCTTTAACTCCCGAGCCGGGAATGTCAGAAGCGAATACTCAACCACAACAGCAAAATTTATATTATATTCAATTTCGTGGCTTATATATTTTTTTATTTTTATTTTTGATAGTGACGGGCAAAGCCCAATTACAAAGGATGGAGTGACCATCGAATAGAAAATTACAAGAGATTCTGACAAGTCGCCGGGAGAATAACAATAGATAGCATTTTTTTTTTTCTTTTTTTAATACATTTTTTAAATAAGCTTAATGTAGGATAATAATAATAGTAATTGGGATAGTCGCAAGATCTGTACGAGCTTATTGCAAGGCGTAGGGAATTTTTTCCCAAGCCTGCTTCTAAAGAGGAACAGGGACCCGCTGAAGAGCGGCAGCGCCCTGCCATAATAATTACCCAAACGGAGCAAGCGGGGCAGCCAGCTGTGGTAGGCATAGTTCGTTCGGAAGATGGGAACCTCGAAAATTTCGTTGTGTCTCGCCACTCTCCCAATTCCGCGTAACCTGATTAGCGAGCGTAGGGTATTTGATTCAAGATCGTTATTAACAATTTTAAACAAAAATATTAGGTCGGCCATCGCCCTACGATCCGCTAGAGAGTTTATTTCAAGAATGTTCATAATTTGGCTATAATCGTGATCGAGATACGACATGATTATTGGAAAGTTTGAATTTAGAGTGCGCTCTTTTTTTTAATGCAACGAGGCGCCTGAGCTCACCCGAAAACCATCGCGGGTATTTAGACGTAAACTTGGCTCTCCACGGAACGAAGTTTTTAATCGCGTGCTCGAGGGTGGCAGAGAATAGAGAGACGGCGGCGTCGAGAGCAATGTCAGGCAGCGTCGAGTCCCAAGGCTGAGACGAAAAATAGTAGTTTAGGGATTCATAATCCGCGCGATTAAAGTTAAACGCTCCTGATAGTTCTCTCGCGTTTTCTTCCTTAGCGACGGAGTATATTGAAGTAACAAGAGGAGGGTGATAATTATCGCATGGAAGTAATTCCTCAAGCGATCGCGTGACAGAGACTTGGCTGTTTGAAAAAACTAGATCGAGAGATGCGCCAAAGTCATTTAAAATTGAATTATGTTGAGAAAGATTAAGGCTGCTGAAGTCCGTTGCTAATGTAGACGCTGCCTCCGCTGTATTACGAGATCCACCATCGGGTATGGAGATAGACGAGGCCAAGTTATCCGAAGACCAAGTGACGTGAGGAAGATTAAAGTCGCCGAAAATGTGTAGTTTTGATTCCGGGAAGGCGTCAGCGACACAACAGACGCTCTCGCAGTGAGCTTGGTAGGCGGAAGGAGGAGAGGACGGCGGCAGGTAAACAGCCGCGAAGACGTGATTCCCCGCGCGGCCCGACACACGCACAAACAGTTGCTCAACGGAGGCGTGCAAAGGCTCGACGGCACAGCTGTGCAGCGACGACGCTACGGCGATAAGCACGCCCCCACCACGCGAGGCCGAACTCGTGTATTCACTCCGATCGCACCTATATACTGAATAGCCGTCAAACCTCAACTCACTAGAGAGAATGCTGCCGGTTAGCCAGGTCTCGACGAGGATGTAAACATCATAGGAGACAGCGCGAAGTGAGAGCGACGAATTGAATTCCAACACTTTAGTCCTTAGGCCGCGCACATTTTGAAAGTATACAGCGAGGCCTACCGTCTTTAGTTTTTTTTTGCATCTTTTTTCACCACGCACGGAACACCTTTCTGATATTTTAGCACCCAATCTTTTTCACCGGCGTTCTTCTTAATTTCGAGTTGTGCTATTGCCACTTTAACTTGAGCGCGTTGTCTTTCCGTCAAGTCACGTTTCACGTTAATTATGTTACTGTCGTATTTAAGTTTCGATCTGTTCTTGAGTACGTGGAAGACGTCAGCACTGGAGCACAACACTACGATAAGCGGTCGCGGTTTAGGACGAGCCGTGATAGACGATTCGGGACCAATCCGGTAACACCGTTGTGGCGCGGTCTGTAACTGAAGTGGTGCGAGTATTTCGGAGACGAGATCCAAGCCCTGATTTGCTGACTCGGGAACATCGTAGAAAATAATGTTATTTGCGCGTCTATTTCGATCCTCAAGCTCGGACATAATCGCGTCCTCGGAAAGTCCCGATTCGCGAAACTCGGATAGATCGGACTTCACTTCAGACACCACTGTTTCGAGAGCTGTAACTTTGGATTCCACGGAGTCTAAGCGAAGATTAGTAGCCACGATGGATTGCTCGAGCGTGGTTCTGAGTTGACGTTGCTCATTTGCTAGGTCCTTTATTGTGTCGTTCATAACATCGTTCTTCTCCTGGAGCTTGCCGAAGTATTTCGCCAATGTCGCGTTAAGGTCTTGTGACGTGAGAGGCTGATGAGCGGGAGATGCTGTTGCTATATCTTTAGCTAGTGGAGAAGCTGGACGCGATCCACAGCAACGGCTAAATCCCCCGTTGGCGCTAACGTGACATTTTGAAGCGCAAGATGCGTGAAATAGCGAGGCACAGTTTGGACACTGGACAGGCTTGTCCCTGGTGCCGCAGCTCTTTCCACAACCTTTGCACGTAGACGTGAGCGGAATTTGGAGACAGTTCGAAGCGTCCATGGCTGCGTTCGAGTACGTAACTGGGCCACAGAACTGACCGGACACTTAACCGGTAAGAATATCGATTATCGATCAAACCGCCACGGAGGTTAGGAGCAACACGCGAGGGAAAAAGCTCACAAATACGCTTCGCACGCTAAATTAACGAACGCGATTAATATATTGAAATAGTCAGCACGATCCGAGGAACACGTTTTGCTCCGAATGGTCCAGTGAGGCAGAAAATGTATTGAAATAGAGACGAGTTCACTGGACCGCTTGGAAGAGACGACTTGTCAGATTCTCAAGATGGATGACTTATGAATTGATAATATTGAATATCTTTAACATTAATTTGCGTTGTCCTCTGCGGGAACCAGTTTCCACAACTAATTATACTATTTTATTTTATTTATTTATATTTATAAATACTAAAATATAAATAAATATTAACATATATGAAATTGTTTGAATAAAAATATTTTTTCGAATGGGTCATTTTACCCCACCTGCTGGTCGGGGTATCGTAAGGGCAAAAAAAAATTACGAAAGTTCCCACTTTCGGAATTTCTTATTCGTTTTTTATCCTTCCCTTTTTTTATTAAAGTTTATTGACATTTTGCAATATTTTTCGGATCAACAAAATAGGCACATTTACAATAATCGCGACGACATTCACGGTAGGAAGCTTGAAAAGATTCTCCAAGCCATTGTTCCAAGATTGGGAACAATGGGTTTCATGACAATCACGTTAGGAAGCAGGAATCGGTTCTCCAAGCTTCACAATGAGTTTTACAACAATCACGGTAAGAATTTGCCTGCTTAGAAAAAAAGAATCTCGGCGAGATTCTTAGCGAGAATCTCGGTAAAATTCCGCTGAGAATCTTTCCGTGAATCTAAGCAAGATCTCGCTGAGAATGCCACATGTGTCCCGGACCGTGATTCTTATACAATCTCACCGTGCTTCTTCGCGAGATTGTTTATTAATGCGGCCAGAAGAATTTTTCCGCAAACTCGCCATGCTTCTTGGCGAGGTTTTCTTTTTAACGGGGGCCGTCAACCGGCGCACGATCTCACCGGCTTCTTGGCAGATTTTTTTAGTGCTGCACACAACCTCTCCGGTTTTCTTCGCGAGACTGTTTATTAATTTGACCAGAAAAATCTGCATGATATCTCATAGTGCTTCTTGGCGTGCTTCTTCGCGTTCGTGTAGAAAATGAAAAAGAAAAAAAAATAGATTTAGTCAAATAGAAGACGAAAATAAAAAACGTAGAAATTTGCCCAGAACCAAATTCCGGTAACGAATTCGCATGCAGCGTGCAATTTAGACTCTATAGTGAATAAGCGGTAATTTTTTTATTTTAAGTCTTGCCGGATTCCTGCAAGGAATCTTAGCGACCCGCATAAAGTCTCGCATCGATTTCGCAGTCTGCGGGAAAAAAATCAGCGTTTTTCCACTATAGAGTCTGATATTGCTGTCTAATATTGATATTGCTGAATTTGGTTTCGTGCAAATTTCTACGTTTTTTATTTTCGCCTTCTATTGGACTAATTTTTTTTTTTTTTTTTTTCCATTTCCCGCACGAACACGAAGAAGCACGGTGGGATTGTACGAAAGATACTCTGCTGCGATAAATAAGAATCACGCGAAGAAGCACTGCGAGATTGCGTACGTGATTTAAAAAATCTGACGGAGCAGCACGCCGAGATTGTGCGAGCGATTAAAACGATCTGACGGAGCAGCACGCTGGGATTGTGCGAGCGATTAAAACAATCTCGCCGAGAAGCATGGTGAAATTGTGCGTTCGATCAAAAGAATCTCGCGAAGAAGCACGGTGAGATTGTATAAGAATCACGGTCCGGGACACATGCGGCATTCTCAGTGAGATCTTGCTTAGATTCTCAGCGAGATTCTCGGAAAGATCCTCAGCGGAATTTCACCGAGATTCTCGCCAAGAATCTCGCTGAGATTCTTTTTTTTCTACGCGGGTGGGAACGCTTCCCCAAGCGTCCCAATGGGTTTTACAACAATCGCGGTAAGAAGCTGGGAACGGTTTCCCATGCTTCTCAATGGATTTCGCGACAATCGCGGTAAGAAGCTGGGAACGGTTCCCCAAGCTTCCCAATGGGTTTTACAACAATCGCGGTAGGAAGCTGGGAACGGTTCCCCAAGCTCCTCAGAGCCTTTCACGACAATCGCGGAAAGAAGCTGGGAACGGTTCTCCGAGCTTCTTAGAGGCTGCCAAAAGAATATTGGCCTAAGCACAGTGCACTATTCTCGGCAAATGACTCGGCGAGATACCGCGCGATACTCGGCGATATACTCGGCGAGATACGCCAAGTTACTCGGCGAGGTACGCCGAGTTACTCGGCGAGGTACTCGTCGAGAATCAATCCCATATTCTTTTTTTTTTACGCGGGCGTTGCGCTGTTCGCTATTATCGTGCTTAGCGACTTCAGACGCTTGAGCTTGACTCTAACGCTAGGAAGGCACGATGTTTTGCCGCCCTCATTCTTTGGATCGTCGCCGAATAGTAAAGGCTGAAACAGACGAAGAACTATTTCAGTCGGGGCGCTCCCGTTGGAAGCTTTTTGGCGATCTTCGAGAAGATTGTCAGGATCGATCGAGGTTACCGATGAGGATAATATCGATGGCACTGGCGGAACCGGCGAAGCGGCCGTCGGCGCTTCCATCGGCGGCGGCGGACTCGGGCTCGACAGTTGCTGACTCTATTCGGACTTACGACCGTCGCGCTGTCCGCTATTATCGTGCTCAGCGACTTCAGACGCTCGAGCTTGACTCTAACGCTACGAAGGCACGATGTTTTGCCGCCATGCGAAGGGCATCAAAGGCTTCTTACTGTTCGGGTCCCCAGTACCAGGGGTTGTTTTTTTCTAATAGAGTCACGAGGGGTAATTTGAGTGTTGAGATTTCGTCTAGGAAGCGAGCGTACCAGCCATTCCTAAGAATCGTCAAAGGTTTTTCAGGTTCGTGGGGGGATGGTATTCGAATATCGGGGCTACCTTGTCGGGGTCAGTCTGTAGTCCGAATCGCGTGACGACGTAACCGAGATACCATACCTCGGCGAGGAAGAAGTCCCTCTTCTCTCGATTGATCTTGAGTCCCGTCTCGGAGAAGGCTTTTAACACCTTCTCGAGGTACTCGAGATGGTCTTCGTCCGTTTCGGTCGCGATGACCACGTCGTCAAGGTATGAGAACACCCGAGGTTCCCACTCGGGTTTGATAATTCTGTCCATCAGTCTCTGGGAAGTCGCCGGAGCGTTCGTCAGTCCAAAGGGCATGCGGGTCAAATGATACAGTCCTCTACCGGGGACGGCAAAGGCTGTGGGGGCTCGGCTATTTGGGTCGAAGGGAACTTGAAAGTAGGCCTGACTCAAATTCAATTTAGATAGGTACCGGGCTCTACGAAGACTGTCTAAGATTCTGTCCATCTTGGGGGTATGCGTCTTTCCGAGCGACTTTATTCACGTCGCGACAGTCTATGCAAAACCGGTGTTTTCCGTTGGCCTTGAGGAATGGTTGGTTGAGCAGCCCCGTTATTACGGGGCTGCTCAACCAACCACTGGAGGAGGGCTCTATTACGCCTTCGCGAAGCATCTTGTCTACTTCCGCTTGGGCCGTTCGCCAAAGGTAGGGGGATATGGTGCGGGGTCTCTGTCGGATAGAGGGATGGCCACCGACATCGATCTCGTGCTGTACCAACGTCGTGACGCTGAGTACTCTGGTGTTGTTGACTTTAATCTCGCGATCGAGGGGGCTTGTAAACGGGTATCAATGTCGGGTGAGGGTTCGGCTAGGCATGCAAACTGGGGGAAAGCCCCAACTGCACGGGGGGTATACTCGTGATCGGCGAACTGTCATACTTTGCCGCAGGGGAGGGTCTAGATGTCGTTCGAATAATTCACGGTAATGCCGAAGAGTCGACAGAAATCGATGCCCGATATGCCTTCGTACCCGAGCGGGACTACCCGCATCTCGAGGGTACGAATCAAACCGGCTACGTTGAAGATGAGAGGAACTATTCCATAAATAAGGATGACAGTATCATTAGCCGTTCGTACTCCTCCGGAATGAGGCTTTAGGGAGAGTCCCAAGTACTCGGCGACGTCTTTCCCTAAGTACGAGTGGGTGGCGCCAGGGTCTAACAGTCCATTCATGATGTAGCCTAAGACTTCCAACGGCAGATAGTGTCGGCTGCCTAGCCGTTGGGTATCGAGGGCATCAACATCGTCGAGGGTGGAACAGTGCTCGGGCTCTTCAGCAACAATTATGGATTCATCGGTGGGAATTTCGGGTTCTTTAGTAACGGGTGAGGGCTCTTCTGGGGTGATCATACTCATTGGGAGGGGTTCTGGGCGGTCTGGGCATTGACGGGAGGATTTCCGCCTTGACCCCCCCCCCCCCCCCCCCCCCCCGCAGGGGGTTCGCAAAAGTTGCGTAGCTCGGCTTGATGGGGATGGGAGGCTGTATCGGCGGGACGACTGGGGCTTGTGGGACAGGGGCCTGGACTTCGGGCTTGACTCCAGGGGCTTGGAAGGTTTTGGGGCTGTTTCCGAGGGCTGCTGCTTTTTCCTTTGGTTGGTAACCGGGGGGTGGGACGTATGCAGCACTCGGCAATACGCTAGCGCTTCGGGAGGGGGTGGGCGACAACGGTGAGCCCTTTCTTGCGCAGCCTCGATCCTTCGACACTGCAATTGGAAGTCCTGAATTTCCTCGCGATGCAAAAAGATGGATATGTCGGGATGCAGATTGTCGAAGCACATATCCAACTGCGTCTCTAGGGATAGGGGTGGGTTCATGTAACTGAAGCACGCACGGAAATCTTCGAGGAACTGGTCGGTGGTATGCCACGAAGAGCGTTCAATCCTATACCACATTAGGGCATCACCCGTGAAGCTTTCGGCGAGAAGACGGAGTAAGTCGGGCTGTGGGAATCCACGACTGTTGCAGTGCTCGTGGAGGCGGAGAAAAAACTCTTTAGCGTCCTCTCCATGTTTTCCCGAGAACTTGGGCCCATTCTGTCGGAAGTGGTCTACGTGGCGGGTGTCGCAGAAAAAGCTACTGTTATTGTAGGTACTTAGCGTTGGCGGGTAGCGCAAGGGTGTCGCGATAGTCGTGGGGTGAGAGGTTCTTTGGTGATGCGGCCGTGCCCGGTAATGACTCTCGTGGAGCTCATATATACGATTCGGAATCGAGGGTTAGGACGTCCTGGGGGCGCACAGCGCCATGGGCACATAGGGTGTCGGGGGAATGTTGGTCATGGGGGGGGGGGGGATATATGGGTCGATGGGGGCATGGGGCGGCAGAAGGGAGACTGGGGCTTGTGGGGCTTGATAGGTGGTTGGACGAGGGGTTACAGGTGTGGCAAACGTCACGGAGAGGTATCGCGGGGGTTTCAGGAGGTTTGCACTGGCACGGTGAGTGCTCTTGTGGAGGGGCTCGGGAGGGTTCACACTAGCACGGGAAGTGCTATTGTGGAGGCGCTCGGGAGGGTTCACACTGGCACGGTGAGTGCTATTGTGGAGAGGCTCGTGAGGGGAGGCATTGTCTCGATGTGTGCCGCAGTGGAAGGACTCGCTTTTATTGCTACCTTGTAGGCTTATGGGGTCTTGATATTGCCCCATGGTTTGTCCGGTGGGTAACTGGGGTGGGGGTTCGGATCCAGCGATCACTCGGGCCATTAGCCCGTATCCGCTCTGTTCGAGGTCTGATAGAGCTCGACCAAACACGCTGTCCGCGGATATGGCCGCTCCGGAGGGTGGAATGTCGTCGTCGGCGGTCCAGGGGGTGGCTCGGTGGGGGCACATTCATCGCAGTACGTGGCGACAATATCGGTCGATTACCTGATCGCGGTCGCCCGCGTGCGAGATGCTCGCGCGACCGCATAGACGTCTCAGTATATCCATGTCGGAGACTTGCGACAAATCGCGTGTACGGAGCGATGGGTCTCGTCGTATTCCCGCTGTTCCTCGTCGCCAGAGGTAGCGGGGAATGGGGGTCAGTCTGTGCACTTCATGGGGGGTGTGCTTCCGATCATCTGGGCGCTCGGGGTGGTTACTGGGTGGGTAGTCGTGGTGTGGGTATTCGTCTCAGTAGTCGTTGTGGGGGCTTGTGTATGGGCGGGGGTTTCATTGGTAAGGGCAGGTGTTTCATTGGGCTGGGACTACATGATGTAGCACGATTATCGCGCGCAATATCGAAATCAAAATTATATACTCGGGCAAGAATAATCAATGGTTGGGTTATCGGGTCTTTCTGTAAGGTTGTGGGGTGGGTCACAAGAGTGAACTGTTTGTTGTACCGCCGGAGCCCGGGTGATCAGTCCGTGCTCGGCGGGTGAGATTTTATCTCTGAAGATGTTGGGATGTTACCAGTAAAGGGTTGGAACCCCAGTGAGGACCACAACTTGAGGATGCAATAACAATTTATTGACGAAATAGAAAACAGAGTAATAAACGATTTCACTTTACAATTTGCCTCTTATGCACACAGCTTTACATAGTTACTTCACAAGTCAACTTTAAGACTTAATTCCGCGCTCGGGATCCAGGTCCGACCCTCACCCGCCAGTGCCACTTTATACGTTCCCTTGCCCGGAACACTCTATGTTACCTTTTGGATTCCAATACCGAATCGCTGGGACCAGACGCACAGTTTCTCGAGTCAAACCAGACTGTCGAATGCTCGCTCGCGTATCATTATATATCCAGCGAGAGCATCAGCATTATTTATTAGACAAAAAATTATTTCTTAAAACTCCGCTTTTCATTATTTACTGTTTATTTTCCGTCGCTCCAGAATCCGTACGTCCACGGAATGTGGAGGCTCCGCGCTACTTAAACTGCTGATGCGCTGCTCTACTTATCCGCGATCGGGAATCGCTCGATGCGTCGATTGCCCAATCGCCCGCGCTGCGCTCGATTTCGGTAATTGTGTTCGCGCTCGGCTCGCCCGCTGCTCGCATACCTCGGTTGTTCCGCAATGCATCTTGCGACAACAACCGGCGTACCCGGGGTACAACATATTGAACACGTTATGAGTAAATCGTGAATACAGCAGTTCGCAAGATCGTGCAGCCAGCATTTGCCAAGCAAAACAGCGTGAAATAAAAGAAACAAGCGGGGTAAAAAAAATGCAAGAAAAAAAGCAATTGTATTTTCGGTCAATTGCATTTTCGGTCAAATGTTTTCGGTCAATTGTATTTCCGGTCAATTGTGATTTCGTTCAATTGTTTTCGGTCAATTTCTTTCGGTCAATTTTCCGCAGGCGATAAAATACTCTAATACATGGGCAATACGCCGTAGAATCAATTTATTATGAAAAAGAGCAAACAACGAAAATAATTATCTGATTAATTTATCGAGTTGTAGTTGGAAAACAAAAAAAAGCGTATACGAGCGAAAGCGCTGTATTTCTTAACATTATGAAATCTCTTTTATTTCATGCACCAAAATAAATATTAAAGTTTTTCGAATTTACGTTTTTTACATTTATCGGAAACTATTTTGAAATCATCAAGTCATGGAACTTTCGATGCTATAAATTGATATATTAATATTCATTACAATTTACGTATATATCGACCCGAAAAACAATTGTAATTATCGATACAAAAGTTTAACATGCGATAAAACATTAACGAAACCATTGAAACAAAATCCAATTACGCTATTGAATTCGAATAATGATTTACATACTTTTTGGTCATAGAACCTTCCGAGCCTTCCCGAGCCGAGCTTTTGGCCTTCCTTCCGAGACTCGTATTTGACAATTATTTCCCGTTTTTGGAAAATTGAATTGTATTGTCAACACATTATTAGAGATAATTTTTATATACGCGTAAGTCGAAATCGAAGTGACTAAATTTCATATATAGTGTGACATATACTACAAACAACTATAAAATATAAATAACATTTATTAACAAATTATTAATAATTATTGTGAAAGTAAAATTACAAGAAGGTAATACTATCATTATTGAAATTAGCGAAAAATTCCTTGAAATCAGATTATTGTTAATTAACTATTAACAATATATATATATATATATATATATATATATATATACTAGGGGGGCTCCGCCCCCCTGCGCGCTTCGCGCGCCAACCCCCCGTCGGTAACGAAACCCACCCATATGAAAATCAGAAGACATTTCTGTATAAGATTAAGTAATAAGATTGGTATACTTTTTTTTTAATTTAATTTTTAATAAGTCCATATCTTGTAGATATACAAACTCTTTAGATTATCGTTTCCACACCACTTTGAAGTAGATAAAACGGCGCGTTTTTTTTTGTTCATTCGATTATTCTAACCATTGATTGAAGCTTAAATTGATTGTTTAAACGATTATTAATTTAATGAAGTTTTGAGTAATCGAATGCAAGTTGTATCCCCAGTAGGCCTAATCAACTTGTAAATATCCGTGATAATATTTCACTATTATCACTAATATTATTATTTTTCTCTTAATCAAAAACTTCTTTCCACACAACATTGTTAATTTCATTATCGTTTGAATCATTTTCAATGAATAATTGATTTGGGTTTTTACACCTCGACAATGCTACATATAATTGTCCATGAGCGAACAAAGGTCTACGGAAATAAATGCCAACTTTATCAAAACTTTGACCTTGAGATTTATTAATGGTAATGGCAAACGCTAAAACGATAGGGAATTGCCTTCGATATAAAATAAATGGCAAAGAAGAAAATTCTCCAGTATCTAAAATGATTCTTGGAATAAAAGCAGATTTTCCTTTCTGAGTTCCAGTTATTATTTCTACTTTAATATTGAATTTGAATAATTCGATGACTTTCATTCTCGTTCCGTTACATAGTCCATCATTTATACTTAAATTTCTAATGAGCATAACAATTGCCCCAATTTTTAATTTTAATTTATGTATTGGCAGTTCTGGGAATTTTAAAGAATTTAAGTATTCTATAGGATAATTTAGTTCGACATCAGAATCAGCTTGATCGACTCCTTTATGTTTGGCACGGTCGATACTGTAATATATTTTTTCTGAATTGTTTATTTTTTGCAAGATTTTATCATTTAATTTGTAAACATCTTCATTATGGCAAGATAAAATAGCTCGATTTGATAAATCTTCACTTTGATCGATCGTCATCCCATATATCATTGTTCAAATATCATTCGTTTTCCATTTTTCGGAAATTTGTAATGACTTTTGAAAACCGTCTCCAATTTCTAATAAAAACGATGAAAAATATTTATCACACGCACGCATGTTTCTTTTTAATTTCATAATTTTAAACAAACTCCACATATTTGAATATTTTATCGTCTTATTAATAATAGCATATTTCGTTGTGTTTTTTACAACCGGGAGTATTTGTCGAAAATCTCCTCCCAATATAATCAATTTGCCAGCAAAGGGAAGATCAATATTACAACAATCGCGGAGAGTTTTATCGATAATTTCCAATGCTTTTTTTGGTATCATTGATGCCTCGTCCCAAATGATAACATCACATTCTCTTAGTCGTTTTTTATCCGAACTTAATTTTAGAAATGAAGTTTCTATACTTTCTAAATCCAGTGGCAGTCTGAAAGTTCTATGACTTGTCATTCCTCCTGGCAATAAGATTGATGCTATACCGGTCCATGCCATAGATAAAACTTTGTTACCGATTCCTAGAAAATGATGTATTAAAGCTGTATACAAAAACGTTTTGCCAGTTCCTCCAGGACCATCGATGTAAATCATTTTTTTACTATTTTTTTTTAGTATGTAATCGAAAATGAATCTTTGATCCTCATTTAATTCAGTAATCATTTGTTTAGATTTATTTTCATGAAATTTCATCATTTCTTTTTTTTCTTCAGAGTTTGAGTCAATTTGTAAATCTCTATCAGGTTCGGGAAGTCCGAAATCTGAACACTTTCTATTTTCTAATTCGAAAATTTCACTTATTTCTAGTAGCGCTCGATTTTCTTTATTATCGAGAAATCCTTCACAGAAATAGTCTTTGAATTTGTCCCAAATTTGACTGGAAAATACAAAATTATCAGAAATAATAAACCATGCAAAAAATTTACGCAAATCAATTGGCATCATAATAGTACACGCTTCTTCAAATATCTTGAAAATTTCAGTGTCAGATTCAACTAATCCCATTGCAATCGCTACTTCTTTGAACGTGTTGTAAATTTGATCTTCATATTTTTTTAAATCATTGAAACTTGTTGCTCCTTTTACACGATTTAGTAGTAATTTCAAATGAAATCGTTCAATGTCTTTTGGGCTTACACTCACAACTCGACCAATCGCTTTAGAAAATGCTCGACGTTTTACCCACATTTTTTTCTTTAAGTCAAACAAATAATTTTGCGGAATATTTACGTAAAGAAATTTGCGTGCATTTGCATTTGTTTTATTAAGTTTGAACCATGCTGTTAGAGTAGTTTCGCTTTTTTCTAAAGCATTTTTTTCATGATTTTCTTCAAAAATAATATGTTGTTGATTTTCTAAATGTACTGCTAAACGAACAATAGGATGTGATCGATCTGAAAGGGGCAATTCTTCTATGCGCCAAGCAGCTTCCATAGGACTTACGTAACGACTATCAATGTAATCTGAAATTTCATCATAAGTTTCTGAATTAACGTTCTCTTCATGTTTCTTTATTTTTATAAAAGCTCGATCGTGTCCCTTATGCAGGTATTTGTATATATATTTAATACTCATTATAGAAGCACAATATTCAACGTTCACATGACATTTATATTTTTGAAGAATTTTTGGATTGTATGGGACCACCATTGAATTATCTACTGATACTACGTCTCCATTTATTTTTCTATTATATATATGTCCGATGTTACGATTATCTTTACGTTTGTATTTCGGAAAACCATTTTTTTCAAACTCTGTAAGCTCCTGAAACTGTTTCGGGAATTTTTTCGAGCACGTATTTGTTTCGTTATTATAACATGGAGAATAATCGGTATGAGGTCCATGTAACATGTGCTTAATAACCAATTTTTGTAACTCAGAATCTGTGTCGGGGATTTCAGCACTGATATACTTGTCAATAGCTTCTGGAGTAGTTAATTTGTTTTTATAATCTAATACGAACAACATATGTGCGTGTGGTAAACCACGTTTTTGGAACTCAATAGTATAAACCCACGCTAAAATATTTCCAAACATCATTCCACTTACAATATCAGATAAAACCGCGCGCAATTTTGCATAAAACAATCGAACCGTGATGTTTGGTATATCGTTGCATGTTGTACCCATTGGAAAGTTATTCAAAATTCTTTGTAATTCTGGCCAATTTGGATTGCAGGTCATTGTAATGAATAAATCTGGTCTACCAATTGTTCTTACAATGGCCATTGCATCTTGATAATTTTGATGCATATTTCTCGGACTACCTAAATACGTTGATGGTAAAACGAAGACGTTTCCAAGACGTTCTGATTTGAAATTATTTGAATCGTTCAATACACTTCGTGCTACATGATCAACTATTCCTTGATAACATTCAATTCGTAATTTTTTTTGATTGTATCGAATAAAATTCAATCTATTACTTTCAATCATAATGAATGCTTGAATGACGTACTGTTGTGTCAGCCTACCACAATATAATATCGGATTAAATCTACTATTTGGTCTGTAAGCTAAACGATACGAATAATATTGCAATGTCGAAAGTCTTTTAGTATTATTTGCATTATGCATAAATATTGGGCTCCATCCCAGATCTCCAGAAGGGAACATTATTGGAAATGTCATGGGATCAACATGAAATGATAATTTATTCAAATATGTTTCCTGATTAATACCTTCCGGAAGATCCTTAGAATAAACGCATAAATCGAATAATTCTGGAATGTTACCGTCTTTTGAAACTATTAATGCAGCACATTCTGCGGTAGATGGCAAATTGTACCGATGTTTATTCAAATTGATATTGCGGACAAAATATAAATTATACTCTGGCAATTCTTTATCTTTTGATAATTCATGTAAATATTTATATTTCTTTGCGTATGGATTGATATTATTTAATACTTTTGATATTATTTCCACATGTTTTCTGGATAAATGTTTACTTTCTTTTAATATTCGTTGAGTTGCCGCGTAATCATCGTAAATGTAAATTTGGCCACCGAATGGCGTTGCACCCGGTTTTGTATGAAGAGTATTCGGTGTCATATGACAAACTTGTCCTTGGATCTTCAAATTATAAACGCCTTTTCCAAACTCGTTGATAACATTAGCATTGAAAGTTGCAAATGAAAAGCAACTGTTGTAATAGCGAATTAATTGTCTGTATTGCCGATCGTGCAATAACAACTGTTTTAAATTTTCATCATAATCACTCAAAGGCGCAAGTTGTATTTTTCCGTAATGACAGCAACTTTTTTTTGAAAATTCTTCATCCCAGAAAACTGCAGAACAGTATGGACAATTGTATTTCATATCTCCGAAATCTAAATATGATATTTTCTCTGGCCACGATGTATCAACTCGTTTCCCATTTCTCTTTTTAATAACACGATCATTCGACATATTCTCTATCGTATCATTTTCTCTTTTCCTTTTCAAACGATTCTCATCCAAATTTATTGTTAAGTTGTTTATTTTTTTTTTTCTCAACCGATTTTCATTCAAATTTTGCGCCAAGTCATTCTCTCTTTTTTTTTTCAAACGTTCCTCCCTTAAATTTTTGACAATATCTTTTTTCCGTTTATTTCTCAAACGCATTTCATTTAGATTTTTTATAAGATTTTTTTCTCTTTTTTTTTTCAAGCGCTTCTCATTCATATTGTGGACAACGTCTTTGTCTCTTTTTTTTTTCAAGCGCTCCTCATTCATATTATGGACAACGGCTTTGTCTCTTTTTTTTTTCAAGCGCTCCTCATTCAAATTGTGGACAACGTCTTTGTCTCTTTTTTTTTTCAAGTGCTCGTCATTCAAATTGTGGATAACGTCTTTGTTTCTTTTTTTTCTCAAGCGCTCCTCATTCAAATTTCGCGCCAAGTCATTCTCTCTTTTTTTTTTCAAGCGCTTCTCATTCAAATTGTGGACAACGTCTTTGTCTCTTTTTTTTTTCAAGCGCTCCTCATTCAAATTGTGGACAACGTCTTTGTCTCTTTTTTTTTTCAAGCGCCCGTCATTCAAATTGTGGACAACGTCTTTGTCTCTTTTTTTTTTCAAGCGCTCCTCATTCAAATTTCGCGCCAAGTTATTCTCTCGTTTTTTTTTCAAGCGTTCGTCATTCAAATTGTGGACAACGTCTTTGTCTCTTTTTTTTTTCAAGCGCTCCTCATTCAAATTTCGCGCCAAGTTATTCTCTCTTTTTTTTTTCAAGCGTTCGTCATTCAAATTGTGGACAACGTCTTTGTCTCTTTTTTTTTTCAAGCGCCCGTCATTCAAATTGTGGACAACGTCTTTGTCTCTTTTTTTTTTCAAGCGATCCTCGTTCATATTTTGTGCGATATCTTTATTCCGTTTTTTTTGTAAATGTTCTTCATTCATATTTTTTACAACATTCGTGTCCTTTTTCTTTCTCAAACGTTCGTCATTCATATTTTCAACTCTATCCAATTGTCGTTTGTTAGCCAATGCCGCTTCAGTCAAATTTGTTACGTGTCTTTTTTCATTGATATGATTGTTATTTCTTTCGTAATAAGTTCGACTGTACTGATTTTTATAATTTTGCCAAAACGAAAGATTCGATGTTTCAATGACATCATAATGACCGGCGTCGATTGTACCAGATAACAACATGGTCAACGTTCCGTTGCTCGGACATTGTCCGTATTCATTTGGAACGGAACCATCGTTTCTACAAACCAATACCTGTACGTTGTATATTTGAACGAATGATTGAATTTCTACTTCTCCTCCATAAACACTGTCACGTGACATGTGCAATTTGTAAGATTTTTGATCTGTTATCCTCGTACCGTATGATTCATCGCCTACTATAAACCCTTCGTATAATGACCAATTTTTTATTACGTTTGAAACAATCTTTAATCTTGTTTGTCTATGTTTATCTTGGTCATTATATAAGAAATGAGCAAGTGATCTGAAGAGACAATTACCGTCAGGTTTGATGCTCATTTCGAGATTTCGAGATTTCTCAATATTCATTTTTATGAAAAGAAATAGTTACTTACTTGGATGAAAACGATTCGATTCGGAATATTTACCGGAAGATGATTGACAAAAAAACCTGAAGACCTGAAGACTGAAACCTCCAAAGGAGCTTCTTTCGTCCTTAATTTTACCGGAATATTTAACGGAAGAAACGGCGAATAGCTGTTTAAAGGAGCTGTTTTCGTCCTCGATCAGTTTTTCAATCAGCTAATCGTTTCGCTCGTTCTATGTATGATAAACGAATAAAAATAAGCTTGCATTGTGTTCTGCTCTCTTTTGCTCTCTCAAGAAGAGTCGTGTGATCATAAGAAGGTGAGTAAAAAATGATAAGTACATAAAAGAAAAGAGTAAGTGCTCAGTATTAATCTTCGTTCTACTTTTAAATAAAAAAAAATTAACTTGTTCGGGGATTGAACCCGAGACGTCTGTGTATCAGTTTCAATCTCGGGTTCAATCCCCGTACAAATAAATTTTTTTTTTATTTTGAATGGGGACCAAAAATTTACTTAGTATTTACTCTTTTCTTCTTTTATGTTATTCTTTTACATTAAATTAAAATAAAAAAGTGTCATCAAAAGTAAAAAAGGAAAAAAAAAATAAATTTGTACGGGGATTGAACCCGAGTCGCTCGTGTGTCAGTCGGAACTGCTGACATCGAGCTATTGCAACTTTTTTTATCTTTAAGCGGCTTTGGAGTCACATGCGAACGTCTGAGGACGTCTCGGGTTCAATCCCCGTATAAATTAATTTTTTTTTTCAAATCAAAGTAGCCAGTTTTGACACTTTTTTAATTCAATATAAAAGAATACCATAAAAGAAGAAAAGAATAAATACTAAATAAATCTTTATTCCACATTCAAATTAAAAAAAAAAATTTATTTGTACGGGGATTGAACCCGAGATGCCCGCGTGTCAGTCCGAACTGCATCGAGCCACTGCAACTTTTCTTGTCTATGAGCAGCTTTGAACTCACACGCGGGCGTCTCGGGTTCAATCCCCGTATAAGATAATTTTTTTTTTTTTTATTTTGTCAGCTCAAAAATTAATAAAAAAAACATATTTTTTAAAATTATTTAGATAAAAAAGGGCCGAGGAAAGAGCCGAAAGACTTTAAGAGGTGGTGAAATATCGCAGTCGGTAATAAAAGCCAATGAAAATACTTACAAAATTAAGAATTCGAATTCGTTGGCTTCACCTCACCAGTTTCGCGTCACCTGAATGTATTTTCACGGCTTCTTGAACTTCTTGAATTAATTCGAAAGTTTTCTTTCATACGTTTCTAAATTTTCCCACTGAGAAAACACAGTTCACAATGACTAAATTAGCGGATAATTTCTATCAGCGACTTTTGTCTTTGATAGATAAACGTCAAACGTGGAAAATATGAATAACGAATACAGCTGCAATCCAATGTGAATTGCGTTCAAAGGTGTTGTAGCGCGTGATTCACATCAGTACGTGCGATCATAGCCGAAGGGATGGAGGTAAGTTCAGTTTATTGAAAATTATTGAGGTTATTAATAATTTTTTTTTCAGCAAATATTAACTGGCTCCGAAGAGCAAGAGCAAGAGCAACAGCAACAGCAACAGCAACAGCAACAGCAACAGCAACAGCAACAGGAACAGCAACGAATGCCTCACGTGAGTAAATTTTTTTTCTTTTCTCTCTCGCATTCACGCATTCTCGCATTCTCGCATTCTCGCATTCGCATTTTCGTTTTCACACATTTTCGTTTTCTCTCGAATTGCAGCAGCAGCAGCAGCAGCAGCAACAACAGCAACAACAGCAACAACCACAACAACAGCAACAATTACAGCAACAACAACAACAAAATCGTCTACTGATGGGGGTTTTGTTGTGGTCCTTAATAAATAATTAATAATAAATAATCCCGTACAGTAAATTTAAGTTAATAATTCTATTTAAATCTAAATTCTAAATTGTAACGTTGATTCTCCCTAATATAATTCGAAAAAGTTACAGACAAAACAATATATCATTCAAAGATTAGATTAGCATAATAATAATTTCAAAATGTTATTGGCAAATAAGTAAAAAAAAAATTGTTAAACAAATTGTCCGTCAACCTAACTTTTTTGAAATAAAAATGATATGTTAATTTTTCTGAATACGTATGAATTTTTTCCGAATTTTGTCTACGTTTTGAAAATTGCGTTTTTTGCAATCGTTTTTTCTTCAAAAATGCGTATTGAGTCACGATTTTTCAATATATGTTTCACCTCATCATCACCTCATGTTTTTGAGAATTAGCCTCCCTATATATATTAAAAAATGCCTACGTTCACATAAAAAAATAAAAAAACATCGCGAGGAAGAAGATTCAGACTTTTTTTATTGACGTTTTTATTAGGCAAGCGAGGAGACGCATTTTTTATTCGACAAATTTTTTTGAGACTCCGGGCTTTTTTTTGAGACGTTTATTTTTTTGTGTCGTGTGTTATTCGTGTGTTCGTGATTATGCCGTGCGACGAATACATGCTAAATCCTCAAACCGACGAATTAAAAGAAGCATTAGAAGGACGGGTCGATCCAAATTTTCCGTTACCCGAATTTCAAATCCCCGGAACCCTCGAATACGATCTCCTAAACGACGACATGGATCAAGAAATTTTAAGCGCGTTGGAGCATCAAGAAAATAATCAGGAAGCCTACGACGAAGGTGTCGTGATCGGAATCATGGGGAGTCTCGTCACTCAAGTCGTCAGACAGGAGGAAGCGGATCAGCGAGAAAAAGAAAGGTAACATTTACTGATTAAGGTAGTATATGCTTTGAGTGGTGCTCAACGCGCTGAAAAGTGAAAATTCAAAAAGAATTTCTTCTCGACGGCATAAAAATCTGAAAAACAATATACAAAAAAGCATATCGAAGGTGATGAAAAGATTAAATTTGCATAATAATAATTTCAACATGTTATTGACAAATAAGTGAAAAAAATAATTGTTAAACAAATTGTCCGTCAACCAAACTTTTTTTTTAATAAAAATTATATGTTAATTTTTCTGAATATGTATGAATTGTTTGTTATAAGAACACCTATTACACTCACGAAGTTTCCAAACGGTTGATCAAATAGATTCGCGACTACAACTAAAAATAAAAAAAAACCATTTAAAATCAATTTTGCATAATAATAATTTCAAATTGTTTTGCCGGCATTGGGACCCGATGTGGGGCGACCTCGATTAACCTCGATTAAATTTAAATTATTACAGATTCATTCGAGTGACAATTCAAAAAATTTTGAACAAAATTTACGCCGACAAAAAATCTGAATATTTGAAAAGAAAATTAGAAGTGAACGAAGGCGCAAGTGGAAGCGGAGTAACCCCGGAAAAAAAAAGAAAATTATAGGTAAAATCGATTTATTCATTAAAAAAAGTATTAAAAGAAAATTGATTTTTAAATGGAGGCTCTGTAGGGACTTAAGGTTGTAAGGTAATCGCACGAACTGACTTCCCATAAGTTTCAGGCAATTGGAAGACTTCTCGGCGGTTTAAAAATCCGAAGAAAAGATCAAAATTCGTCGTGTACCGATGGTCGGATCAATCGTTTGATTATGAAGAGAGATTATGGAGTTTTAGATTATGGAGGGAGACTGAGGACATACGCCCTTTCGATTCTAAGGGGAGACTGAGGACATACGCCCTTCCGATTCTGGGGGGGAGGGGGGAGCTGACCGAAAATATTCTAAGTCCCCCCTCTGGATTCTTGTACACGGCGGCGGCGGCGGCGGCGGTGGCGGCGACAGCGGCGTAATCTTTTTATATATCTCTCTATATATATAAAAAGATTACGCCGCTGTCGCCGCCACCGCCGCCGCCGCCGCCGCCGCCGTGTACAAGAATCGAGGCCCCTCCCCTCCCCTCCCCTCCCCCCTCCCCTTCCCCCTCCCCCTATCCGCCCCTCCCTCCCCTCCCCTCTCCATTGGAGGGGCCCAAGCGAAAATATTCTAAGTCCCTAAGGGAGCCTCGGCCCGAAATATTCTAAGTCCCTAAGGGGGCCTCGGGCCGAAATATTCTAAGTCCCTATTATATATTATTTATCATATATTAAAGACTTAAAATATTTTCTCAGAGGGAGGGGGAGGGGGGGGGGGAGGGATAAGCAGAAATGTTCTAATATCTCAATTTTTGTACACGGCGGTGGTGGTGAGATATCTATATCACCTATAAATATATATATTCGAAAAAATATTCTAAAGGGGCTTAGGCTTTAGGGACTTAGAATATCTCTGGCCAAGGCCCCTCTAAAGACTTAGAATATTTTCCCGGCGGTTGGGAGGGGGGGGGGGGGGGGGGGCAAGCAGGAATGTTCTAATTTCTCAATTTTTGTACACGGCGGCGGTGGTGAGATATCTATATCACATAGAGAGATATTTCAGTCGATTTCAACCCATAGTCGCGAGCGCGCGTAGCGCGCGAGCCCGCAGGTCCGCTAGTATAGAGAGATATATATATATATATATATATATATATATATATTGAGACGGGAGCCCACCCAGCTCCCGCTCACATACGATTTAAGTTTTGCCGCGCTCACGAAGTCGACAAGACGGGGCGTCGCGATCGCGCGGGAACGACGCCGGTTGGCCACGAGGACGTCGATGTTTGGATTGGCCATCGATTATCCCTTCGATCGCGATTAGTCTCAAGCCACCGGCCAGGCGGGTATAAAAGAGCGTGCGAAACGGCGATCGAGGTCAGTCGGCTGAGCGGGCTCCTCGAGGTACCTTCTCAGTTCGATTTGATCATAATCCTTTAGGCTAGGAGAACTCGGTGTTAGACACCGATTATCCTAGTTCTTTAGGGACGTTCGGTTAGATTATCCCGCGGAAGTAAGCTTGAAGCCTGGGAGATTCGATCGTGGCCCCATTGTCGAATTCTCTCCAGGTGGATACCGAACCTTTCGTAGAGGGCCCTGTTGGGAGTGTGACGTAAGGGGTAGCGAATTGAGCGTGATATTCGTGCTCTTTCCCCGATCCTCCTCTGCGTGAAACTTCTGCACGGCAGATACGACCGACACCATAGTCGTACAGTATAATTGAGGAGCAGACTAATTAATCGGGACCTAACCTAAAACATTTTTGGATCTTGCGAATTCGCGAGAGAAATCATAATAATTTATACCGACAAGAAGCGTCGTAGAAACTCATGCCGAGAAGCATAGCTCCGTCGGTAATTTAATATAAAATCATTCTCACGAATTATCGACACTCGGGCGGTAAATTCGTCGATTTCCGTTTCTTTTCACGAGTATCGAGAGTATGAATTATAATTTGACTTGACGAGTCAGTTACGGTAAAATTCGAGTTCCGCGACGACTAATTATTAATTGCGAATATTTAATTGTCTTTTGCCGATAACTCGAGATCATCTAAGAACATAAGCGTCGATAAAGAAGAATTCTGCATATTGTATTTTGAACTTTTCATGTGATATCTAATAAACGAATTATTGTTTTACCAAATTGGCAACATCTAACGATTATTCGCTCGCCCCGAATCCCTAACGTTCCCGAAGTAACCGAGAACTGGCTTCGGTGAAAAAGGTGACCGTTACAATATATTGTGATTTGCCCGAAATATTGCCGTTGGGTGGAAGCGATGTTTCGGTCAATTCCTTTATTCTGTGTTTGTTTTTGTGCCGGGTGGAATTCGGCCTCTGGGCTGCGCGGAAGAATTTATCAAATTTTATTTTGTTTTCGAGAAGCCTTCAGAGGTTGCGTAACTCTCACTGGTCTAACGACCGAGATACAATTTCATCATCAGCTTGTATCGATGTGAGTGGGAATTCTTGAACGCGATTCTCTTGTCTGTCTCTTTAAAGTTATTGTTCCGATTTCTACGTGTGTTGGCGCTAATCGCCTTAACGATACCTCGGGCCCGAGTCGCCCGTGTGAGTGTGTAGTCGGCCTGTGCGTTTCCGCGTGCGTTCCAACTACCCGTCGCGAAACTCGGTTTGGAAGTGTTTATTTACGAACTTATGCCCAGGTGTTCGGCAAGCGCGATGGCTGATGAATGCCTGCACCGTTTTCTCGGAATATTAAATGTCTTGTATTTACTTCGTGTACCTTTATTTAAGTCTATCTGCTACCGAATGCTAATGACTCGAATCCTCAAAACTGCGTTGCAGTGAGCAATATTAACAAAACGTGAAAAGGCCTACTTTCCAAAAGTACCGATCGTTTAAAACACCGCGCGAAATCCAGGCGTAGTTCCTGAAGCCGGGGATGCTCAGCGTGACTGGACGCAATGTTCGAAACAACGAGTATATCGGGAACGGAGGGTAAAGGACTTCTTTATTAAAACGTACAACAGGGAGGATAAACCTAACCTGAGGAGGCCGGGGATGCCTAGCAGGAACGTGAATGCGACGGCGCTATGCCGTATGGCACTCACGTGTAAAAAAAACCACAATACGTGCTTCAAGAAGCCGGGGATGCTCAGCGTGATTCTAATGAATCCTTGAATTAGATATTGCGATTGAAGAGTTACTCCTTCTAAGTCCCAGGAGAAGAGAGTAGCTCGTTCGGTGATGTCAGCGGTGATCCTTGACAACGATGTTCTCGGATGACCGTCGACGGCGATGGTGCGAAAGAAAATATTTTATAGGTGACTGAAGTCTCGAAGTGAATTTGTTAGAGCTCTTGAGCTATCGTGCCTCTTGCTTTTATAGGCACGATGGGCTCTGTTACATGACGTCACGTGACGTCATGAGGTCGTATGATCCGTGGCGTACCGCAACGGTCATAATGTCTTAATTAGGGGGAAGAATGAAAAATGCTCAACCGTTGAATGTCGCTAAGTTGCGCTTGGAATCGTCGAGTCCGTTCGGTGGGCTTGGTGTTTGGGGCGTGAACCGATGTCTAACGGTTGCCTTCGCTTATTCTCGCCTGTGATTGTAGGAGCCCACCGACGCTAAGGCGTTCCGAAATTTATTTTGACTTCGGTCTCGAGTCGGGCCGGTGTCGCGGGTCGAGCCGTGTTTTTCTTTTTCTCATTGCGGAGTAACGGCATTTACTCCTTATTATTAGAATTACACAGGGGGGGTAAATGTCCCGTCACAATATATAATATAATATCTTTATTATGCACACATACAGAAAACAATTGTTTCATAGTGCAGGGTAGTTCCGATTTTACAGAGTTATAAGAGATCTTAATATTAACTTACACTTGTTGAAGTAAACATTAGCTTTAGTAATAATAGTATTTTAGTCGTTCAGAATAGCGGATCTGATCTTAAAGCAATTTATCACGTAGTAATATATACTCTTCAACGATTGGATATCTTTTCGGTTTAGTAGTGAGATTAAATTGTCAATTGCCAGCATGTCTGTGGCCGAAGTGTGGGAGTAGGTGATGCTCGCGCATCGGAATATAAACTGTGCAACGCAATAACATGTGCTCCAGAGACTCTACTTCATTTAAGTTACAGATAGTGCATAATTGCGTAGGATCGATCCGATATGCAAGGTTGCCAATTTTAATACTACGCGCGTGCCATGAGGCTAATCTAATTTGAATCTTAGTTCTGACTAGGTCGATTTGCCCCCGTGGTGGGTAGAAGCATAAAAAGTTGTCTTGCAGAGAGCGAGGCAGAGGCAATTGACAAGCTGACGATTGGTGGTATTTTTCTAAGTCTGCCTGTGCCAGCCGTTGTTCAAAATTCTTCAAAACTTCTTCAGAGTTTAGGATCCAATATTCAGCGTTTAGATTGTTCAGTAGCCCGGTACTGTTTTCTTGTCCTAGTATATTCGTCAGCTGTGTTACCCCGTTGTACTGGCTTTTGGTAGGACCCGTATTGTAGAGTTGAACTAGTCTTAGTAGGCTAATTTTGGGAAGTCTGGCGTCATCCATCTTCAGAATTTTTATGATCCAACCAATCGTCAGTTTCAGAACTTTCAATGCTATGTTTTGTATTCCCAGCTCTCTGCGAATGACATATCCTGGTGTAAATCTTGGCAGTCGGAAGTAGCGCTTAAAGAAATCGAGTTGTGCCGTCTCTAGAATATTCGTGTATCGTAGTCCCCATATCGGAGCGGTATATAACAAAGTAGAAGCAATGGTTCTTTTGAATAGCTTCAAGGCACCTTCCCAAGAGTCAGCCTTTGCGTTCGAGAGTATCGATAGCGTTGCGGTCGTGGCAATCTTTGATTTCCTAACCGATTTTTCGGCGGCAAGTAGTCCTAGACTTGAACTAGATAGAGTTGCACCAAGATACGTATAGTTGTTTACAACTTCTACATTTTCGCCTTCATACGCAAAGATTTTAGAATCTTTGCCTAATTTACCACCAGCTCTGAAGACAACGATTTTCGTTTTCGACGTATTAACTGTTAGTCCGTTTTCTCTGCAGTAACTTTCGAGAATTACCACTTTTTTCTTCAAATCTATCGGTGGGTGAGCTAGTATTACAAGGTCATCTGCGTAAAGAAGCAGGAGTACATGACGGACACCGTTCAAATCCATACCTTTTACGTTTTTGCTACGGAAATATGTAATAATGTCCGATACGTAGATGACAAAGAGTAAGGGACTGAGTACTTCTCCTTGCAGTACACCTTCTGATACGTCTACTTCCCCAGTTAAACCTTGCTTTGTTCTCACCCTCAACGTTGCATTGTCGTATAGCTTTTTTATTATTCGAATAATTTTTGTGCTAATGCCGATGTTTCGCATTTTCTCCCAGAGTTTATTGTGCGGTATTGAGTTAAAAGCCCTCCTAAAGTCTACGAACATGGCATACAATTTTCCACTTTTTTGTCGTAACCTTAACTGTATCGCTGTTTGTAATGTGAAAAGGTTGTCCATGACCCCTTTTCCACTTCTAAATCCCGCTTGTTCCTCTGGGATAATATCTCTTTCTGTTGCCCATTGGTCGAGTCTATCGTGTAAGATTTGTGTGAATAATTTTGTAATGTTGTTTATCAAGGCAATGCCTTTATAGTTCAACGGGTCGTTCGTGTTTCCCTTTTTGTACAGCATGCAAAGACTGACTTTAGACCAAAGCTTCGGTATAGACTCACTGTGTAATATTTTATTGAACAAACCTAAAATATACTCTAACCACTTCCCCGGCAAATTTTTATAAAACTCATTTGTTACTTTATCAGCTCCGGGTGCTTTCCCGGAATTCAATTTCGCGATGCATTTATTCATTTCTTTAAGTGTTATTCTCTGGTCTATAGTAGTAGCCACCTCCTCGGGGAAGACAATTTGCAAGTTAGCCCTTGGTGGATACATTTCAATCAAAAATTGGTTCCACGTTTCAATGGATAGATTGTTACCTTGCGTTGTTCTGCGTTTGCAGCTGTTTACAGCGCTCCAAAATAAGGCGGGATGTTTTGCCATGGCGAATTTTTCAGTTACCTCATTTTCATGTAGTTGCTTTTTTTGTACTAACATTTTCTTGTACTCCTTTTTCATTGTAAGATATTGCGATGTTTCCGCGGTTTTGAACTTTGAACGCTTGGTTTTTTTTAGCTGCTTGATTAAGTTTTTCCTAGCCTGATTACAGTCTCTATCGAACCATTTTTTGTGAATCCATCTTCTATCGTTGCTAGTATTTACTTTTTGTCCCCCCATTCCGGCTGCACTTGCTGATTCTAGGATAGCTTTATTTAGATTGTCTGCAAGTTCTTCCGTGTCTGTATCCATAAAATTTTTAAAAATCCGCGGAGATGCCGTCATTAGATTCTTAAATAGCTCGCTCTTTTCGTGTGACCATTTTACATTTTTTTCGGCTATTGTAACGCTCGTAGTGTTATCGGTATTTTCTGCTCCATAATCGGTATAAAGATTTAAACTAAGCGTGACCGCAAGGTGGTCAGAGCCCAAAAGAGAGTGGATTACCTCCAAGTTTAACACTAGTTCTAGTTTACTCGAAATCATCCATACTAAATCTATTGTACTGCAACCGTTTGTGCTGGTAAACGTGAAGCCTGCTGGTCGGTCCCCGTTAGTCCTCCCGTTTAGCAGCACAAACGAGTTGTCTGCCATGAACTTTTGCAAAATGCGCCCTCTCTCATTCGGGCTTTCATCAAGTGATATTCTATCGACGTAAAGTAGCGTATCCTCAAAAATTTCGCGTGGTAGATCATCCTCGCTCGTGACTCTTGCGTTGAAATCCCCCCCAAGTATTATAACATCGTTAAGGAATCTGTCCACAATGTCGTCAAGGAGTAGTTGGACTACCTCGAGAATATTTTCAATTCTAGTGGACGGATTAAAATAGAAGGAACAAATAATAACACTCACTGTGACGCTCGTAATTCTTATCACACACCACCAAGGTGTTACGTCCACTATTTCACTTTGGTATTTCTTCTTCGCAATACTGACGAGTCCTCCAGATGCTCTGCCTCTTGTTTTGTCCCTTGTCGCCGGTACCCACGCCTTGAAACAATCCCTCAGTTGTTCCGGAAGCGAAGCAGTTGACTCGGTCGTGCACCAGGTTTCGTAAAAACAGTATATATCCGAGTCGTCTCCAAATTCATTTGTCCCGAGGTTGCTTATGCCGTGGATGTTCCAAAAAGTTATCTTGGTTGTATCTAGTTTTTTGACTGTGACGTACTGGCTACTACTGCCTGTGTCCTCGTTGGAGAATCTTTGCGGGCGTTTTCTTTTGGCGCTTCGAGACGACCCGTACTTCGTTTTCAGACTCGCTGCTCACCGTCGACTATTAGTTTCTGGAATCTTATTTTTACTTGTTTCCCTGCTTCCTTCAGTGTTCCGGCCTCCGCTCTGATGGCTTTTTGAATTGTCATTTCGGCGTCCGTAAGTTCATGGTCGATGTATATTTTTCTTTGCCCGAGCTTCGATTTGTTCTTCATGATTTCTTCTTTTACAAATCCGTTGCTCAGTTTGACGAACAAAATTTTTTGCCGTGCTCCGACCTCTTTGACATCAAGAACGGCATTTATCAATCCGAATTCCTGGTGGAGAAAGTCCTCTGTATCTGCTAGTGCCGCTGCATTTGTCCTCTGGAGACCTCGGATGACTATGTTATTTCGCTTAAGTTCTTTTTCCTGACGTTCAGATTTTTTCTTCAGCGTTTCAAGTTCGTTTAGTAGTCCTCCGCTTTGTGCCGTTTCGTTGTATGTTCTTTCCTCTTCGAGTTTTGTTACTCTTGCGGTAAGTGCATCCAGCTCTTGACTTGGATTTATTTCGTCTATCTTTTTTTCCAGTGCGGTAAATTTCATCGAAAATTTCTCGTCCACCCCTTTTAAGGATACTGCTTGCTGTAGTGCGTTTTTTTCTAGCTCATCCTTAATTTCTTTTTTGACATTTTCCACAAATATGGCATTTTCTTTTTTTGATTCCGCCAGATTTCGCTGTACTATTTCCGCGTGAGATCTATTATCTTGCTTCATGGTAGAGAACTCGGCCATCATTGCTTTCATGAAATCAGAGAGTGAACACTCGTGTTGCTGAACTGCGGGAGAGTTTTCTGTTTCCTGAGATTGTTGCGTCTGCTCGTGTGTTTCCGTCCAGGCGTCTTTTGCCTCGTGCTGTGAATTCGTTGGCTGCCCTTCATCTTTCGACTCTTTCCGTGCGCATTTATCCGGAGAGCGTGGAGTTAGAACACTTTTTTTGAACGGTGAGCTCGCCATAATTTTTTCCATCAAGTCTGTTTCGAGATCGTTACGTTTTCTTTTCAGGATATCTTTTATGTTACCCGCCGACTCGCTCCTTCCTCTACGCTGTAGTAGTTCGGCCTTAGTCGGTCTGCCAACCCTTCTTCCAGGTGTACCTTGCGTCGATAAGTGTGTGCTTAAGAGTTTTTCGCTTTTGGACTCATCCGTCGAAGGGAGAGGCGCTAGGTTAGTAGTGGGTTCAAAGTCTTGCTTTTGATTGGCCGGTTGCACCGAGGCGACAGGTGCGCCAGCGAGTAGGCCGGCCGGCGTGCTTGCGTTGATCGATAAAGCCGGATCCGTAATGATCGATATCGATTCTGTTGATGTTTCGATCAAATTTTTCGACATTTTCACAAATTCGATGTCCTAACCTCGAAAACTGACAGGTGGAAAAACTGAAGGTATCCGGTAAATTATTTCACTCGCAAACTTTGTTTATATCCGTCTTCCGTCCGTCGGTTTTACTTTATACTGTAGCGTGGTAGGATGTACTGTATCCTTGCTCTAATGTAGGTTTTTAGACAATGATAGACCAGCGTGTAACGGTTGTGTGGTTGCTCACTGCCGCGCGTAACGGAACACCAACTATTAACAATATAGTATTCATTTATATATGTCGAAATATATAATTGGCGAATCAAAAATGTTATATTATTATAACAATCTCAATTTAACATTTTCATAATTAATTAAAGTTATTTTTGTGAATTGTCTTTCGTATGAACAATTCTAATAAATAATAATTTCATCAAATTAAATATTGTTCATACGAGACAATATAAATGATCATATTATAAATATTGATAATATATAGCACAATATTTGTTAAATAACTATACGTTGCGTAGTTCATAATTAATTAGCATTCAATCACGTACACAGTACGATAACAATAAATATCAAATATCCAACTGAGTGTGGGACCGGATAAGGCCCAGACGTTCAGTCGGCAAAATTGTAATCTCGCTTCTCGAGAACTCCGCTGCATACGTGCACATTCGCTGACGCTGCAAATCGAGCGTGGGATGCTGCATCAGCATGATCCACGCGCGGGTACCCCCACCATCGGTAGGCGTACCACTACGGCTTCGAGAGTGGCCGCCCCACTATCCGCCACATACGAGCATCCCCTCCATCGCGCTCATCGCGTTGTCAAGAGCTCCTTCAGAGCTCCTCAGTCGAGAAACGACACGCAAACGATCATCACCTCGCGAATCCGGCTCCGAGCGAAGATATGTACGCGCACGTTAAATTCTCGAAAAGTTGTATAAGCTTTCTGATATTCGTTTACCGCGATCTTAGCGACGCAAAAAGTGTAACGATTATTTGGAATACAGTTCTTCGATACCTGACTGTGATCAGGCGGTATAATATCCGCGTCATTTCGCGTCGGTATGCCGTTTTGCCCCGCTCTCCCCTACTCAATAATACAATGATCAACAACTTGATTTATTAAATTATGCTAGCTCAAACGAGCTTCTTTCGGTGTTGTCATTTACGAGGAAGATGCAACACACGTCTGAAATGCAACATTCATTTTAATCATCAAGTTATTAATACGTGGAAAAGGAATATTCGTTTTGCTACTTTAATTTCAAACCAAGTAGTTATTTTCGGAGATTAAAAACACTGTCCTTTTCGATAAAATATTCTAAAAGTTATATTACCAAAATAACTCTCTATGGATTCAACTTTATACCTGGACCATTACTCGTTCGAAGCTGATAGACTTACGAGTCGCTGCCGGCTCCCGAGTAAGTCCTTATAATACTGTTCAAATTTATATTCATATTAATACTAAAGATCGACGACGACAGTTGATTCAATAGACCTACTCTTTATTAAAGTTTATATTGTATTTTACACGATTATGTGTTCGGAGATCAAACGCATTTGAAATGCAAATCGTAAAATGAATATTTCAATTTATAACCCGCCACGCCCATACACGCATTTGGCATAAAAACAATAATTTATAAACACGTGAACAAAGGGTTCAAACCCCAATAGCATTATCATCACTATTCACCGTAATAGACATTTGCTCCGATCCCTGACCGGCGCATTCCGGTCTAAACCCAACAAGGGGCATTCAATTCAACTTTATTCTTCGTTACTGTCGTGATCATTCGTTAAAAGTGAAAATCGTCGATAACAACGATAAAATAAAAATCGTTCGACTTAAACATCAGTAATTTGAGCCGCGACGTAACAAGGGTGAATAAAGTGTCACACGGGGGTGTCGGATTTCATTCATTTAGCAAGAGGGGGTAACAGGGTGTAAAAGCAAGGGGTTTGACGGGGAAGGGGAGTAATCAAAAATGAGTAATAATAAAAAAAAGAAAAGAAGTAAAGTGGAAGGTCAATAACGAAAAAAAAAAAACTTTAACTTCACCGGAATAGCCGATGTGACGCCCTGTGATGTGTCTTACCCCCTTTGAGAGGAACGGTGCACACAAAAAAAATCACTCCGCAAAAGAAAAGGAACAACTCAATTCCAAAAAAATTAAAGTAAAATATTTTTCCTCTCTAAGATATCGGAGGCCTCACGTTGGGCGCCAATTGTAATCGGAGGGTCTTACGGAGCAGAACGGGGGACGGGGCGTGGGGAAGGGCAACAGCAAAAATCACGAGGGGGCGAAATTCGGAAAAAAACTATATAATATTGCAGAAAATAAGGAAGCGATACAAAAAAAAAATGAAAGAAAATAATACGAAAATGAAGAACCGACAATAATACTTTATTAATTTATTTTATTAATTAAATTTTTAAACTTTATAATTAAATTATTATAATTAAACTTTATTAATAAAATAAAAAATAACGTAAGGTAAATTCAAAAGAAGACGCATAAATAAAGCAAACTAAATTAGAAAATAATGTAAGATAACCAACAAAGAAGAATAAGAAAATTAAGCGGTTACCAAAAGCCACGGCGATTACAGTTGTCTTAAACTAATCGCAGGGTCGGCGTGGGCAGTGGATGCTCGGGATCGGGGGAAAATAACTTCGACAAAAATGGCAATACACGGGCGAAGGCAGTTATCGCCGTGTACTCTTCTGTGGGACAGGGAAAGGAGCAAAAATAAATCAATTAGGGCCACGGGGGAAAAAGGACTCGTCGGGCAATAATAAACAAAAATAAGAAATAAATCGAAGCAAACTGAACAAAAAAATTTCAAGGTAATCATTGGGCGCCAGCTACCTTTTGATGGGGTAACACCGTTCATTATTTGCCACGCGGTGCGTGAACTCTTCGCAACAAAATTTGAGAGACGGCCGACTAGTCACGGGAGCGGGGAATCTCAGGCGGGGGAAAAAGTCCGATCTTTTGGCTCAACAAATATTAACTTCGGCTACTTTTTTAAACACAAAACATTTGCAAAAGAACGGAAAAATACGAGCCATCAACGTTATAGTAGTCGCGGGGATGGGAAAAGGGACTCTCACTTAGAATAAATTTCACGGCGAGGATAATGGAGGTAATGGCGACGACAATCCTGAACAATTATTTCCACAGATCTTTGTAAGGGAATGTAAACTCAAAATAGATCGATTCTCGAGATCGTGAGAATCGATGCGATCGAGAGTACACACGTGTGTCTTTCTATGAGAGAGTGCCGTGCGCACAATCGCGACATTTTCGAGCTCACTCCTGAGTAAGACTCGGCCTGTTTGCCTCTGGGGACGTCAACGAGGAAGGACGCTTCCACGACCCGAAAATCCCAAGGATCGAGTTCGAATTGGATGAATGAGTCCGAGTCCACGCCTGGCCTGCGGGACTATTATGAAATCTCGGGATCCATCAATAAACTAACTGCGAGCCCCAGAGCGTGCAAAGAGCCACCCTGCCATCGCGCGAGTCTTTCATTTTTCATTTTTTCATTTTTGTGAAACCGGTTTCTTTATTTGTACTTTTTATATTATATTTGTTATATTTGAGTAGTGTGTGTTTAAAGGAGTGAGAAAGAGAGCGAAAAATTCTATTTGATCGACAATATAAAGCGAAAATTGTGTACGGTAAACGAATTGTATGAAAATGATAACGGTGATATTTTTTTAATGGATTCAATGTATTGTAACGGTCACCTTTTTCACCAAAACCAGTTCTCGGTTACTTCGGGAGCGTTAGGGATTCGGGGCGAGCGAATAATCGTTAGATGTTGTCAATTTGGTAAAACAATAATTCGTTTATTAGATATCACATGAAAAGTTCAAAATACAATATGCAGAATCCTTCTTTATCGACGCTCATGTTCTTAGATGATCTCGAGTTATCGGCAAAAGACAATTATAATATTCGCAATGAATAATTAGTCGTCGCGGAACTCGAATTTTACCGTAACTGAATCGTCAAGTCAAATTATAATTCATACTCTCGATCCTCGTGAAAAGAAACGGAAATTGATGTTGTACCCCGAGTACGCCGGTTGTTGTCGCAAGATGCGTTGCGCAACAACCGAGGTATGCGAGCAGCGGACGAGCCGAGCGCGAATATAATTACCGAAATCGGCAGCATTCGACAGTCTGGTTTGACTCGAGGAACTGTGCGTCTGTTCCCAGGGATTCGGTATTGGAATCCAAAAAGTAACATAGAGTGTTCCGGGCAAGGGAACGTATTATTAAGCGGCACTGGCAGGTGAGGGTCGGACCTGGATCCCGAGTGCGGAATTAAGTCTTAAAGTTGACTTGTGAAGTAACTTTGTAAAGTTGTGTGCAAAAGAGGCAAACTGTAAAGTGAAATTGTTTATTACTCTGTTTTGTATTTCGTCAATAAATTGTTATTGTGCCTACGAGTTGTAGTCCTCACTTGGGTTCTAACCCCTTACTGGTAACATCCCAAAATCTTCGGAGATAACATCTCACCCGCCGAGCACGGACTGATCACCCGGGCTTCGGCGGTACAACATTGACGAATTTACCGACCGAGTGTCGGTAATTCGTGAGAATGATTTTATATTAAATTACCGACGGAGCTATGCTTCTCGGCATGAGTTTCTACGACGCTTGTTGTCGGTTTAAATTATTATGATTTCTCTCGCGAATTCGCAAGATCCAAAAATGTTTGAGGTTAGGGCCCGATTGCTTAGTCTGCTCCTCAATTATACTGTACTATGGTGTCGGTTGTATTTGCCGTGCAGAAGTTTCACGCGGAGGAGGATCGGGGAAAGAGCACGAATATCACGCTCAATCCGCTACCCCTTACGTTACACTCCCAACAGGGCCCTCTACGAAAGGCTCGGTATTCACCTGGAAAGAATTCCACAATGGCGCCACGATCGAATCTCCCAGGCTTCAAGCTTACCTCCGCGGGATAACCTAACCTAACGTCTCTAAAGAACTAGGATAATCGGTGTCTGACACCGAGTTCCCCTAGCCTAAAGGATTATGATCAAATCGAACTGAGAAGGTACCTCGAGGAGCCCGCTCAGCCGACTGACCTCGATCGCCGTTTTGCCCGCTCTTTTATACTCGCCTGGCCGGTGGCTTGAGACCAATCGCGATCGAAGGGATCGCGACTTCGTGAGCGCGGCAAAATTTAAATCGTATGTGAGCGGGAGCTGGGTAGGCTCCCGTCTCAGTATATTGTTTTTATTTTCATGTGTTATTGAAGTAGAACTGAGGAATTGAACGGTGAAAAACATAATAGATTTTTACATCTTCAGTTCCTTTCTCTCGTCACGGGACCGGGTCGGAGGGGGAAACACGCCGGAAACGATGCAATTAATTTGCACAATCAATTGCTACACTCACGCGTCATGGAACATTCTTTTCTCTCTCTGTCGGATACAATTCTTTCTCTGCGCGAAACTCTCACACGTGCTTCTCTCTCGGGATCTCGATCAAAGCTGGAGAGCCGGAAATCTTCTCCGTACTCTCCGAATGTCTCCTTTGTTGATAGCACTGCGGGGGGTCTTCGGTGAGCAAGAGAGTTCGCTACTCAGCGCGGGGTCGATAAATCACGTGATCTATGGCTGTTGCGCAAGAGAGCGGCATAAGTTCCGTTGATCGTCGTTCGATAGTTTCGACGGCGACGGCGGTGAGCAGCGAGGCAGCTTGGCTTGGAGCGAGGCGACTTGGGCGAAACGGCGGCGGCAGTGAGGGAAGGCTTTGTCCTCCGTCAATGCGTTCTCTCTCTCCACCACGCGTTTCGCTCGCTATCTCACTATCGGCGGCTGCTCGGGTCTTCTCGTGTGCTCTGGGTCGCGAGGGGTATTGGGAGGGCATGGCAGGGTACGCGAACGATTGTAGTGTACTAGGACGACTACCTATGGGTGCGTGGTGAGTGGGGAGCTCGAGTCGAGGCGACAGAGGAGCCTGTAGCGATTTTACATCGTTACAACGTACAAGCAAAGCAAACGTGCAAGCAAAGTATCCTCGGGAATCTGAACAGGTATGGTTGCTTCTCTAAATCTGCGCATATAAAAGGACAACGGCGTTCAACAGAAAAATTAGATCCGTCGCAACCGACATCAAGAAACTTGAGAAACTCGCTAAAAACAAAGATTAAACCGTCGTTCGTCCGGACGATTTTTAACGACAAAGACTGCAATACTAGTCGCTAGCTGTAAGAAACCTGTAATATTAATTCTTGTCACTCCGCCGCGAATTCGCTCAAGGTTGCGTCTAGTCGTTAGACGTGCGGCGTCAACTTGTTTTATTATATTGTAACACGTGACTCGCTCATCTAGTTCCAAGCGCGCTGGCCAGTAGTTAGCGTGACAGCGCTGCATACAATTTTCGAGACAACGCACACACATTACGATAAATATATATTTATACGTGCGAGCCCAGCTCAGCGTGGATGTACGCATAAAACGAGTCGTTACTCTTCGTCTCATTTGGCTCACTCGCAAGCGCATCTGTGCTTATTGTGACGAGATGTTAAGAGTGGCAAAATGTCGTGCTACGTTTAATCAAGAAATAGTTTGTAATTGTTGATAAGTTTCATGACTAAAGTATTTACATGTTGATTCCATCGTGCGTATTAACACTGGACGCAACTTTAATCGTTATTTCGATCTTAAAGCCTGCCGGTAGCTAAAAGTGAGCCGCGATATTAATTTAAGGTTTGAAAAAACGTTAGGATCGAGTTGAGTACAGTAACGCAGACGAATCCTGTGATAATGTATCGCTGCGATGAATGTGCATGCTCTTTTTCTGATATTCCAATGCTCATCAAGCATTTAAAAACTGTTCACAAAAGTTCTGAAAATATTATCGTCTGCAAGCAACAGGATTGTTTTCATGTTTTCCAGAACATCAATGTTAACATTTATTAAACAAGGATAACGGACATAACATTTCAAATGAAAGTAGAGTAAAAAAGGAAGTGCAAGCACAAACCGCATTGCCTGTATATAGATCGATTGATGCTAATAGAATTGCGCGTAGCGAATTAAGTATTCAAGGCGAAGCCCTTGCCACTTTTCCCGTTTCATTTCTTCAAAGCAGAGAGATATCAATAACCTCGGAAATATTATGTACTGTAACGTTTCGAGATTTCAATAAAGGGATTTATTAAAATCTCGAACTCAGGATTTTTTAGATCCTCTTTTTCCTTGCGGAAAGAATAGAGTTCGTACTCTGGACTGGCGAGATATTGTGTGGAAGGAATTCGATCCTCTGATTTCTTCCACACTTGCAATTCGGAGACCAAAGATCAACCCGACGTTCAAGGAGGAGTAGTCTCGTCCGATCTAGGGATAGGGAGAAGCTTAAGACGAGACATGACACAGTTTAACGTTTAGTAAGCTGGGCGAGCTCACGAGTCACGAGTGTACGTTGGGCTACCGTACAATCGTGGAGAACCAAACGATAAATATGACGAACAAGACGTAAGCCTGGGCTATGCTTAGAGAAAATGTGTGACTGCGAGTCGAGTGACCGCGAGTCACACCTCAAAAGATCAGAGATCGACGCTTGAGAGCGAGATACTCATGACAGATTGATTTGTGTGTGTTTTGGATATTGGAAGGTGGGGGGGCTAATCAATGGGAAGGTGGAAACTAATAGTCACTCCGGAGCGCTTTCGCTTACGCGAAACCGCCGACGTTTGGCCATCTAGCGGCCAAACGGGAGAAACTACCAGGGGGTAGGGTCGTCCCGTTACAGTACAGCAGTTCGTAACGATCATGGCAATTCTTGTAGTGATATCCATACTCAAGAACAAATCCACAAAATCTTGCCAATTCATTCATTTCGTTGGATACACGGACTGACATTGAAAGTCGACTACAATCGTTCATCGCCTCATTTGTTTCGGATCTGTACAGTGATTCTTCATTGAATCGGAAGCACGTGCAAACAATAGTTGATAGGACTGGAGAATTAATAAATAGCGTCGTCGATAAATTGAAATGGCAAGTAATGTCGACTGTAGGGAAATCTGATGAAGAAGCGGTTACTACTGCACAAATAGAAAGAGTTTTTGATGCGTGCCAAACACCTTTCTCGGGGCTCCAAACAGATTATCGTCGACTACAATACTTAAAAAAAACTGACTTGTACTGTGACGTGACATTTTGCCCCGCCACCCGCACGGAGTAAGATCGGGCAGTGGGTCGGGTTTACGCCCCTGGTCGTCGCATGTCGAGCTGGTCAATCTACAATTCACTTTTTTTTGCAAGAACCCGTTAAACAGGACCGCTCCTCGATATGTCGGCCAAACTGGGGTATCGTGAGGTGAACCTAGTAGGTATCCGGGAACAGAGGGTACGGCAATAAGTGGTCACGGTCCGACACGCCTATCCTCATCGGCCTCCGCAGTCCTAACAACTATGCGGAAATGGAGCATCTCCTTTTAGGGGAAAAGGGGAGAAGACGTGGAAACGTTCTCAACCTGAGTATCCGAGGGAAGGATGTTGTTCCCGGTGAGTGACGACGACCTATTGACGTGCCTACCGTTCTTTCTAACGGGGGTGGCATTGCAGTGGTTTCGCAACGATCGGGAACGTTGGTCCTCGTGGAATCATTTCACTGCAGCATGCCGGGTACGTTTCGGCGACCTGGATTATCAGGACTCTACTCTACTACGAGAGGAAATCATGCGCCGTACGCAGGGACTGGACGAACCCGTAGCCGATTTCCTCACGCGCCTTCGGGGTTTATTTGACCGTCTCAATCCTCCCTGGCCAGAAGCAGAGCAAATTCAACAAGCTCACCGTAATTTGTTGCCCAAGTTACAAATCGCGATTCACCGGGATGATGTGTTCGACTTCGATTCCCTCGAGCACATTGCGGTACGGATTGAGAAGAGTTATCAAGCAGCGCGTTCGTATAGAGCCCCCCCGATACCGGAACATTCTCTTTGCCCGGAACTAGCCAATGCAAGCCCACGCGCTAAGCATACCGCGGCCGCTCGCAATGTCTACGCCGCTGTCGAAATGCGGAATGCTAAGGACTCGTCTGCGGAGGCAGAGGGCGAGGACGAGGCGAGCGTTAATGAGGAAATCGAGGTGGACGGGAATACCGAGGGCATGAACGCCGTGTAAAGCTCGACTAAAGCCCGTCGCCATAGTAATACGGGTAAGAAGCCGGCTGAGGGTCAAAAGAAAGTTCCTGTGCCCAAAACCGCGAATACCACTAAAACTGTGGGGGTAAAGGAGGGCCCCGGGAATGCGAAACTGAAAGCGAATGCGGTGAGCAACGCGAATCCGTCCCCCCGTAAACCCATCACCTGCTGGAACTGCAACAGCCCCGATCATCGTTTCTGTGATTGCCCAGAGCCACGGAAATTATTTTGTTACCGTTGTGGCAAACCAGGATTGAAGTCGAACGCGTTCCTGTCACGGAAACCGCTAAAGGGTCCGCTGCGGCCGAGTAGTGCACCCGCCTCACACCCACATCTTCCCCATCTGGTTACTGAATCCGCGTACATAGAAGCGTCCACTGGTTTATTCTGGTGCGATAATTTGCAAACCGAAGAAAGTGCCACGGCTTATTATGTTACGTTCTTTATTCAAGATTGGCCCGTACGCGTATTAGTAGATTCGGGTTCAAGTCGAACTTTCTTTGGTCCCGCAGCTATTCGCTGGATGGACGACCCAAGAATACTGCGGGGAGTAGAAATGGCGGGCGGGCAAAAGGCCGTCGCGTACGAAACCGTACAACCGGACATAGTTCTAAACGGTCACACGTTTTTCTTTACCGCTTATTTGTTACCGGCTCTGGTATTACCATGTATATTAGGACTGGACTTCCTCCAATCCGCGAAGCTTGTAGTAGACTTTGAAAATGCTAGATGGCACAGCAAGCATTACCCGAATCAGTCATTTTCATTCGAAGTTCAACCAGGAACGGGTACCGTGGGCTCTCTATGTTGTGGGCTCCGTGAATGAACTAGTGAACAAAATCGGATGATTGCACGGGTGATCGCCGAAGAGATACCGCCGGCGCCGGCCAAACCCGGTGCCACCAACCTAACAGAACACCGAAACGACGTCGGTGAGGACCCCGCTATAAAACATCGCTATTACGCGGTCTCTCCGGCGATCGATAAAGCGATCCGTTCGAGAGATGCTTGACGACGGGATTATCGTCGCACACGAGTCCGTTCGAGAGATGCTTGACGACGGGATTATCGAACCATCCGCGAGTGATTGGTCTAGCCCAATAGTCATGGTCAAAAAGCCGAACGGAAAAATCCGGTTCTGTTTGGATTTTCGGAAAGTCAACAGTGTGACCAAGAAAGACGCGTACCCGATACCCCTCATGAATAGTATCTTGGATCGCTTATGCCAAGCGAATTATATTACGACCCTAGACTTGAGCCAAGCATACTTTCAAGTACCGTTGGAAAAGAAAAGCCGGGAGATCACGGCTCTTATCGTCCCCGGGATGGGATTCTTTCAATTACGCCGTATGCCTTTTGGATTAACTAACGCTCCTGCAACGTTCCAACGTCTCCTTGACCGTTTGCTGGGACCCGAAATGCAGCCGTACGTCTATGTTTATCTCGATGACATTATCATTGTGACATTGGCTACGTCGCGTGTTAACTAAAATCCGTCAGGCCGGTCTCACCATTAACCCGGATAAAAGTGAATTTTGTTGCTCGGAATTCCGTTACCTAGGCTTCCTGATTAACCGCCAAGGGTTACAAATCGACCCCGACAAGGTCGTTCCGATCCTAGAATACCCGGTTCCCCGTAACTTAAAACAACTACGCAGATTTTTGGGAATGGCCTCATGGTACCGACGGTTCATACTCGAGTTCGCCACGTTGGCGAGCCCGCTGACCCGATTTTTGAGGAAAAATCAGCCTTCTTGTTGGAAACAATCGCAACGGGAGGCGTTCCGGAAAATCCGGGAACACTTGGTCGCGCCACCGACTCTGGTCTGCCCCGACTTCGAACAGCCATTCGTACTACAAACGGACGCTTGCAGCGTCGGGCTAGGCGCGGTGCTGACACAATCAAAGAGCGGGTTGGAACACGTCATAGCCTACGCGAGTAGAGCTTTAAAAGAAGCAGAAAAGAACTATACCACCACCGAACAGGAGTATTTAGCGGTCATTTGGGCCATCAAGAAGTTTCGTTGCTATCTAGAAGGGTATCATTTCACGGTAATCACGGACCATTCGAGTTTGCGTTGGCTACATAATCGCAAAATCCCCACGGGGCGACTAGGTAGATGGGCATTAGAGATGCAAGAATATGATTACGAGGTAATACATCGTAAAGAGGCCTTACATCACGTACCCGATGCATTATCTCGTATTCCAGAGGCTACCTGCGCGATAATACAACCTACGTTACGTACGAAAGACAAATGGTATAAGAATAAAATGCGAGAGGTGGCGCGAAATCCAGATAGGTTTCCCGAGTGGAAAACGGAAGGTGACAGATTATATTACCATAAGCTACCTCAACTTCCGGCATTGGAGGTTGGCGACCTAGACGCCTGGAAATTAGTGCTGCCCTTTGAAAATCGGCGAGAGGCTTTGGTCGAGTCGCACAATGTTCCCCAAGCGGACCACTTGGGAGTCGACAAGACCTTTAAACGACTATCACTGCTTTATTATTGGCCCAACATGTTCCGCGAGGTTGCCCAATACGTCCGGCATTGTGACGTGTGTCAGCGGTGTAAAGTCGAACAAGCGGCACCGGTGGGCTTGATGGGCAAACGCGAATTGACTCAGCCTTGGGATACGATCGCGGCGGATATCATGGGGCCGTTACCCCGTACCAGGGCTGGTTTTTCATACATACTGGTAGTACAGGATCTTATCACGAAATGGATCGAATGCACGGCCCTCAGGCAAGCCACTGGCAAGAAAATCGTGGAAGTTCTCGAAGATGCAATAGTATCCCGTTGGGGTGCACCCCGGGTGTTACTTACGGATAATGGGACGGAATTTATTAACCGCGACTTAAAATCCTTTACCGATCGGGTCGGTTTTGCCCATCAAACCACTCCGCCCTATCATCCACAGTCAAACCCGGTCGAACGCGTCAATCGAGTCATAAAAATCATGATCACGGCCTATTTGGAGAATGACCACCGAGAATGGGACGTCCACCTATCAGAATTCCGTTTCGCGTTTAACACAGCCGACCATAGCTCTGTGCAGTCCAGCCCAGCTTTTCTTAACTTCGGACGCGAACCCCGATCGATCGCGTTAATTTCGCGGTTACAGAACGCCGAGGTTATTCCAAACACTCCACAGAACTGGAGTGTCAGAATGAAACGCTTAGCGTCACTGCACGATACAGTCCAGCACTCGTTAGGTGAAGCTTTTCAGCGGCAAGCCTTGCAGTACAACAAACATCGGCGTGAGCGTGAGTTCCAAATAGGGGACTTAGTATTGAACCGACAGCACATCCTGTCCTCGGCAGCACAAAACATTGCCGCTAATCTGTCCTCGAAGTTTCATGGTCATTTTGTGGTAAACAAACGCCTATCCCCTGTGGTGATGGAATTCTCTGATCCAAACGGAACATGGACCGGTAAAGTCCACGTGTAAGATCTGAAACCATACGTCTCCTAACTGTCGGCTACGTGCCATTTATTTTCGCGCGCAATTCACTTCTACCAAATCGCGTACAATTGTTCATGGCTACCTCCTCGCTTGATTACAGCTTCAATTTATTTTTTCCTTTTTTTTTTCTCCGCGTGTTACGTCGCGAGTTATTTCGTCGATGCAATTTTGTAGCAATCAACGATTGAGCAAATGTATCGTTATATATGTAAATTTTCTTGATGATATCGCGACAAAAAGGAATAATATATATATGATTGCTCTGTATTTAGACCGGAATGCGCCGGTCGGGGATTTGAGCAAAACTGGATATGTGCTATGTATTTTTAATATAATAATATTTTTAATATAGAACCTTACCTTATTTGATATTCTTGCAGGTAGCGAGCTACGGGCGTAGCGGGTATGATGTCAATCGGTGACCACGAGGTCTGGAGACACTGAAACCGTAGAAGCCCCGGATGATCGGTCGCCCTCGATTGTTGATCCAGCACGTATGGAATCCGCTGATTGGAATGCACGGCCGAAGAGTCGAACAGTCGGAGGATTTCCACTGACAACGTAAATTCGATGAGTGATACGTTTGATAGACACTATTTTAGGTAACTGACGTCCTTCCTCGGGAATAGGAATTATAGCATTGTCCCATCAATGTTCGCACAAAGAATAAACGTTGAGAATTTTTAATTAGGATTGCAAAGAACCATTTGAAGGTTTACCGCGTCTCGAATTACCGGCTGCCACAGCATGGCTTTACGGATAGTAAATCTTTTGCCAGCGCGTCTACGACCCATAATCAATGAAAAAGTTGGAATCAATTATTACGAGAAGTTTGCACTTGCACAAGTTATACATATTATCGGATTTACTCACGAGCAGGCAGCGACTCTGAAGTCTATCAGCTCTAATGAGCAAAGGTTTAGGGATTTATTCACGAGCAGGCAGAGACTCGTAAGTCTAACAGCTCGAATAAGAAAAGGTTAAAGGTACAAAGTGGTGTATTATGTATGTGCTGGGTTGATGTTAAAGTGCAAAATAATCGTTGTTGCCTTAAATTACTCTTTTCCAATTGACCAAATACATACGGTTCGGCAATGCGTAAATAATTGAACACCTTAGTTCGGTTGAACTGACACTATTTATTGATAGTTGATTAAAGTAAGCACTACACGAATGACACTTGTCGTATGATTATTAAGAATTATATAAATGCGTAGAACATTGGTTATTATTGATTAATTATGAAATATAACGATGTTACACGGGTACAATATTTTATAACGGTCCTCAAGACACCGCCTGATCACAGTCAGGTATTGACCGCGTTTTTAATCGTTTAATAGTTGAAAAATATTGAAGTCACAGATCACTAAGATCATAAACGAATAATGAAAATATTTAAGGAGCACCGCGGTGAGTGTGTCTCCGAGAAAGCTAATTATTGTGCTCAAATTGAGAGTTGATGAAAAACTGATTTCGTTTTGAGCGGCATCAACCAGCAAGACTCTCCTGAGTCCCTTACGGTGGTGGGGGAAACTCTCGTGGAGTGATACCCGCTTGCCGCAACGATGGAGGGGGATCCGACCTCGGGGCCTCGTGCCTCCGCAGCATCTCACGGCGGGTCCGCAGCGTCAGCGGATCTGCACGTGCGCTCCGCCGGTGAGCGTTCCGAGAACGGAGCGCTGCTATCTTTGTTGACGGTGCGTCTGGGCCTCGTCCGGTCCCACACTCGATTTGCAACCCGATATTTATTCTTATTGCACAGCGTACGTGACTGTAACGCTAAATAACAATTAGCGGTACAATAAATGTATAATATCAAGAGACGCGGTAGCGTCTCGACGCCAAGTACATAAAGATTTATTTTTTTCGTACGAGGCTGGCCGAGGCGCTGCCGCTTCTTAGTATACACGAATATGCCGGAAGTAAAACTTTCGGTCGATGATTCTCAGAAGATTAACTTCGAATCAATTTTTCGCAAGTCTTTCATTGAATAATTCGGCCACCAGCTTTCGAATGCGCCTAGTTGCGATTCGATCGGTGCAGCCGTTGCTGAGATATCGATGCCGTGACCCAAAAGGTATCCGATCAGCGATACTTGAAAGAAAAAATGTGTAGATGAGAAACAGTTGGGCATCCTCTCCTATCATTTAACGGGTTACGGCCATGGATATACGCCCTTCTGCTTCTCATCTACATGTGTAGATGAGAAACAGAAAGGCAGGATTGCGCACCGTTTTACGTGTCGAATAGTAAAAGATACGCCTTTCTGATTCCCATCTACAACGGGTCGGGCATCGCGGAGCATCGGGCATCGCGGAAGATTATGAAATTGCGGCGCTTCGTGCGAGTTCGGTGTTCGCTCGGCCCATGGGCCGTGTCGAGTGCTGGTGACAGCCGGCCGACGTAATCTAAGCAAGAGAAGCGGGTTTAAATAAATAAATAAGTAAAAAAATTGATGATTGAAAACGATTAAAAAAAAGTATTTCCTCCTCTCGTCTCGTCTCGCTCGTCTCGATTCGATTGTTAATGTGATTCGTGATAACAAGCAAATGAAATAACCTTCAATAAAAAACAAAAATAAAGAAAAATATTATGAATTAAGATTCAAAAAGGAAGAAAAATATTGTTTTTCAGTTTTGTTTATTTTTTCTCACTGTTTGAGTTTCTCTGTTTCTCACAAGATCGAGAGAATCTTCTTGGCGAAGATCGGTGTGATTGTGTTCTTGAAGCGCTACAAACCGTAGAATCAAGATTCCTCGGCAGGTTTGTCATAGTATGACGAAAAAAATGTTATCGCTTTATCAAAAAAATTTCACAACTCTTTCTTCGGTTATCTTGGGAGGAATAACACAGGATTCTTTGATTGACTTTCATGATAAGTCAACTCCCCCAGCGCTTCGTTTGGTTCTCGCAGCGAAAGAATTCTATCATTTTTGGCGCCACTTCTCCGGACGAGAAAATTTTTTCATTTTTCTCAGAGCTTCTTCGAAGAACACCGAAGAAAATGATGAAGAATTTTCTTTTCTTCCGGTCATAAAAATTGAAGAAACGGATGGCAGAATTCTCTCGTCGAAAGAATTGTTAGAACGGACGGTATCGTCGTCTCGTTGCGAGAGCCAAAGTGAGAGGCCTTTCCACCAAGACGACTGAAGATGTGTGACAGTTCTTTCCATAAGAGAATTAAAGATTTTTGTGACAATGTGATGAACCCTGCTACGATATGTGAATTTATTCGCAATCACCTCGCGATGCTTCACGAATGACCACACCGATCCTCCGTTGCTTGAGTTTTACTGAGAAAACTGATATTATCGTTGTTTTAATTTAAAGAAAGAAAATAATAATAATAATTACAATAAAAAAAATAGAATCAATAAATAATTGGAACTAAGAACGTAATTATAATACAAAAGTACATAAATAATACAAAAATATTTTGTTCTAAGAAACTGCCTTCAAAAAAATATCCAAAATAAAAGGTAAATCACGCGAGCCAAGCTTCAACAAATATTTTTGAATATCCAATATCCATGTTAATGATTAAAAAATTGTATCACTGAAAAATCAAATTAAAAAAATGCTTGGTACGTCCTTTCTTTTATGCATGAAGCGTTTCATTTGTATTCGAGGGACGTGCCAAGTATTTTTTTAATTTTATTTTTCAGTGATACAATTTTTTAATCATTAACATTGACATTGGATATTCAAAAATATTTGTTGAAGCTTGGCTCGCGTGATTTACCTTTTATTTTGGATATTTTTTTGAAGGCAGTTTCTTAGAACAAAATATTTTTGTATTATTTATGTCCTTGGCGTACATTTTTTACATTTAAAAAAAAAGTAGTTTTTCACAGATCTAGTATCCCACATTAATATGTAGCATGATATAATTTGTCTCGCAATGCATGAACAATGCGTCTATTGTTGTAAAAGTTGTCTGAATAACGACCAAAATGTATGAACAATTGTTGTTAACGTTGTATGCCCTTAATTGTTTATGCAATGCGATTGCAAATTCACAATATTTATCGTTCTAACAATACTATCGTATGAGATGAGTAGAAATATAAATTGTTAATTAAAAATTAACAATTATAGTTCGCTAACAATATTATGTTTATAAGGAATTATGCGCTAATTTCCGTAATAATAGTAACGAGAACACCTGAATATCGCTCTTTTCTAATTTTGAATATATAATAATTATTAAAAATTTGTTAATAATTGTCGTTTATAAGAGAAGCCTCGTATTTCTCACTGTTTATAACTTATTTTATTCTCGTTTTGCCCTTACACGTGTACAAGAGTAGTTTTAATTATCGTTTTCGTTTTGATGAATACATCTTTCCAGGAAAAGCTCAAAGCTCGTTATTAATGAGAAAAATTGCCTTGTAGGTTCTACGACCAAAAAGTTTCTAAATGATTCGTGGAATATTAAATGGTTATCGGATTTTGTTTATATAATTTTGTTATTGTTTTATGACATATTAAACTTTTAAGGGGGAGCCATGTTGGCAGTTGACAAGGCAACAGGTGCGCTGTGTTTACTCCGTCTTACAAACGCGATTACGTATTAAACAGTGAGCAGAAAAAAGTGAGACAGTCCTGAAAAGATAGAGGAGACCGCAGTGCACGTCTTGAAAATATAAACTTAGAACAATACAGTCAGAATAGTGCAGGAAGGCTTGTTTTTCAACGACATAAAACTCCGAGCGGTTAGAGTAACCTCACCGCGGATGACCGGTAATGCAGGAAGTAGAAAATACCACTAGCGCCACATCGCAGCACAAACTTCGGCAAGAGGTGAGAGTGGACACACCTCGACCGAGACCGGCATCGGTATCACAGGATACAGCAACATCGACACCTGTCAACGCGGTGATAAACAAAATCAAGAATACGAGTGAAAAACGATCGAGGGGTCGACCAAAGAAAACGGAACAATTAAAAGATCAATTAACTTTATTTAGCGCAGTTAAGGACTCTCGTAAAAGAATGTTCTTTCAGATGGAGGGGGATGATACAGATGAAACAAGCCTGGACGAAACACTGTCAAAAAGGAGCCAAAAAACCAAACGTACTCCACCTCCATACACAGACGCACAATCCGCAGAAATCTCAGGGGATGGGACAGGAAACTGCCCTGAGACCCCGGGGCCGAGCTCGGATAACGATGCACAAATGGACCAAAATTCTGGGATGTCTATGATACTACGAGAATTAGCGGAAATGAGAAAGGAAAATGCAGCAATGAGGAAGGAAACCGCAAACAATTTCAAGGTTCTGAAAGCAGAAATTTCGGAGAGTAACTCGTGGATGCGTGAGGAGATTCAGCAATTAAAGGATCAAGCGAAAAATACTGAACAGGATAATATTAGAGCAAGGGATCAGGTAGAGGCAAGATTCTCACTACTGGAACAGCAAATAAAAAACCCACCTCAACGACCGAGAGAAGATGAGTTTGAAAATCGTTTAACGGTTATTGAAAATAAACTGAAAAATCTGGCAGAGAGTAACGTGCAAATGCCTACTAAATTCACTGACGAGACGTTCGAGAGAATTAATTCCCTGGCTAAAAGTGCCGAGTTACAAGACAAGATTTCAAGAAAAAAACAACATCATAATTGAGGGGCTACAAATCAAAACAAATGACCTCAAAAACGAAATTGATAATTTTATAAGCTAAGTATTCGATCTAAAGAATGTAGTCAAAGAAGTCAAAACCGTTGGCCCGGAGAGAAAAAAAGTGCTAGCATGCCTTGGAAACTTCGAAGCAAAGATGAAGATTCTGAAGGAAAAAAAAACTAAGTTGTCAAACAAACAAATATTCATCGATAGTGATCTTACCTACGCGGAACGCTCGATTAAAAAAAAACTTAGAGATATTGCACGCGCAGAGAGAGCAAAAAATCGCAATGTGATAATTGGACACCAAAAAATACGAATCAACGACATTTGGATGCGTTGGGACGTAAATGAGAAGAAACTGGTCACTCTGCAGCGTCAACACACCGAACAGCAGAACCCAAGGGCAGAAACTCAACAGCAAAATCAAACGACCATACAGCAACCTGTCGAACGCGAACCGAGAGTAAGAGCAATAGCATCGGGAGAAGAGCAAGCGGCAAAAAACGGGCTGCTGAACAACAACGCCTCAGGATCATATTCTGGAACGCCCATGGTATCAAGAATCTGCTGAACTATTCAAATAATAGAAAGGGGCATATTATTGGAGTCTCGGAAACATGGGCCCTTACCGAACTGAACAAACTACCACCACAGCTGAACAACTTCAACGCTACATGGGCAAAGGCAACTAAAGACAAGACGAAAGGAAGAGGGAGTGGCGGGCTTGTGGCACTGACGGAAAAAACTATCGGCAACAGCGAAACATTGGATGCCAGCGAGCGATGGATCTTCACAAGCCACATTATACAAAAGATAAGAGTTGTCACAGGATTATTATATTTTAAACCCAAACTAGATTTAGATTTTATTCTTGAATCATTGCAGATAACACTAGATGATATACACAGGAAATTCCCAGATGCGATAGCGATAATCGGTGGAGACTGCAACGCTCGAATAGGTGAACTGGACGAGATACCAGAAGTTTTACTTGAAGGGACCAATTTACATAAAAACAGAAAATCTCTGGATACAAATATCTACTCGGAAGGAACAACACTTTTTAACTTCATGACTGCTAACGGCTTTATCTGCTTGAACGGAAGAACACATAGTGACTATCCCGCCAAGTTCACCTTCTCGAGCGTGGTTGGGAAGAGCGTCGTTGATTTGGTGTGGTCGAATATTACTGGGTTAAATTACATAGATGATCTAGAAATTGATTATACAATAACGGGTTCGGATCACTTCCCACTCGTGTTAGAGCTAACGTTGGGCATTGACTCCCAAGGACGCGAAATCCAAACGCGCCCTACCTTTGACAAAATTGTATCGTCCTGGACAGAATTCAAAGTAATTGAATACAAAGATAGAATTGAATCGAGTCACATACTCCAATCTCAAACTGAAACGTATTCGGTAGAAGCATTAAGCGAACTTTTAACGCGAGAGCTTCACGAAATAGAAAACTCCGTAAGTACATTAACAAATAAAAAAGCCTCGACAAAGCTAAATAACAAGCGCAACCCATGGTACGACGGCGAATGCTTTGCAGCTAAAAGGGAAGTAAAATACCAGTTGAAAAAATATCACGATGCTGGTTTTAACGATGCCGACAGATTAGATTATCATAACGCGCAAAAGAAATACAGAAACTTAACAAAAAAGAAAAAAGAAAATTATGACAAGGAGATAACCAACAAATTTGCAAATATTAAAGACGCAAATGAATTTTGGTCGGTAGTAAAAAAATGCAGGCCAAAGAAGCATTCGCCGGCGCTACTGACACAGAAAGACTGGGAAGCATTCTACTCGAGTGTTTTCCCACCGAAAATTGTAGACAGTACAAATTTTATAGACAACAGACACCCATATCTCGATGCGGCTATTACGAGAGAGGAAATCTCTAGAAGTATAACAAAGGTAAAGAACGCAAAAGCGCCCGGTCTTGACAATCTTGGTAATGAATTTTATAAAAATCTTCCGCTGACCGGCATTGATCTGGTACTTAAACTTTTCAATTTAATACTAGAAAGGGAACATACGCCACGTGCTTGGGGGGAGGTTGCTCTAACAATGATATTTAAAAAAGGGGATAGGAAAGAACCTCTAAATTATCGTGGAATCGCGCTTGTTAACAGCATAACAAAGATATTCACTCAGATCATTAAAGGAAGATTGCAAAACTGGGCGGAATCAGCTAAAATCATTCCAGTATGTCAAGCCGGATTCAGGGCTGGAAAAAGTTGCACTGATCAAATTTTTGTCCTTACAAGCACGGTACAACTGCAATTGAGACTGGGGGGCAGAAAGGTATTCGGAATCTTTGTGGATTTCAAGCGTGCCTTTGATTCTATCCCCCACAGACTCCTGTGGAAGAAATTGTTTCAGCAAGGTGTTAGCTCTAAGATAATTAGAATATTAAGAAACATGTACGAAGATGCGACAGTCCAAGTAAAAGTTGATGGGAAACTGACAAAAAAAATCCAAGTCACAGAAGGTGTTTTGCAAGGAGAAACACTTAGTCCCCTACTATTCATTTTATATATTGCCGATATAGAAAAATTTATGAGAGATAGAGAACTCCGAGGACTAAACATTGATGGGCAAACTGATGTCATCATGCTGTTATACGCGGATGATCTTATAATACTAGGACACTCACAAGTAGACCTGCAAAAGAAAATCTGTGCCTTGGAGGAATATTGTAATATAAGCAGTCTAACTGTTAATACATCCAAAACAAAAGTGATAATTTTCCGTAATGCTGGCAGAACTAACGAGGAAGAAAATATGAATTTTAAACTAAAAGATAAGAAACTTGAAATTGTTAATAAATATACCTATCTAGGCGTACCGATATCAAGTTCATCTCTGGGGCTAATCGCAGCGAAAGAAGCGATGGAGAAAGCGAAACTTGTCAACGGAACTGTTCTATCAATTATATGTAAAGCCAAATGTGACTCTTGGGACAGTATATCGAAATTGTACGACAGCATAAGTAACGCCACATTATTGTACGCTGTGCCGACATGGGGATTGAGATACCTCGACCAGCTAGAAGTTGCACAAACAAATTTCTTTAAGCGGCTCTTATTACTGCCTAGGAACACACCGAACTGCGCACTCAGGCTTGAGCTAGGACGATCTAAAGTAGCACTCGAAGCTCTGAAAAGCACGATTAACTTCATTATAAGAATCTTAAAACAGAAGGACGACAATCTTCCGAAAATATGTTTACTACGGCTAATACAGCTAGACAACAAACCTTACAACAAAAATAAATACAACTTGATCTCACAGCTTAGGGAACTATTAGAACTGACAAACGATGAGGGGCTAATACAAGAGACGTCCTCTCAGGCCTGGGAAAGCAGAGCAGAGGAGACCATCAACAAATTCAAATTGTTTTGTAAGCAAAAAGACATAGAAGATTCGACAAATTTAAACTTCAAAGTCGATATCCCTAGACAGTTGGCAGACTCAAATAATGGATATCTCAATGTACGAAACGCAATTTCAATCACGCGCATAAAAGCCCAGGCACGTTTAGCAAACAACTATAATTGTAGCTTCACGTGGAACGGAATAACATATAGATTAACGCCTAGAGAACTTTGTACAGTCTGCAATCTAAATGAACCAAAGACACTTGCACACTTTATAGTAGACTGCCCAATTTACGAGTACTATAGGAATAAGTATTTAAGGAAATATCTAACACAGAATAACAATATGATAGCTATGATGTTATGCAACCCTACAAAAGAAGCGTCAAAAGACTTTTTTTACTACATGACGGGAGCTCTTACTCTCCGATCATTTATCTTGAACGAATAAGTCCCAACCCTTAGGAATAAGTAAAGTTAAATTTACACTAAGTTAAGATAGAAAATTAAGAAAAACTGTAACTGTACAAAACTGTAAAATGGCCCACCCTTTGCCACGGGGAGTTTACCCCACAAGGAAAATAAACGCATACATACATACATACATACATACATATTAAACTTTTATACAGAATCTGAAATCATTTCCTGAGACTACATGTGTGTTACTGAATTGGCAATTGTTTTAATGGACATTGTGAATATGTATGTTATTGTTGATAATATACAGTATCGCTTCACTTAAGTTCTTAATTATAATACTGTTTTTATGAAATGAATATTAAGCCCAAAGACGATATTCAGTAGCAACGCGTAAAAATTAATATATATATGTGTATTTAAATGATGCATTAACTATGTTTTATATTGTATCGTCGAGCCTACTACAGTGTGACGCCGTATAAGTGTAGTAGAATACATGTTTGTTTTTGATAGCACAGTTCGGTCGTGACTGTAAATAAATCTCTGACGTAGCTCGGTATTTTATAATGTTTAATAATTCATAGTAATTACCCAAGAAAAAAAATATACGTATATATTTATATATATATTGTGACGAGGCCCTACGAATGAATTTCGGAGCATCCGCGGCCTCGGTCGACAATCTATAATGACGCCCGATTTTTCTTTCCCGCTGTCTTACCGTTGTTAGGCGCCAGGTGATTGTATCAACCCCGTATCACCAAGGGAATTTTTACTATTCGCTTTCTCGTTCAGCACAGCCAGCGTTTCAGGGGATAAGGTTCGGGGGCGAATGTACCACAAATCAATTACCAATCTTTTTGCAATAACTTGAGAACAACACAATAGTCTAATTTATTCAATAACGGTGAGAAAACATAATAATAATCAAAGCGGGCAGCGCAGTATCGACCGCGTGCTACAAGCTGGATTTTATTCGCAATGACAATTACAGAGAATACCGAGCCCGGTGAAGCCGGTCGACTCAGCGAGATAATTTGGAAACAACGCGAACGGACAGAGAAAGACTCTACAGCCACGTGCACGGCGATACCCGAAATGCGGGATCGACGAAATAGAAAATGTGCACCTTCGTGCGCCTACCTTTTCTTTTGTCGTGTCATTCGCCGTCGCACAGCGCAATATCCTCAATTTCTCCTATCTCGACTCGAGCGTCGTTTTGTTATTTCTCCTCCAACCGATCGTTCCTTCACGGTTATTCCCGTGGACCTCAGGTTTTCTTCGATACAATTCTCGTGCAAAAATCGTACAGCTCACACTCACACCCTAATTATCTTGACTCAATCTAATAACCGCGACTTAATATCGGAATCTAATTATTCTTTAGTCCCTACGATAAACGTCTGCCTCCTAGGCCGGTCGCAGCGAGAGTTCTCTTACTCTCGCTTCTCTTTCGCAAATTCGGCAATCCGGGGTGGGGGTCACAGCCCGTCGATCCTACGTCGATTCTCGCTCGATGCTGTGGCACAGCCCTTTTCCCCGTGTGTCTCTCTCTCTCCTCGTACTCGCGACGTCTTGACTGCTCGTGTATATTCCTCGATTTCTGAAATATAATGTATTGCGCGGCAGTCAAACGTTCTAACGATACTATAGTTTTTCCCTGGGTACGAGTAGAGAGATTCGGCCTGTCCATATTCTGCTCAGCTCTAGCGCGATATGCGAGCGCGTTACAGCGCCTCGTCACATCCCCCCACTAGGCCAATGCCTATCTCGCAAACGCGAGGTAGGCTCACGCCGATCCACATTTTCATCGCGCGGCTGCAGAACCAATCTCCACTCGTACCCGTCGTGACCTTCACCAGAACAATATTCAATCCAAACACCACAATTATTTAAATTTTTCTTTCAAAACAAAACCGTTTTTCCGGACTCAAACTCAAACAAAACATAAATTCTTTCAAAACAGAATTTCTTTTCTCTAACAATAAAATATTTACTTCGCGCGAGCAGCATCGAGCGTTCCGGGAAAATTCTGTATTTTTTTTCGGTTTCTTCTTACCCCGTGTACTATCACCCGGTATTTAACGCGTTTCGAGTGATTTCCGCAGCATCAATTGCTGCAAGCGTTTCTCAATAAAATTTTTCAGTAAATATTTTTGACTCGAGTGCTTAGTTTTCTTCACGGAAGGCTCGATGTACTCGCGGATAATTCAACGCTTTCCCTTCTCGAGCTCTCTACCGAAACTACACTCGGGGATGGATCAGAACGGGATATTGACGAGGATAGATCGTTGTTCTTGGTACTTTGTTCCTCCGGCGATCCTCTTCTCGTCCAGCGTTGTCTCGACGACGTCCCACGCAGATTCCTTATCCGCGCAAAGGCGCAGCCACAAGTCTCGGTCGTAACGTTTTTCCTACCGCAGCCAACGCACAGCGGTACTCGTGGTCGATAACAGTCTCTTCTGTAATGACCCGGTCCTCCGCAGTTGTAGCAAAACAGTGATGTACTCGGTTTCCGTTTCAACGGACCTCTGGGGGATGAAGCACAGCTCTTCCCCCCACCAGACTGGCGCGTCCTCTTTTCCCATTCTTGCCATGTCTCAAATTCTCGGGAACTCGCTTCTTGTGTCCCTTGCGACGTCGCGACGTGGATCTTCCGCGCTGATGATCGAGTCGTAGCGTACTCGCGCGAGTCGACCGTCCATCGGTAACGCTCAGCGGATTCTTCCGCTTTTCCATCCCTTCGGCGTGGATGAGGGTGTCGAGCATCAACTTGAACCCTTTGTTGACCCCCGTGCGTCGTTTGCTTCACGTCACGAGCGCACGATTTTTCGTCGCTTCGCTCGTTCGTTCTTTTCTCTGCTGTCGTATGACTAATCGCAGTGTCTTTGTTGTTCTTCTTGCGTCGTCGTCGTCTTCGTCTTCGTCGACGTTTCGGCGTAGTGCAACTTTCGCCTTGCTGCGAGCGCTCGGCTTCGCGCTTCTCATCTTCTACTCGTTGCCGACTATATCGCCAACGACGATTTTGTGCTACACGCCATTCCGAGGTGTTGTCGATCTCCGCGTTGCGCGTGTACAACACACTGTCGCTGAATGCGTGTGCCACACAGGAGACTACTCGCGATTGTTCTTTCCCTCGTCGAGGATCGTCACGATACTTCCACATTCGTGATTTCGTGTACTCTCGATTCGATCTACTCGATGAATCCTCTTGCCCTTCCTTCGCCGAGTTTCTTCGTTCTTCGTTTTTCGAAGTCCGGCGTTTCCGTTTCCTCTTTCTTCTTCGTTTCTTTCTTTCCGTCTGGGTGCCGATTTCTGTGGTGGTGTGCACTGGAATCACGTCTGGATCTGTTTGAGTGCTGATCTCCTTCGTGGTAATCATCGAATTCATCTCGAAATCCGTTTGTGTGCCAATTTCTTTCTTCGACGGTGCAACCTCGACGTTCCTCGATGTCTCTCGATTTTCCCAGCGATGCGCGATATCATTCTGCGTACCCTCTGGTTCGTCCTCCTGGACTCTTCGCGAGGCCTCGCATTGACATCGCGTCTCGCGGTACTCCTCGAATAAATTTTCTTGTTTCAAATTTATGAGACTGCTCCTCGGCGTCGCTGAAAATTGAGCTGATTCGCTTCGAGCATCGTTCACGGAATTTTCCACCCAGTGCCCTGATGTCGCCACACGCGTATCACCTTCTGGGTCCGTCGGTACCAATTTTTCACAGCTCGAATCCTGCGATGAACTGTTTCTTTGCCGCAGCTCGTTCTGCACAGCAGTTGATATTTCCGGTGTACTGTACAGCAGCTCTCGGAGTAAGGCACGGGCTTCTTCGTCTGACAATTCCTCCGTATTCGGTACAGTATTGTCGTCGATTTCCGGATCCCACGAAACGAGCGATTCTTCGCTATCCGGGTTTTGTAATTGCATCCGTAGAAATCGATCGCGAATCTCTTCACTATCACCGTCCGCACTTACACCGTAGCCTCGCAGTAAAATCTGGATCTCGTTATCGTCGATCCATTCGAACATCGATTCTATAACGGCTGTTCGGTCGTCACGGTCCTCGCACGCTACGTCGAGTCCTTTCTTATCGACCTCTTCGACCGGCACAGCCTCGAGATCCTCCGGTTCAACGCTGGTCGCTTTTACTACACGGTTCGCGATTTTCGGCACAGCCTCAGACTTTTTCTTCGGAGCACAGCGTTTATTCTTCTTCACGCGGCTTCGAGATATTTTCTTTGTGCATCGGCCGGCCATTTTGTTTAAATCGCGATGTTCCCGAATTTTTATTGACTTGCAAAATATCGAAACTTACATCAAACGATTCGCGAAATTTATCTCGAGCGATCGCGAGTCAAATCCGAATTTCGCGTACTCGAACGATCATGAAGTTCCGTTCTCCAACGATCGTGAGTGGCCGTTGCGTCCGTGCAACGTTGTGTCAAAATTGTCAATAAATATTTCGTCTTTCAACTACTTCAATGTTCACACGACCGCAAAATTTTTGTTTCCAACGAACGCGATTTATTTCTCAAGCGATCGTTAAATTTCTCGCGCGGTCACGGACAATTTCTCAACTCTTTCTGAATGACCGTGAGACACGAGTTTGGAGATCGCGAAATTTTCTTCAAGTGAGCGCGAATTATTTCCCAAGCGAACACTAAATTTCCAGACCGATTCCACAACTATTCGTTTGCCGATCGCGAAACCTTCTCCAAGCGATCGCGAATTATTTTTCAAGCGATGCTAAATTTCCAAAGCAATCGTGCAACGGTTTCAAATGTCCCACATGGAATTCTTTTCTCAACTCAACAATATTCACACGACCGCGAAACTTTTATTTCGAACGAACGCGATTTATTTCTCAAGCGATCGTGAATTTTCTCGAGCGGTCGCGGATAATTTCCCAACTTATTGAATTATCGAGCGAGGATGGATCATTCTCGTGAGCTCTTACGAATTGATTTCTCTTCGCGCGAACAGGAACTATTTTTCAGCGATCTGCTAAATTTCCAAAGCAACGCGCGAATTACTTAGTTGACGATCACGAAATTTTACAAGCGATCGCGATGCATATCTCGAGCGATGCTGAATCTCCGAGCAATCGTACAACGTTTCTCTACGCGGTCGCGAAACCTTCTCCAAGCGAGCGCGAATAAATGTTCACAATACGCGAATTAATTTTCTGGCTCTTATCAGAGTAATGTTCAACGATTCGCGATAATTCTTTCACTTTCTTAACTGTCTTTCACCGAAATTATTCTTCACGACTTTCAGTTTAATTCATCTCGGGCTTCGTACAAGCTCGGCCGAGTATCTTCGCGCACTCTTGCGTCGACCGATCTCGCGCGGCTCAGTGTCACGAGGCACTGAAAATCGTATAAAATCGTACGCAGTTTATTTCGACACACTCGACAATTAATATTTCGTACTTCGTCGCGGATGATTTTCTTCTCAAGTCGCGCAACGTATTGTCCGAAAATTTTGTTTTTATTTCACACGAAATAATGGTTATCGGGTTCGAGATAATTTTCCGATTTTTCAAAATAATTTCGTTTTCGCAACACAACAGTTTATTTTACCGCGAAATAATTCTTCTCAATTTCGGAAGAGTTTTTATTCACTTCGAAAGATTTTATTATTCGCGATAATTTTTCTATTCACTTCCAGTTACATTGGCGCAGCCGGGAATAATTTAATTTTATTAATAATTATTTTTATTGTGTCCGGAACAATTTATTTTTAATCGCGTGGATAATTTTTCACTTCGCCGATTAATGTTCAATTGTTTCACAGCTCGTGGTTGAGCGTCACGATCTATCGTTCGACCGAATATTCGCTACCAGCTGTCCCAGCCACAATCCCGGTTGAGCGGCACGGAAATATTATTACGTTAATATTTTTTCTTCACGTGTTCTCGCTCACGCGCTTCGAGCGAGCATCCCGAGTTTCACGACACGCGGTGTGTTTACGTCTTCCACGGCACGGCTCTCGAGGCTCGAGCTCGAGTCACCTCGACTATTGTTCTCACGCGTACCGAAATTTCGAGGCACCCGTAATGGCTACGAGCACGTTCTCGAAAACTCGCGAATTCTTGTATCGGCTACAAGCACTGTTCGCGAATTTACGCGGATTGCAAATCGATGACCGAAATTTTGAACGCCACTGCCCCACGTTGGGCGCCAAAAATTGTGACGAGGCCCTACGAATGAATTTCGGAGCATCCGCGGCCTCGGTCGACAATCTATAATGACGCCCGATTTTTCTTTCCCGCTGTCTTACCGTTGTTAGGCGCCAGGTGATTGTATCAACCCCGTATCACCAAGGGAATTTTTACTATTCGCTTTCTCGTTCAGCACAGCCAGCGTTTCAGGGGATAAGGTTCGGGGGCGAATGTACCACAAATCAATTACCAATCTTTTTGCAATAACTTGAGAACAACACAATAGTCTAATTTATTCAATAACGGTGAGAAAACATAATAATAATCAAAGCGGGCAGCGCAGTATCGACCGCGTGCTACAAGCTGGATTTTATTCGCAATGACAATTACAGAGAATACCGAGCCCGGTGAAGCCGGTCGACTCAGCGAGATAATTTGGAAACAACGCGAACGGACAGAGAAAGACTCTACAGCCACGTGCACGGCGATACCCGAAATGCGGGATCGACGAAATAGAAAATGTGCACCTTCGTGCGCCTACCTTTTCTTTTGTCGTGTCATTCGCCGTCGCACAGCGCAATATCCTCAATTTCTCCTATCTCGACTCGAGCGTCGTTTTGTTATTTCTCCTCCAACCGATCGTTCCTTCACGGTTATTCCCGTGGACCTCAGGTTTTCTTCGATACAATTCTCGTGCAAAAATCGTACAGCTCACACTCACACCCTAATTATCTTGACTCAATCTAATAACCGCGACTTAATATCGGAATCTAATTATTCTTTAGTCCCTACGATAAACGTCTGCCTCCTAGGCCGGTCGCAGCGAGAGTTCTCTTACTCTCGCTTCTCTTTCGCAAATTCGGCAATCCGGGGTGGGGGTCACAGCCCGTCGATCCTACGTCGATTCTCGCTCGATGCTGTGGCACAGCCCTTTTCCCCGTGTGTCTCTCTCTCTCCTCGTACTCGCGACGTCTTGACTGCTCGTGTATATTCCTCGATTTCTGAAATATAATGTATTGCGCGGCAGTCAAACGTTCTAACGATACTATAGTTTTTCCCTGGGTACGAGTAGAGAGATTCGGCCTGTCCATATTCTGCTCAGCTCTAGCGCGATATGCGAGCGCGTTACAGCGCCTCGTCACAATATATATAGTATAAATGAGTTTTAATTGTTAAATTTGACCGTGAATAGACCCAGGACGTAACACGCGCGCGTTTCACTCGGGTCATTGCTGGGCTAACTACACGCCGTTAACGACACTCCCCATCGGACCCTATACACGCCGACTATGGATACCGACCGCACGACCAAAACCTTGAACGATAGCGCGTCATCTTCGTCCTCGATCATGGTGCTCGACTACGAGCCGGTGGACTTAGGGGACGGCCAGTCGTCGGAAGCCCCGACAGAATGCAACGACCCACTCGCCGAAGAGGCGGGAGTACGGCTGGTGGCAGAAACCGAAGCCGACACGGAAAGCGTCGACCTCGGTGAGGCCGGGTTGGGGGAGGCCGCGGCTGAAATCGGTTTGGGCAGCAGCGATCTCGGCGAGGATCTCCTAGAGGCGATGAAGACCGAAGAGGACGAGGAGTCGTTGTCCTCCTCCGTGGAGGAGATTCGGCTGGCCCTAGAGCTTTAGGAGGAAACCGAAATCGATGGCGATCCCATTTGGGACCCGATTCGGCCCTGAACGCGAAAACTGGGTGCGATCGCCTCGATAAGACCCGGGTTTTGGGACGCCTTGAAGCGCCAAGTGTTTGCGCTAACTCATCAGGGTCCCGACCGCTGTCCGGTCTATAACGCGTCGATATCGCACACCCGATACGCCACGTCGTTGGGTGTCCATGATATCTAACCCTTCGCGGAATCCGGATCGCAGATCGACCCAATCGAGGTGCGAACCACGAGCAGCCAAACCGTCCCGAGAGAAGTCGGAGTCGAGGTCGGTTGTCAGAAGGACGGACCGGATCTTGCCCCAACGTCCGAACTCCTGGAAACGGATTGGCCAGTTTCGGAGACATCGATGGACACGGAGCCCCGGCAGAGTACAACGCTGGCCTCCGACATACGGGCCTCAGCCCACGCCAACCGGCCGCGGAAGAGATCGCTCCTCGCCCGCCCGGCCAGCGTTACGGGCACTGCTTCAACTGCGGGGATCCAGCCCACAAGAAAGCCGATTGCCCGGAGGCCCGGAACACCCGCTGCTTCCGCTGCGGATTCCCCGGGATCACGGTTCGAGACTGCTCGCTTCATGGTCAGCCCTGGCGGTCCGCCGGCCCTTACATCCCTTGACTCGGACAAAACCTCGCGCGGGATGTCGTGTGGCCGCGGGAGGACGGTCCTTATCCATCCTCTTGTTACTACGAGGAAGAGCCGCACTGCTGGTAGTCGCGACGCGTTTCGGAGCACACACCACTCCGTTTTTCCATCGCACGAACATGTGTCCGGTCTTTATTTCATATTGGTTTTCACCTCTGTTCGTGCGCGGACTAAATTTCTTTCGATCACGACAAACCAAACCGCCAACTTTTTTTTTGTTTCCTTCCTTCGTTCTTACATTACCATCCGTCCATTTTTCTTTCTCTGGCTTTAACTCACTGACGAGTGACGATGGTGTAAACAAGAACCTTATAGGTTAACGTTATGTTTCTTTTCCCTTATCTTGGCTACGTACAATATTATGTTTAAAAATATTAAAATGTAAAAAGGCTCTCTATGAGAAAAGACGAATATAGTTTTCTTTGGTTACATAAAAATGGCGTTCGGACCCATTGTAGACTCCGTTTACCCCAAAATCATTTACTCCAAAATCATTTCGCCCAAATACCGTTTGATCCAAATACCATTTTCTCCATAATCATTTACCCGAAAATCATTCACCCCAAAATCATTGATCCCAAAGTAATTCACCCCAAAATCATTGACCCCAAAGTAATTCACCCCAAAATCATTTAGCCCAAACGTCATTTACACCAAAAATTGTATAGCCCAAAATCTTTAGCTGCGTCAGACTATCGCGTCTGAGTTTTTATCTAGCATAGTGATCGACGATTTTTTCATCCGATTCAGTGCGCATATATCGGACGTTTGTTTATTTAGTCATAATCGTAATACTTGACAAGGAATGCACTCTTGTTATTCTCTCTCACTTTCACACGAGCACGAGCTCGAGCATTTATAATTAAATTGATCTCAGAGAACTCCGTACAAAGTGAAAAAAAAATGCACTTCGCCTTATTTGTCAAGAATTAATCGAAAAATTCCGGAACCCTTACTCATCAATATTCTTGCTTCATAAGGGAGATAATAATACGGCTGATTTTTTGACATTTTTTTTCACAGAAACAATAGAAATTAATTCGATTCTTTATTTTTTCTCGTACGTCGAGTACGCGATTTAATGAAATGAAAACTACAATACGAGGTAGATAATGAATTTTTGTATTTTTTCCCATGTTTTATTTTCGTTTAAATTTTATTTTTTCACTATAACCCGCATTACACCGGTCTGATATCCGATATACATATCGAAAATACGACATTACACACCACATACGAACTAAAGACATCAAATGTGAAAAAAAAAACAAAAATCTCGATTGCGTGAGTACGAGTACCGACGATCGACAAAATCTTGTTAAGATTTTTTTTTCTTGTTTTTTTGAGAAAAAGGTTTATCGCACGAGTATCATACGAAATTTTATTTTATGAAGCATGAAAACGGGGATATGTGCTTGCGAAGCGTGCGTAAAACCGCACTTTATGCATAGAGTAAAATAAAATCTCATGATCTGAAAGACGAATATTCAACATTTATTCAGGGCTTCATCTTTTTTCGATTTCTATTAACGTCCTGAAACAACCTAGAAGTGTCTTGGAAATTTTCTCGAAATATGCGTAAATGTCCTTGAATATTCCCGAGCGTGCGGCAGCCCAGACCGCCCTAGTCAGCAAGGCGGCGTCGGAGCGTCCACCTTCCACCGGATCTACTTCGTCTCGTCATGGCCGTCTCGTGTGGATTCCCTGCGCTCTGAATCGAGCCCCACACGCATCGCGAGAAGATCGCCGCGAAGCTCGCCTCCCTGGAAGGCTCACCCCGAGCCTCACGCACAACCGGGACGTCGTTGAGCGTCGGTCCATTGGCACAAGCGCCCTCGCCTCCGGGAACATCGTCCGTCGTCATCGTCGGCGTCCCGAGCCACGCGCGACAGGGCGTGGGAGTTCGCGCGCGCCGAGCGTGGTCGCCCAACATCGGGGCGAGTCAAGTTTCTCGCGCGCGCATTTAAATCAGCGCGCGAAACTCAAGGGATCGCGAATTCGACAGATCGCGCGAATTCGCCGAAAGCGCGAGAGAGCGCTACCGAGGGCAAGACTGTCCGGTAGGCCGGGGTGGGGATGGCAATATCCGCGAGCTCGCGAGAACGGTTCGAATCGGGGACTCAATCGTAGGATCCCGAAAGGAAAGGTCGTGGCCACGCGTTGATCCGTGCACATCGCCGCAACGAGAATAACGCGGTTACCCTACGCGACGCGGGGACTCTATTACGAAGAAATTCGGGAGCCAACTGCCGCTGCAAAATCCTCGGTAAGACTGTCGCGCGTTTCCGGTTTGAGGGCTAAAAAGTAAAGTAGAGTCTCGGATCCGACGCGGTATCGTCGCGACGGCGCGTTTCACACACGGGGCATTGGCGTCCATGTCGGGAAAAGATTTGCTCAATTTTTTGTAGAATCGGTTCGAATATTGTCTATTGTAATTAGTGGTCGGACGAATTTAATATCTCCGGAGGGGCATAATTGTTGATGCGAGCGCGCTTTCTCGCGCGACTCAGTTATTAGAAAAGAAATCCGCGAGCGAGTCCAAGCTGGGAACCCTGCGCGTAACGGCCCTCTTCCAGGGCGAATTGATCTTCTTGAATCGCGCGACGTGACGCTCGCGCGTTACCTCGCGCTGTAAAACACCTGATTTACTTTTCGTCGAGCAGGGGCTTCGTTTAAGAATTTGGAAAAGCTTGTAAAGCGAGTCTGAGGGAAGAACACGCGAGAAGCTATTGTATCCCCGGCAACGGGGCCTTCGCTGTAAGAAAAACGCGCGGATCGTCGCCTCCCGACGCCGCGCCTGTATTGTTCACGTTAGCTTAGCTTCACCAATAAAGAAAATTGTGCATTTGGCTTTCGTCTGGAAAATACCCTGGTCTTTTCCCTACGCGTTACGACCCACCCACTCTACCCGATCGCGAGGCTGGGCCTGGCTGGGCCATAGCGCGAGCGCGCGTTATCAGTAAAATAAATTTTGTCACGGGGCGTTTGGCTCCCGCGGCTGGCGCCCAATAACCGATAACGGCGAGCGCGTTTTGTAACCGAGGAAGCGGTCAGTTTGGGAAAATCGGTTACAGACTAAATAAACAAACGTCCGATATATGCGCACTGAATCGATAAAAACTCAGACGCGATAGTTTGACGCAGCTAAACATTTTGGGCTATACAATTTTTGGTGTAAATGACGTTTGAACTAAATGATTTTGGGGTAAACGGAGTTTGGGGTAAGTGATTTTGGGGTAAACGTTTTTTGGGGGCTATACCAGTTGGGGGTTACGGCGGCGTACTATCCAATGTTGATGTTAATAATTAAAAAATTGTATAATAACGGAAAAATAAAATTGAAAAAATACTTGGCACGTCCTTGCTTTTATGCGTGAAGCATTCCATTTGTATTCGATGGACGTACCAAGTATTTTTTTAAGTTTATTTTTTCGTTATCATACAATTTTTTAATTATTAACATTAACATTGGATATTCAAAAATATTTGCTGAATCTTGCCTCGTGTGATTTAGTTTTTCATTTTTTTATTTCCTTCGATGGAAGTTTCGTAGAACTATGTATTTTTGTATCATTTTTGTACGTGGCGTATGTTTTTTACTTTTTGAAAAAAAAAGTAGTTTTTCACAGATTTTACTCATTTTTGAAAACCAGCATGAAAGCCAAAATTGGGATTTTTCAAATCAGATTAATAATAATAATTTTTTTTTTGCAATTGTTTATTAATTCGATTTTCATTATTTTAATTATTATTATTATCTTTCTATAATTTAAAAAGAACAATAATCTTGACTTTCTTAGTAAAATTAAAGCTATCGAAGATCGATGTGGTTATCTTTGAAGCATCCCAAGATGATGGCGAATAAATTCATAACCGCAGTAGGATTCATTACATGATCAAAAAAATATTTTATTCTCTTGTCGAAAAAACTGACGTTCTTCAGTCGTCTTAGCGGAAAGGCTCTATTCGGATATTGCCTCTTACTTTGGTTTTCGCAACGACACAACGATACCGTCCGTTCTAACCAAGCTCTCGACGAGAAAATTCTGCCATCCGTGTCTGCAATATTTTTGACCGGACGAAAAAAATACTTAATTATTTTCTTCGATGCGCTGTGAAGAAGCACATCAAAAAATGGAAAAATTTTCTCGTCCGGGGAATTGAAGCCGACACTGGTAGAATTCTTCCGTTACGAGAACCGAAGGAAGCGCCGGTAGAGTTAACTTATCATGAAAGTCAACGAAAGAGCCCGCGTAATTCCTGCGTCAAGATAACCGAAGAAAGGGCTCTACGATTTTTTTTAAACAGCGATAAAAACTTTTCTTTATGCTATAACAAACCTGCCGAGGCACTTCGATTTCTACGCTATCAGCGTAGAAATGTCTTGCAGCGCTTCTAGCACACAATCACACCGATCTTCGACAAGAAGATTTTCTTGATCTTGAGAACAGTGGAAAAAACAACAAAACTGAAAAAAGTTATTTTTGTTGATTTTTTCATCTTGATTCATAACATTTTCCTTCACTTTGGTTTTTTTTTTGTAAGGTTATTCTTTATATTTCATGTGCCGGCAATGACGTATAACGTAAAAAAAGAATGGCTAAAAAATGTTTTTCCCTTTTTTAAAAAATTTCACATTCATTAGCAATTACAACAATCGTTTAAAAAGAAATTTCGCTGAAATATTAGGCTAGTCAAATTAACGGGCAACTAACAACACGATGACAAGCGAGCTGGTCGAAGAGATTCCGAGTTTTTTTGCAAAAAGTCCGAATCAAACTAGAAACAACAGGACGCATGTACTCGTGTTAATCGCGTTAACGTCATTCATTTTTAAAAACACATCGAATCACACCGCGAAAACGTTTCAATCGAACGAGAGTTATAACTAACTCGATAGATCTCAATCGAGCAGACGACGGCACACGGGTGAGTCGCTCGGAGATACTTCACGTGTGCGTCGGCCAATCGCGGTTACAATTTCGTTTGTGTGTGTGAGCGCCTAATGTTACCCTCGTGCGAACGATTCACAGTGGTAACAAGGAGCGACTTCACAGAGGTAACAAGAGTCAACTTTATAGAGGGAACAAGAGACAAATTCACGGTGGTAACAGGTCACGGGTAACAGTTGACTGAACGAAAAAATCTGGAAAAACGATAAGCTCATATCATGATATCCCGACATTGGCTGAACGGATTTAATCGCGACTAGGCGCGTTTGAAAGCTGATGTCGAATATATATCACAAAATTTTGTCAGAAATTAGATCTGACTTGTAGGTTTGGAAGAACGAACGATTTTTTTTCAAAATCGGGTCCCACTTCCGGCATTTTGGTGTAGGCTTACACGGTAGCGTCTGTCGACACATAAAAAAAAATTTATTTTTGTACTTGGCGTCGAGACGCTGCCGCGTCTCTTGAATATACTATGAAGCACGCGATGTTGATCGGCAAGGATTTGACAAGGCAATTGGAGGTCAACATTCGAGGCGGTCGAGTGTCTATCAAGAAATTAACAACTAACATAAATATTTCAGAAGATCTCAAAAAAAGAATCGACGAGGAAGGAGATAATTGCGAAACAATGCGTGAAGTACTATTCGTAAACTATATCAAGAGACGCGGTAGCGTCTTGATGCCAAGTAGTTTAAAAAGTAAAAAGTCCGCGCGGTGAATCCGCACGAGTCGAGCCCTACCGTGTCCTTATACGCCAATATCGTGCCTCCCTAATCTTTGACAATTTTTTTCTCGAAAACGCGACATCGGAACGAAATGTTAAAGATAGTTCCGCTATATAAATCGAATATAAGCTTTAAAATGAGCCCAAAATCAAGCTGATCGGTGCACGCAATACAGATATGGGGATATTACACCAATAATTTCTCACTTTCACGATAAAAATAACATTTTCAGTATGTCCCGTTTGTCCGATGTCCCGTTTTGTCAGTGTGTCGCGTCCGTACGTCCATGCGTGAGCCGTAGATGCGCAACAGTATACGCGGAAACCAACGATCAGTTGTTTTCGATTTCCAAATGTCATTTTGTGAATTCTACGTGACAGTTCGTGAATATCCGCGAATATTCCACTCATCTGAGTGAACGAAATACCCAATAAATAGTAATAGGGTTATGTATTTTAGCTTTTTCGCGAAAATTTCTTAAATAAACCTCGCGCGGTTAAAAAAATGTGTTGTGCGCGTGATGGAATGATGTATTTTTTTTAAATCGCCGGCGCATAATAATTATAATTGTAAAATCTCGCACGGTAAAAAAAGTGTTGTGCGTATCATGCAATTATTTATTGAAATAATTGCGAACATTGGAGCTTTATCGAACCCAGAGCAACAAATCACTCTCCTACGAGCGTGAATTTTCAAGAACCCTATTACAGTTCCATAAATGCGGGATACTACAACACACATCAAGTAATTTGAAACAAATTTTAAAAAGGGTGAAATAAAAATAAAAAAAACATTTTTTTGTAAAAAATGTAAAAAAGGACGCTAAGTAGTTTAAAAATAGTTTGCAAATCATTTTTTCAATAATTAATATAAGAAAAAATCATATAAGCCAAGTAAAAAAAAAAAAAATCTTGGCGAGTCCTTAGAACACAAATAAATGCAGGTGCATCAAAAGAAAGGACGAGCGAGGTTTTTTTTTTTAATTTACTTGGCTTATATGATTTTTTCTTATATTAATTATTGAAAAAATGATTTGCAAACTATTTTTAAACTACTTAGCGTCCTTTTTTACATTTTTTACAAAAAAATGTGTTTTATTTTTTACGTAAACTTGGTAGCAGTCATAGAAAAATATCGCGACGAGATTGAGCAGCTTGTCAAGAATTATCAGCCACGCAAGGAGGTTCAAACAAGGATAGAGACGAAAATCGTGTTGCAAGACGAAGTGCCTATCTGTCTACGGCCGTGACGTTTGGCAGTCAAGGAAAGCGCTGTTATGTTCGGCTCGATGCGAGATCGAGAGCGAACGTTTATTTTATTATTATTTATGGGGATCTTTTCTGTCTGAAAGGAGTTGGAACTCCAACACCAAGAATAATGTTGTTCAATTACTAGGTTTATTAGAATATTGGTTACAGATGAGTTTTACAAGAGGAGTCTACGTTGTCTCTTCGGAGACAAACTCTCAGTTCGGTCGATGGAATTAGACTGATTGGTGTTCGATTCGCAGTCGGGGACTGTGAATCGAAATATTCGCATTTTTCGCAATCGCGGAAGAGCCCGGCGATTGCCTCTTGCTGCGCTCGCGCTTCCGTATGCGTTCGCACTTTTCGTTGCTGCGTGCATCGGAGTGCGAGTTCATTCGCCTTTGCTGCGTTTGCACATTCTTGCGAGTTCGTTGCTCGCTTTTAATCGCTCGATTGGACTTCGCTCGAAATATTCTATGCGAATATTTCGACTCTTCGTTTTATCGCTCGAATTTTGAGTATGCCCTTTTTGCGGCATAACATCCCTCCCCCCTTAAGAAGAAGAAACCTTGAATTCAAGTTTCTTCTCATTCAAAATTTGACTTGTTTCTAAGTTGAGTCCCTTTTCTAGTTTTAATCCCTTTGATCCTATTTCTCGTTTCTATCCCTTTATTTATTTATTTATTTTCTTTGAATACTCCCATTACTTGAATTTATTTGCTTTTATTCTGGCGTATCTTTTCCACGGTGTCGGGTTGCATCCCGCGCGTGGACGTCTGCCTACGTCGGCACTTTGCGCGTCTCGCTGTTCCTACCTACACTGATAACTGTCTTACTTGTATGTATGTATGTTGTCGAATAATTTGCACTCGCCGTACTGTCTCTATTTTTTGTCCAATTTCACCTTCACTGAATTTCGCGCACTTCTCGTGGGCTTTTTTTTTTTTTTCTCTCACTCTCACTGTTTGCGGTGCACTTTTCGCGGGTTTTATTCTTATTTGATTTCGCTATCCTACTAAAGCCAGTGTACCTGTTCTTTGCTGGTATGGGGTTACGCTCGCTACTTATCGTTCGCTCTGTTCGCGGGTTTATTTCTAGTTTGTTGCGCATTTGTGAGTCTCGTGTGTTTCCTGTGCAACGTGTTTCCGGTCTGTTGCTGTCTCGTTTGTCGTCTCTCTTCCGTCGGCGGTCCTTTTTCGTCGATCATGCATATTTCTTCTTATAAATTCTGGCGTTTTGGTCACTTTTTCCCATTCTTGTTCGACGCCTTTCATCGTTCCTGCGTCTCGTACGGTCCTCGAGTTTCTCTTCCGTTGACGATGTGTCCTCCAGCCAAGGTTCGTGCAGTCATTCTCTTGATCTATTTGGTTCGATTTTGTTTCCTTCTTGCCCTGGCTTGCGGGTTGTCTGAACTTTTCTCGTCTCGGATTTTTTTTAGCGGTTCTGCCCTGATGGTGCCCGCGTCGGTGTCTCTCCGCCGGTTCCGGTTTTTGATGACCGGGCGTACCCTCGTGGTACCTCGAGGCCTCAGCCTCCGCCGATTTCCGGGCGAACTGAGCCGTTGCGGGTTCAGCCATCTCGTGTCCGAGTTCTCACACCTCTCGAGATCAACTTCCGGTGGAGTCGTGCAGAGCTTTCGTCGTCACGTCGGCTGCCGGCGATTCGTTACCCTCCTTCCACCGAAGGGCGCTGGATTGGACGCACTCGGGTGCCGGCTGGCACCGTAGTTCGCCCCGCTGGGTCTTCTGATAGTGAGGAGGAGGAGGATGACACGTGGGACTATGTTTCCCCCGTGTCCGATTCTTAATTTGACTTTGTTGGTCTTGTTTTTAAAGAAGCTCGTTATATTTTGCCTCTCGGGGCCCTTGAGATTTTTGGTTTAAATAAATAGCTCAGGTACATTTTGCAATTTAATTATTTGTTTTTGCGTTCTTTCTCTCTCTTTTTTTTTTTTTGTTAGGCGCTTCCTTCGCGTTCCCGGTCTCCCTCTCCCTTGGTGTCGTGTTTCGTTGCTGTTGCTCGCTTCGCTTCTCCGACGGCTTGCCGTCGATTCGCCGTGGGTCTCGGATTCCTATCCGTCGTGGTGCTGCGTCGTCAGATACTTCGTCGCGTTTGCTTTAGTGTTCGATGTAATGGAGTAGCCGATTGGCGTGGACTTTTACTATCTTCCGTCCTTTCTTGATCGAATAGTTCACTTCCGAGTGTTTCTCTACTATTTCGTAAGGGCCTATCCATTTCGAGGTTAGTTTCGCTACGTTCCCCCGTGCTACCGTGTCGTCGCGTAGCAACACTTTGTCCCCTACCCGGTACTGCACCTCGCGCGCGGTTTTGTCGTATGCAGTTTCGACTTCTCTTTTGCCGCCTTCAGGTTCTCTTGCGCTATCGCCCAGGATGCGCGCAGCTTTTCACGTGACTCGTGTGCGTAGTCGTCGTAGTTGTAGATCGTCCGCGGCTTCTGCTTCAATGACGTTGGCAATTCGGCTGTTTTTCCGAATACCAGTTCGAATGGCGTGTACCCGGTTGCCGTGTGGGGTGTGGTATTGTACATGAACATGGCGTGGGGCAGCCATTCGTCCCAGTCACTCTGGTCGTTGTTTACGTAGTTTTTTAGGTATGCTGCTAGGGTCCGATGCGATCTCTCGAGCGCCCCGTTCGACTCGGGGTGATACGCCGTGGTTTGTATCTTCTCGATTCTCAGGAGTTTGCACATGTTTTTGAACGTCGCGCTGAGGAAGTTGGTTCCCTGGTCGGTGAGGATGGTTTCGGGTGTCCCGTATCGGCATACTATGTCCCCCACTAGCACCCGTGCTACCTCGTTCGCCTCTTGGCTCGGCATGGCGCTTGCTATGCTGTACTTCGTCAGCAGATCTTGGAACGTCAGTATATATTTGTTCCCTTGTGTGGTGATGGGCATCGGTCCTACGATGTCCATGGCGCATTTTTGGAAGGCTTTCGTCGGGGTGTCGGTGATTGCCATGGGTGCCTTGCCCGTCGGCCGGGTCTTATTCTTTTGGCACCTGTCGCAGGCCGCGATGTATTTTTCGACATCTTTCCTCATGCCGGGCCAGTCGTACTTGATGCGTATCTTCTCCAGGGTCCTGGTGACCCCCTGGTGTCCGCCTAGTGGTGCATCGTGGTATTCCCGTAGTATCGTCGCCCGCTCCTCAGGATCCGGGCAAGCTTTTCCGGATTCTGCTTCCTCCGTCGTCGCTTCATTTTCTTCCTCTTCGGCACAAGGCTCTGCTTCCGTTGTTTCGGCGTCGCTTTCGTCGCTGTCGTCGTCTTCGTCACTCCGTTCAACGCTGCCTTCGTTTGGCTTCCCTTGCGTTTTCGCCTGCGCCCGCTTCAGGGCGCATATTCGGCTGAGGGCGTCGGCGTTTGTATTCTTTTTTCCTGCCTTATACTCGACGGTGAATTCGTGCTCCGCCAGTTTTATCTTCCATTTCATCAGTCTGGATCCTGGGTCCTTTACGTTGAAAAACCATGTCAACGGTTTATGGTCCGTAACTACCGTGAATTGGGTACCGTAGACGTACGGTCGGAATTGTGCCACTGCCCAGACAATGGCGAGCAATTCCTTCTCAGTCGTTGAGTAGTTTAGCTCGACCTTGTTCAACGTTCGGGTGGCGTAGCATATCGGTAGGTCCTCCCCGATTCTTCCTTGCGACAATATCGCCCCTACTGCTTTGTTGGAAGCATCCGGCGTGATTACGAATGGCCGTGTGAAGTCGGGATATTGCAGTATCGGTGCCGTTGTGAGCGCGGTTTTGAGTTGCTCAAATGCTGCCGCGTGTTGCCCCGTCCACGCGAACTCGCTGTCCTTTTTCGTGAGCTGCGTGAGGGGTTTCGCCGTTTTCGCGAAGTTTTCGATGAACCTCCTGTAGTAACCCGCCAATCCTAGGAACGACTGCACGTCCTTGACCCGCTTTGGGGTCGGGAAGTTCCTTACTGCTTCCGTCTTCGCCGGATCCGGCCTTATCCCTTCGTCCGAGATCACGTGTCCTAAGTATTGCGTTTCCTTCCGTAGGAAATGGCACTTTCCTGGCTGTATGGCCAATTTCGCCTCTCTCAGGCGGGTGAATATTTCTCGTAGACGTTGGTTGTGCTCGCCGAGGGTTGCGCCCGTCACCACGATGTCGTCAAGGTACACGAAGCACTTCGTGCCTTGTATTCCAGCTAATACCGTGTTCATTAGTCTCTGGAACGTCGGTGGCGCGTTTTTTAGTCCAAAGGGCATTCGGTTATACTCGAAGTGTCCTTGTGGCGTCGAAAAGGCTGTTTTTTCCTTGTTCTCCTCTCTCATCGGGATTTGATGGAATCCGGAAGCAAGGTCGAGCGTGGTGAAATATTTGGCTTTTCCCAACTGGTCCAATATTTCCAAAATATTCGGCAGTGGGTACGAATCTCCGACAGTGGCTTCGTTCAGTCTCCTGAAGTCCACTACGACTCGCATTTTTACCCTTCCCTGCGCGTCGGGTTTCTTCGCCACGACTAGCAATGGCGCGTTCCACTGGCTCCGGCTTGGCCTTATGATCCCCTCCCGTAGCATCTTCTCGGCCTGCTCGGTTACCTCACGTTTGTGGGCCTCTGGCAGACGGTATGGGTTAACCTTTATGGGTCGGGTTCCCTCTCTCAGTGGGATCTCGGGCTCGACTTGGTCCGTGCAAGGGAGTTTGTCTCCCTCCAGGTGGAATATATCGTTGAATTCCTCGCAGATTTCCTTTAACGTGGTTTTTTCCTCGTCGTTCAGATGCCCGTAGTCGACCACTTCGTGCATTCGCTCCGTCCGCGATGTTGGGTCGTTCCTCTCGACCGTGTTTATTTCCATGGTCCCGACCTGGGCGGCGTCCCGCGTCACCGCTGACGCCAGTGGCTCGAGTGTCACCGTCGGGCGACTCACCGCTGCTTCCGTCTCGCCTGTGTTCACCATGCTTATGACACAGGTGCTTCCCCGTGGCGGCGTGACGCTCGACCCGATGATGATGTCGTCCCCGAGTCTTCGTTTTTCCACGAGGCCTACCCTCTTGCTTCCCGTTTTCGCGTGCACTAGCGACTCGCTTCTCGGCGGTAGCTTCACCACGCGGGGTGCCTCGATTAGCGGCATGTCGTGCCCGTATATTTTTATTACTCTCCCCCCGAGTATGTCCCCGTTGTGCTTCTTCATGAATTCCATTCCGAGTATTCCGTCCGTGCTCAGGGGTATGTCATCCGACACCACGTGGAACCAATGTTTTACCTTCACTGCCGGCACGGCGAGCGTCAACTCGGCCATGCACAGGGTGGTGATCCTCTTCCCCCCTACTCCCTCGACGTCGATGGTGTTATCCGTGATCGCCGTATCTGGTCGCAAGGTTCCTTTCCTCACGAGGCTGCATTGTGCTCCAGTGTCGGCCTTCAGGGTCACTATTTTCTCCTTTGACTCTTCCGCCTCGATGTGGAAGTCGTTGCTGACGTCGTTTTCCTCGGGTCTCTGGAGGCTGTTGATGCGCAACACCCTGCGCCGGTGCGGGGCGGCTACGACCGTCGGCCGTTCCCCCGCATCGTCTAACATCCCCAGGGTTCTTCTCGTTACCCTGCCCTCGCTTTCCCGGATGTCCTTGGGGTCCGTGGTGACCGTGACCACGTTTACCCCAAGCATTCCGAGAGTCTTTACAGGTCTCTCCTCGTTTTCCGGAGCCTTGGGTCCTTCCTTCTTCTTCTTCTGGTCGCTGATCCTTTTCTTGCACTTACTTTTGTAGTGCCCAGCCTCGCCGCAGTAGTAGCAGGTCACCTCGACCTGACCCACCTTTTTCTCTGCTGCCGGTAGGCTCTGGCGCCCCGAGGATCGGCGGCAGTCCTTGGCTCGGTGCCCTGGGATCCCGCAATTGAAGCATTTCCCGCCCCCTCCGTTCCCCTGGGAGCGCCGGGGTGCGTGATTACCCTGTTTCGGCAGTCGGTAGTTCCCTCTCGTCATTCCCTCGATTTCGGTCGCTCCCACCACGGACTCGTGGAGGCTGCGGTAGTTCCTTGCCCGCACGAGCATCCGCAGCTCGTCCTTCAATCCGTTCTCGAACGACATTTGCGCGCTCTTCCTCTGCGGCTGCTCTATGTAATGCGCGCCATTCGCATCTGTGCCTTCGCAGAGCTTCTCTATGACCTCCAGTGTCAATTTCTCGGTTCTGGTGGCGTAAGTGCCCACCGGCTCGTCCTGGCCCTGCCTGAGGGTACTGAACTCGTACTGCAAGGCGGCCAGAGACTTCCGCTTGCCGTACAGCCCCTCAAGCTCCGCTTTTAGATCGGCAAACGTGAACACCGTCTTGTGCTTCATCTCACTTGTCGCACGTCCCTCGAGTTTGCTTGCCATTACCAGGGCTAGCAGGACCTCGTGGTTGCGCGGGTGTACCCTCGAGAACACGATTTCGCAGGATTGCAAGAATCCGTCGAGCTCGTCGGGATCGTTCCCGTTGAATCGCTTGATGTTCTTCAACGCCAAGTCCAGACTCAGGTACTCGGCTTCTCTGTACTCTCCTGATGAACGACGATGGTTACCGGCCCTCACGTCACGCCCCAGTCTGCCCAGCGACGCCTCGACCGCCTCGAGTTGTCGCTGTATTTCGTCCGCCCGGGCGCCGAGGCGCTCCTCGCGACTTCAGCGCTCGTTGACAGCGTCGGGCGTCTGCCCGTCGTTCGCGTTGCCCCCCCTCGGTCGTTCCCTACGCCCGTTCTCTTCAACCGCGTCCGGCTGTTCACTGACGGTCCTTCTCACCGCCCCTTGACCCACGGCTTGCCTATTCCCGCCGAGGTCTCTTCTCCCTGTCGCGTGTGCAGGCAGGTTAACCCCCTGTGCAAACGGGGGTAGGCTCCCGGCGACCTCGCCAAAAGTCTCCGCTCGTACGTGGTTCCGCTCCCGCTCGAGATTCGCACTCTCGCCGCGGAGTTGCCGCAGCGTATCCCTTAACCCTTCTATTTCCGCGTCGACTAGCTCCTCCGCAGTCGAATGTTCCCCAACCGGCATGATTGTCGCGTGGGGCTCGAACAAGCTATAATCCAAGGAGTCTATCGAGTCGTAGGAGCTCTGTCTCCCTACGTTGACGTTACCGCGTCCCTCGCGCGTCTCAGACAGCCCTAGACTCTGTCGCGTCCTTGCCGTGATCTCCTGGAGAGCGTTCTGTTGGCTATCTACCGCGCTTATCGCCTGCGCTGGCAATACCGACTCTAATGTCCTCGCTCGCCTCAACGGGTTGGTAGCCCTTTCCGCCCCGTCGCTCATGTGAATTTCTTACGGCCTACGCCCTAAATCTGCCCTAACTGGCTTTAGTTACAAGGCAGCTGATTCCCTTTCCACTTACAGTACGGTGGACCGCATGACGATAACCCCTGACGAACCTCGCGACGCCGATTCAGCTTCCACGTGCCTCCGTCGATCCCTGACGACGATGCCCCTCGTCGTGCCTCGATGACGGTGCCCCTCCGCTGACCCTCCGGCGGCGATGCCCCTCGTCGGCGATTTCCCTCGTCCTTCCCCGATGACGTTGGTACCCTCCAACGGCTCGGTCGTCGGTCCCGACTGGCAAGGCCTGACCGTCAACAACTCGATTATCGGGCCTTGAAGCCACTGTTCCTCAGCTTCTGCGTGCTGGGACGGTTCTATCCCGCGTTAACGTCTGCGTGTCAACGGGGTCCCGCGCGCACTTCGCACGTCGTGCGCGGCGCTCGTTTCAACAAACTCACTGTACTCTCACCGAAAATTTGCCTGCCCGGTAGCTGAACGTCCTGTTTCTGGTGTGACAGATCCCACCGCTGCCACCAATGTTATGTTCGGCTCGATGCGAGATCGAGAGCAAACGTTTATTTTATTATTATTTATGGGGATCTTTTCTGTCTGAAAGGAGTTGGAACTCCAACACCAAGAATAATGTTGTTCAATTAGTAGGATTATTAGAATATTGGTTACAGATGAGTTTTACAAGAGGAGTCTACGTTGTCTCTTCGGAGACAACCTCTCAGTTCGGTCGATGGAATTAGACTGATTGGTGTTCGATTCGCAGTCGGGGACTGTGAATCGAAATATTCGCATTTTTCGCAATCGCGGAAGAGCCCGGCGATTGCCTCTTGCTGCGCTCGCGCTTCCGTATGCGTTCGCACTTTTCGTTGCTGCGTGCATCGGAGTGCGAGTTCATTCGCCTTTGCTGCGTTTGCACATTCTTGCGAGTTCGTTGCTCGCTTTTAATCGCTCGATTGGACTTCGCTCGAAATATTCTATGCGAATATTTCGACTCTTCGTTTTATCGCTCGAATTTTGAATATGCCCTTTTTGCGGCATAACAGCGCGATTCTAAATCAACAAATTGACGAGTGGTTGAAAGAGGGGATTATCCAGCCGAGTAAGAGCAAATATTCAACCCCCGTCGTGATTGTGCCGAAGAAGAACGGAGAACAGCGAGTATGCGTCGGTTACAAACAATTAAACAAAAAGATTGTTCGGGATCGGTTCCCAATGCCGCTGATTGACGACCGTATTGATGCACGCGTGAACTATCGGGTGTTTTCGGTATTAGATTTGAAAAACGGATTCTTCCACGTGCCGGTAGCGGCGGAGAGCCGAAAGTATACGTCGTTTGTGACACCGGATGGACAATTCGAGTTTTTAAAGACGCCGTTCGGCCTATGCAATAGCCCGACATCGTTCCTGCGATTTATCGACGAGGTGTTCCATGATCTCAGTCGACGAAAGATCGTATTCACGTACGTAGACGATTTAATCGTGCCGGGTCGAGGTGAAGTAGCAGCGCTCGAGAATCTCAAGGAGACGCTCACAGTCGCAGCTGATAAAGGGTTAAAGATTAACTGGAAAGAATGTGACTTTCTGCAACGACGAGTTGAGTACCTCGGTCACGTGATCGAGAACGGGAGTGTTGGTCCGTCACCGTCAAAAATGAAATCGGTAAAGAACTTTCCAGCGCCAACGGCGGAAAAAGCGGTGCAGAGTTTCCTCGGTCTAACCGGGTATTTTAGGAATTTTATCCGCGATTACGCGAAAATCGCAAGGCCACTATCAGAGATGTTGAAGAATGATCAGAGGTTCCGGTTCGGGGCAATTGAAGAACAGGCCTTCGAGAGATTGAAGCAATTATTGAGGAGTGAACCAATATTGCGAATATTTCGTCCCGACGCCATTACGAAGCTACACACAGCCGTGAGCAAGGAGGGATATGGAGCCGCTCTGTTGCAAAAAGCAGACGGCGAAGCTCGTTTTCACGTGGTGTATTTTTTGAGCCGCAAAACGTTGAACACTGCAAAGAAGTTACACTTATACGAACTAGAAGCTCTTGCGGTAGTGCAAGCAGTGAAGAAATTTCGCGTGTATCTGCTCGGATAAAAAATTCAAATTGGTGACCGATTGTGCCGCATTACAGAAGACATTGAGCAAAATCGATATGCGAGGTGGGCGCTAATGCTCGAGGAGTTCGAGTATGAGGTCGAGCATCGCGCGGGACCTCGCCTCCAACATGTTGACGCGCTCAGTCGATATCCGGTGATGATCATTGAAGATAGAATCACGGTGATGATTCGAAAACAGCAGGACGAAGAAGAAAGGTTTCGCGTCATCAAGCAGATCTTAGAAGAGGAGCCATACGAAGACTATATCTGCGAAAACGGGATTTTGATGAAGCGAACTGGCGAGAAGAATGTCGTTGTACTACCAACAAGCATGCAACAAGATGTAATACGCAGAGCTCACGAGAGTTGTCATTTCAGCGTTAAAAAAATGCTCGAGAGCATCAATTCGGAGTATTACATTCCGAAACTTGCCGAAAAACTCGAGTATGTGGTGCTGTGTACTGTAACGTGATTTTTGAGGTCACGCTCAACTTCACCCGATCTTTCTGTTTCGTAGCCATAAGAGCCATTGGGCGCCAGTCTATTTTTAATTATCGGTGGAATTGACAAACCGCAAAAACGTAACCGTAAACTCAAACTCCAAAACAACAAAACATAAACTCTAAAACTAATCGGCTTTGGAAACAGAAAGAAGGGTGACGGTATACTCGGTTCGCTCAGTTTGCCAGGTTGTGGAGAGAGGGGGTGGACGGCCTTGACCAAAGAGAGGGTAGAAAATAACTAAATCAAAATCGAGTTCTGCTTACATGTTTAACTATTGAAAAATCTTAGACTTCAGAATCATACATATCGCGAAATGAACCGTTAACAAAATGATGCACTAAGAAGAACGCGAAGGTAACAACAAAAGAAATAAACGTAATAATCATTCGATATCGGATAGCACGTAACACGAAGGGAGCAAAGTCAGAGAACGAACCTTCACTACAGGAGAGTCCCGTCAATCGGAATCCGTCACGCACAGAGCACATTTTAATTAACCATTTTTGCGTATATGGAACGTAGCAAGAACATTTGGCGGTCGAATATTTTCCAAGAGGAAATACGCAACGATAATGACTCGCGATTCTAGGTAGCACACTTTTCCTATTGGAGAACACCCACTTAACTCATCAGTAACACCAAGGTAACACATCGAGATTAATTATTAGATGAAATATAAATTCACGCAAGGAATATGACACATAGCACTTGTTCGATCGACGCGCAAGACATAGGCCTTATACACGGGAGAGATAGCACGTACCGCGCGAGACACTTACGAATGCCCGCACAAAGAGGAGACGACGATTACTCGTCTCCGACGATCGACGGCGACACATCGATGCCGAGAGAGGTAGCAATCGGGGGAATAGATAACACAGCTACTAGGTAGCTAGGGGAGAGAGAGCCGCGCTCGGCGTGCGAGCGCGAAGATAACTGATTCCTTATTTTCTGGCCCTTAACAGGTAAACTCATTACCGTAGCCTTATACATAATCAACCAATCCTAGATCAATACGTCGATAGCCGTAGTGGGGTGGTTGTTCGCCCAGCGGGTGGCTCGGTGCGTGTGGTAGCTATCGTATGGGGGTATTCTCCGAGTATAGAGAGTGACTCAACAAAATTCGCTAACCGAAATTCGATATTCGATAGCAACACGAAATCTCTAATACTCATTTTTGGCAATTCACGCCAACGGGTTCGATCATTACCCGCTGACCATGACCTTCCATCTGCAAACCGTAATTAAAAGATGAATCTAATTCATTTGGCAATTCACGCCGTCGGGTTTGATCACTACCCAAGGGTCATCACCTTCCAACCGTAACTCAAACCGTAACTTAAACGTAACTCAAACGGAACGTAAATTTCCTATACCCATTTTGGAGCGTCGGGATTCCACCGAACTTCTTAACCTTCCCATACGAGTCGCCGGAAGAGCGGGTTGTTGATGCATGACGGGTGACAAGTAATGTCTGCCGCTATCCTCGTCATGATCAACACTCTATCCACGTAAACCCAAACACTTTTCCTCAACCATAACTTAATCCAGATACCAAATATGACCAAAAACGTAACCGAAACTTATTTTATTTATTCCCAAACGTAACGGTCAACCTTGTGACGTTAATTCCAAAAAATAACGTCACAGTACCTTGTATCTTGGCGGAAGGCAAAAGAGGGAAGGAAGAGGGAATGCTCACACCTATCCTAAAAGGAGACGTGCCACTATCGACCTATCACATCGACCATCTTGGCCCGATGACATCGACATCAAAGATGTATAAACATTTATTTGTGGTTGTAGATGGATTCTCGAAGTTTGTATGGATCCATTCAACTAAGACGACAAATTCCAAAGAAGTGTTGGACAAATTGAAGAGTCAGCAGAAGATCTTTGGAAATCCGCAGCGTATCGTTAGCGATCGTGGCTCGGCGTTTACGTCAAATGATTTCCGAGAGTATTGTACCGAAAAAAACATCTAACATGTCTTGATTACGACGAGACTGCCGAGAGGAAACGGTCAAGTTAAGCGGATAAACCGCATAATAATCCCAATACTCACGAAGTTGGCCCATGAATCCCCTGATAAATGGTATCGGTACGTCGATAAAGTACAGGATGCGATTAATAGCACGGATCAAAGAAGCATGGGCTCCAGCCCGTTTGAAGTTCTTCTCGGAGTCAAGATGCGTCAGAAAGAAGACATCGAGTTACGAACGCTGATTGAGCAAGAGGTTGTATCCTTGTTTGACCAGTTCGAGCAGTTACGCGCAGTCGCTAAGGAGAACATCGCGAAAATCCAGAAAGAAAATAAACAGACACATGACAGAAAATGCAAGCCGGCGACACAGTATCGTATAGGCGATCTGGTAGCCATCAAGAGAACGCAGTTTGTCCCCGGTCTGAAAATTAAGAACAAATATTTGGGGCCGTGCAAGATCTCACGAGTAGATGGACACGATCGATATGAGATGATTCGTCAAAGTGACTGGGAAGGTCCAAGAATCACAACATCAGCTGCCGACCAGATGAAGTTATATAATTATTATTCTCCGGAGACCGGAGAATGATACAGGAATGGCCGAATGTGGGAACGGGCCCGCGAGGCTTGTCCCACGCGGCTGAACTCGCCTCACGTAACGAAGAAGCGTTGAAAAAACAAAAGCAGTCGAAGTCGGAGACGGGCGGAAGAAAGAGACGCTCTGTAACGAACAAATAAATTCAATTTGTTGTTCCGTTTTCATACCCAGACATTTTGGCATTCCTTTATTTATTTTGACTCCAATGAATCCTACATGTATCTGTACACGTTATAAGAACGAATGTATTCAAAAAAGAAAAAGATTGTAAAGCGTCTCAGTACGAAACTCCATCGTATGAAATCGAACGATTTCTGAACAAATAAACAACTACTACTACTATCAAGAGACGCGGAAGCGTCTCGAAGTCAAGTACAAAAAAAAAAAAATCTATAAGTCGACGAGACGCTACCGTGTAAGCCTACGCCAAAATGCCGGAAGTGGGACCCGATTTTAAATTAAAATCGTTCGTTCTTCCAAACCTACGAGTCAGATCTAATTTCTGACCGAATTTTGTGATATATATTCGATATCAGCTTTCAAACGCGCCTAGTCGCGATTAAATCCGTTTAGCCGATGTCGAGATATCATGATATGAGCTTATCGTTTTTCCAGATTTTTTCGTTCAGTCAACTGTTACCCGTGACCCTGTTACCACCGTGAATTTGTCTCTTGTTACCTCTGTGAAGTCGCTCCTTGTTACCACTGTGAACCGTTCGCACATGGGTAACATTAGGCACTCACACAGGCAACCAAAATTGTATCCGCGATTGGCCGACGCACACGGGAAGTATCGCCGAGCGACTCAGCCGTGTGCCGTTGTCTGCTCGATCTCGATCTATCGAGTTAGTTATAATTCTCGTTCGATTGAAAAGTTTTCGCGGGTGTGATTCGATGTGTTTTTAAAAGTTGAGGACGTTAACGCGATTAACACGAGTAAATGCGTCCTGTTGTTCCTAGTTTGATTCGGATTTCTCGCACAAAAACTCGGAATCTCTTCGATCAGCTCGTTTGGCATCGTGTTGTTAGTCGCGCGTTAATTTGACTAACCTATTATTTTGGGGAAATTTTTGTTTTCACGATTTTTATATTTGTTAATGAACGTGAAAGTTTAAAAAAGTGAAAAAAAAGTTTTGTAACCAATGTTTTTTACGTGATTTGTGATTGCCGGCACATGAAATAACCTTACATAAAAAACCAATGCTAAGGAAAATGTTATGAATCACGATTAGGAAATTAAGAAAAATATCTTTTTTTTGTTTTGTTTCTTTTTCTACTGTTCTCAAGATCAAGAGAATATTCTTGTCGAAGACTCGTGTGATTGTGTACTTCAAGCGCTACGAGATGTCTACGCAGACAGCGTAGAAATCATGATTTCTCAGCAGGTTCGTTATAGTATTGAGAAAATTTTTTATCGCCCTGTGAGAAAAATTGTAGAAACCTTTCTCCGGTTATCTTGACGGAGGAATTATATAGGCTCTTTCATTGACTTTCACGATAAGTCAACTCCGCCGGCGCTTCCTTCGGTTCTCGTTACGAAAGAAATTTACCATTTTTGGCTTCAATTCTCCGGATGAGAAAATTTGTCTATTTTTTGTGGTTCTACACAGCGCATCGAAGAAAATAATTAAGTATTTGTTTCGACCGGTGAAAAATATTACAGAAGCGGATGGCAGAATTCTTTCGTCGAGAGAGTTGTTGGAACGGAGGGTATCGTTGTCTCGTTGCGAAAACCAAAGGAAGAGGCCAAGACGACTGAAGACAGACATACAGTTCTTTCGACAAGAGAATAAAATATTTCCTCGATAATGTAACAAATTTTGCTAAGGTATATGGATTTATTCGCTACTGTCTTCGGATGTTTTAAAGATATCCATATCGATTCTCAATCGCTGTAATTTTACTAGATAGATATATGTTTATTTTGCATGTGTAGGAATACAGAGATTCATAATGCAGGGGAGTCTGATGAATACATTATTTAGTGGCTTGAGAGCGTACATCGCGACTACGATAACGAAGCAGGGGGCGATTTATGAGCTAAAGCGGTAGATCGGTAAATTAACATAAGAAACATACTCGTTTGGAACGCTTATGTAGTTAGCAGCGAATCGCGCAGCCTGAAACAACTAGACACAAGATAGAAGAGCTTTTTCAAACTTCCAATATCGTTGCTGTTTAGGATTGCAACAAAATTCTCGTGCACGCTTAGATTATTGTTAGTTCTGCTAATGAGAAAATGTTGTCGGAACGGTTCAGTGATTTCGCAGTACAGTATAATATGTTCTAATGTCTCGTTAGCTTCGATCCTGCAAAGAGTACAAGTTTGTGTTGGGTCGTATGGATGGATAGCACGGTTTATTACATATCTGCGGGAATGTTTGGAAGACAGCCTTATCTGCATTTTTGCTCTGATGAAGTCGATGACACAGTTTAAGGGATGGAATATCGTGAAATTGTCGCTTACGCTTCTGTGCAATCGAAATTGATGGGAATGCGATTCTGGGTACTTTGTAAGGTCGGTGTTGATGAGCTCTACCGCATTTCGGACGGACTGCTTTTTTATCTTCCAATGCTCGGCTGTTAAGTTGGTCCACAGAGAAACGTCATTCGCATCTCCTAACAGTAACTTGAGCTGTGTGACCCAGTTATACGAAGTCGACGGGGCGACACTATCTAGCTGAACCAACCGCTGTAAGCATATCCTAGGGATACGAGCTTCTCCCATTTCGAGGATTTTGATAGTCCAACCTAACGCGAGTTTTATAAGCCAGAGGGCAACGTGACTGATACCCAGCTCTAGTCTCATGGCGTATCCCGCCGTGCTCTTCGGTAATAGAAATAATCGTTTGAAAAATTCTAAATGAGCTTTGTCCAGGGTGTCGGCATATCTTAGACCCCAGACCGGAGCTGTGTAAAGCAACGTTGAGGCAACGACGCTTTTAAACAATTTCGTTGTCGCTTCCAAGGATTCGTTTTTTGCATTAGCCAATATCGATAGCACGGACAACGTGGCCGTCCTGGACTTATTAACCGCTGTTTTCGCAGGAATAGCACCTAACGAGGAACTAGATAGCGTGACTCCGAGATACTGGTATTCTTTCACCACCTCCACTCTTTCGCCTTTATATATGAAGTTTTTATCAACCTTACTGAGCTTTGCACCCGTTCTAAAGATCACGATTTTAGTTTTCAGCGTGTTAACGGTTAGACCATTATCGTCACAGTAACTCTCTAAGCATCGCAGTTTTCGTTTGAGGTCCACTGGTGAGTAACCCAGGACAACCGAGTCGTCTGCATACAGAAGCGATAGTAAATCGTACAGGCTATTTAACTCGACGCCTCTAAGGTTATTCGCCCGGAAATACGATGTCATGTGTGAGATATAGATAACGAACAACAGCGGGCTCAAAACCTCACCCTGGAGAACCCCCTCACTAACTTCAGTTGAGTCGGAAAAGCCCGAGCTCGTTTTGATTTGCAGCGTAGCGGAGTCGTAGAGTTTCATCAATATTCGAATAATTTTTGAACTGATGCCGAAATTATGCATTTTGGTCCAAAGTTTGTGTTGGGGGACCGAATCGAACGCGCGCTTAAAATCTACGAACAACGCATACGTCTTCCCACCAGCTTGTCTCAATCTAAAATGGATCGCCGATTGCAGTGCGAATAAATTGTCCATAACTGCTCTGCCTTCGCGAAAGCCGGCTTGCTCCTCCGGGATGAGATTAGCCGCTGTTGTCCATTTATCTAGTCTGTCGCAAATTATTTGAGTGAAGAGTTTAGTAATTGAATTGGCCAGGGCGATACCTCGATAGTTTGTTGGGTCAGCAACGTCTCCTTTTTTGTGCAGCATACATAATGTAACCTTAGACCAATTTGTAGGTAGTTCCTCGTCTTCTAAAATTTTGTTAAACAGCGCTAACAAGTAAGCGAACCACTCGTCGTTTAATGATTTGTAAAATTCACAAGAAATATTGTCAACGCCGGGCGCTTTTCCCGCTTTAGCTTTTGAAATGCACGCCGAGAGTTCCCCCGGAGTAATATATGCATCCAGCAGCGGGTCGATTGCGTCACCCTCAATGTTGATCGGAGGTTTTCTCGCTGGATATACCGTTTTTAGAAATTCATTCCACGCATTAAGGGAGGGAGCTTTCGGTTGCCTTCGCCTCGGCTTGCAGCTTTTTACCGCCGCCCAGAATGTTTTCGGGTTGTTAACGTTGGCAAAAGCCTCTATCTTAATAGCCTTGTGCGCCGTTTTCTTATTTTTTAACATTACTTAGTATTCCTTTTTGGCTTGCAGATATGAGTTTAGCTCGAATGAGTTGTATCCCGATTTCTTTGTAACCTTCAGCAAGTTGATTAGTCTACGTCTAGAGGCATTGCAATCGCTGCCGAACCAGGGCTTATTAGACCATGAAATGTTTACGCTGTTTCTTTTTGTTTTCATTTCCGCGGCGAAGGCCGCTTCCGTGATTGCTGATCGCAAGTTCTCGTATAGCTCGTTAACGCTGGTTTCCGCGAAGTTAATAAAAATACGAGTGGACGAGTCTAAGTTTGTAAGAAAGCTTTCGTGCCGCTGGGCTAACCACTTTATTCGAGACTCAGCAACTATGGCTGTACTTTCCTCCGACGGGACAGTTTCAAATTGCAGGGGATCGTTAATTATCTCGATTGTAACGGGAAAGTGGTCAGATCCGTGGAAATTCTCTTCGACTCTGAGATCGTTAACAAACTCGATCTTAGATGCAATAATCCATACTAGATCGATCGTGCTGCAGCCGTTGGAACTGGCATACGTATAGTGCGCGGGGCGATCCTCAGATGTGCGTCCGTTTAGCAGAACAAAGCCGTTAGAGGTAATGAATTCGAGTAACGGTGGTCCGCGGTCGTTCGAGGTGCCATCAAGGCTTTCTCTGAATTCATGGAGTTGCGTAAAATCGAATAATTCCGACGGCAGATCATCCTGGGCATCGACCCGAGCGTTAAAGTCCCCACCTCGAATGACTATATCGTTCGGAAACCTAAGTAAAATGTCATCTAGTGAGGATTGAAGAAGCTCTAATAAAACATTTATATCTAATGCAGGACTAAAGTAAAAAGATTCGATAATCGTGTGCCCAGATTCGCTCGCTATACGTATAAAACACCACCAGTGAGTCACTTCAATGATTTCGGCTTTGAGTTCGCTTTTCGCCACACTCACCAGACCACCACTGGCGCAGCCTCTTGTGCTATCTCTCGTTGCTGGAGCCCAAACGTTGAAGCACTTACTGAGCTGATCCGGGAGAGCACCAACGAGCTCCTTTTCGCACCAAGTCTCGTAGAAGCACCCGACGTCCGAGAAATCCTGTACGCTGTTGTTGGCTAAGTTTGAGAGACCGTGCGTGTTCCAGAACATTATCCTCGTGATGCATCGTTTTTTAAAGGAGAGTGTTGTCCTTGCCTTGGCGCTGCTGAGGCCGATCTTTCTTGCCCTTTTTCCAACCTCTGCGTGGTTCGATCCCAATAGCACCATTCGCCATCCACTCTCAGTCTCCTGTAGCCGATCTTTACGGTACAACCGTTCTGCTTGTACTCGCTTGCTTTTTTACGTATTTCCTTGTAAGCTTCGAGCTCCGTCGGCGTCAACTCGTGTTCGATGTAAATCTTCCTGCTTCGCAGCTTCGATTTCTGACGCATGATTATTTCTTTTTTGTGTCGGTTGAAAAGTTTGACGAAGAGAATGTTGAGATTGTTGTATGGTATGGCATGGTGTGTTAACCCCCGTCTGCAGGACAGTTGCCTATACAGAGGCCGGCCCGGGTCAGTAGCCGCTGTGTGTGTTTTAGTTTTGTGTGTTTCACGAGTTCGATTAGCGGGTCCCCCGCGCTGCCCTCTGGGCTTCCGCACTGGGCATACAGCTATCTAGAATGCCGGCCGTACGTGCTATCCCTAGAGATCGCGTCTGTGTCTCGTTTCGTTGCAACGTCGAGTGTCAGAGCGCGACTCGTTGTTAAAGACGTACTGGCGTACGACCATAGCTGGAGCTACGTCACTGCCCACTGCGTTACCCCGAGAGAGACCCAGGACCCGCCAATCGAACCCGAGGACAATCTTTAAGGCGTTGTCACTTTTCTGGACCTACTGTTTATTATACAGTGGAATCCGCAATGCCTCGGAAAAATCTTTGGCACTGGCCGGGGATCGAACCCGGACCTCCTGCGTGTGAGTCGCGCTCCGATCCACTCGGCCACGCTCACCCCACGTTGAGATTGTTGTATTTCCAGTTGGTTTCTCTGACCTCCGTGATGACATTCCTCAGTCCAAATGTCTCGAATAGGAAGTTGCCGACAGCCTCCATCGGAGAGAGCGCATCGCAAGCGAGACCTTTGATTACAATATTGTTAGCAACGGCGACTTTCTCATGTTCCTCCATTTGTCTTCTAAGCTCGAGGATTTCGCTGTTTTCTGTTACTTCAACACTCGCTGGACGATTTTCCAGACGGGACACTCTCTCGTTCAGTGCCGCGATCTCGACTCGCGGATTGATGTCCTGGATCTTCTCTTCAACCTTTCAGAACTTTTCGGTGAATTTTTGCTCCAACGATTTTAACGAATTTTCGTACCTCGAAGAGTTTATTTGTATCTCGGCACGAATTTCCTCCCTAACTCTGTCGATATTCTGGCTATTTACATGCACCGCGTCGTTGATTTTTTCCTCGATTTAGGATAATTGCTGCTGGTTCTCCAGTCTCATGTCGGCCAGCTGCTTCATTAAAATACTCAGACATGAGGAATCGCTCGACAGAAAGGTTTGATCCGGCGACGCAGTTGGCTGCGCGGAACCGCGTCTCTCGCGAGCACCCTTCGTCTCTTGCGCTGGTTCATTGGCGCCAATTTGTGCATCGGGATTGTTAGCCCCGGATGGTGTATTTATCTGCGTCGGAGAATGCACTATACGGTTGCTTCGTTTGAATGGCGAGTCGACTGTGGCTGTGTCCATCAAAAAGAATTCTGCCTCTGTACGCTTACGCTTAAGTAGATCTTTAATGTTACCTTCTGAGCCGCTTCTGACGCCGAAGCGAAGGGAATCTACTTTGCTCGGCCTGCCGACTCTTCACTTTGCCTCTGTTGCGTTACCCGATAGGGGCGTGCTGAACAATTCTTCATTATCCCCGTCGTCGATAGGAGCCATCGTTATATTATCGATGGTTGATAACTCGTGAAGAAGATCGCGCGTAGTCGCGCGCGAAGGCGATAGTCCAGGCCCAGACAGTGCGTTGCCCGAGACTTCGGATGGTGCGCCCTCCAACGTTTTTAAAGCCGAAGTGCTCGGCCCAAGAGTAGTGTTGGTAAATTGTGCGTCTCCAAGCATTCTTTGTGTACAAACACTAACCTCTTAAGTACGAAGGGAGATTTAAAGTCCATAAAAAAAGTACCACAACACTCACGGATACTGCCGATTATATACTCAGCGGATAGTTCTTCTGTTCGTCTCTATGATGCAACCACACAGGACTTATTACGAGTATTATATTCGCGTTTATCTTGGGTATACTAACTGGCGGCTTCAGGACACGTGTGCTTCGTATTTAGCTCAGAACAGAAGCCCCCCCCCCTGTATCTTTACTAAGAAAACTAAGATTATTGTTTTTTTAATTTATAGAAAATAATACTAATTAGAATGATGAAAATCGAATCAATAAATAATTGGAACTAAAAAAGTAATTACTATTATGAATTTTATTTCAAAAATCGCCATTTTAGTTTTCATGCTAGATTTCAAAAATAAGTGAAATCTGTGAAAAACTACTTTTTTTTTTCAAAAAAGTGAAAAACGTACGCCAAGTACCAAAATGATACAAAAATAGTTAGTTTTAAGCAACTGCCATTGAATGAAATAAAAAATGAGAAAGTAAATCACACGAGCCAAGTTTCAATAAGTATTTTTGAATATCCAATGTTAATGTTCATAATTAAAAAATCGTATGATAACTGAAAAATAAAATTAAAAAAATACTTGGTACGTCCATCGAATACAAATGGAATGCTTCATGCATATAGGCAAAAACGTGCCGAGTATTTTTTTAATTTTATTTTTCAGTTATCATACAATTTTTCAATTATTAACATTAACATTGGATATTCAAAAATATTTATTGAAACTTGGCTCGTGTGATTTACTTTCTCATTTTTTATTTTATTCAATGGCAGTTTCTTAAAACTAACTATTTTTGTATCATTTTTGTACTTGGCGTACGTTTTTCACTTTTTTGAAAAAAAAAAGTAGTTTTTCACAGTTACTAACTACTTGACTACGGGATCTGAACGGTAACCGATACATGAACGGTACGATAAGCGGCAATACTTGAAGATCGTTGCGATCGCTACTCTCCGTTCGAAGCGTGAAAACAAGGCTCTACTCACTCAAACTCAAACTTTTACACGGCACAAAGTGTTCCACCCTTGCCCGGACGAAACTAAAAACCTCCGCCTGTTCTCCAACGCACCAAACATCACCATAAAACTTGTTGAGAGTGCCGGACTTGCACCGGGCCGTTGCGTATTCGCAAGGAAACCTCGTCGAGACTCTCCCCTGTTCGGGTAAGTCAGTACTTCGAGATTCGCACGACCGAATAGTTCCGAGGTCTCGACTAACTGTAACTAAAGAAAACTGAACTCAATGTATGAACTGGATATGGAAGATAACGAAACTGCATATTGTGACAGGAGTTTTTGATCTGTCAATGTCGTGGCAAATCCGGTACGACTCCTCGGCAGTCCGTAATTGGTAATAAGCCGAAAAACCTTTGTCGCGCGCTAGACACTTCGACACCTCGACAAACTATACTTTTGACGATCCATAGTAAGGGCTCACGCTAGACGGAGAGAATGTCAACGACTCTACGCGTGAGTAAGAGAGAATAATCATAGCGCGTGCGTGCGATACGAGATCATCGAGTCGATAGGGTCGAGAGACGATCGATGTTTCGTCACTCTGCGTGGGGACTCCCTGAATAAAACTTGAATTATAAGACGCTCTGCGTAGCGTAACGTCCGAACGACGTACAGTATTGTAGTGTATACCTGTGTGTGTGATTCCGCCTGAGTCGACTAGCGAGAAGTCAAGCCTGAGTTATGGACGAGTAACAATCGAGGATCGAGATTTTGTGTACGAAAACTGTAAGTCGAATCTGAATATATCTTGTGTGGTATATAATTGCTTCTTTCTCCCTGCAATTCATTTTCTATTCCTGCAATTCCTTTCGGATCATCCCAAGTACCCTACTCTGGGGTTATTTGTCTCAAGTCGTGTATATTTATTAGTGAATTGTTTATTCGTAACGGTTGCTGGACCGGACCAGCTGGCGCCCAACACGTCGAAATTACTCGACGTTTTTAAATTATTTAGTCCACAGAGCCCCGACAGCCTTGATCCAGCCGCGTCGGGTCATATCGACAATCATTTCGTCGAGTGTGGCGGAAAATATTTGTCTTAATATAGAAGAGCTGAATCGTACCGAAAGTAGCGAGAGACAATAAACGAGACCTATAAATCCGTGATTTGCGATATTTGATGTTTTTTTGTGGTTTTTGTGACGATAATTCGAAAAATCACGTCACACTGGATGCTATTAAATATTGATTTGTTTTTTTATGTTTCAGGTTTCTTACGGAGTCGACGACGGGATAGCGACGCGCAACGGAGTCGACGACGGGACGACATGAGCGACGGAGTCGTTGACAGCGAGGATCGACGAGCAAGGGTAGAGTACGTACTTAGTCTAAGCTTGATTTAAATTATTTACATGTTTTTTACAGTATTTTTGGTTCCAGGTCCGCAAGAGAATGGACGTTTTCTGTAGAGAAGAGTATGTGAAAAACGCGCGTACGTCTAGCGGATCTGGTTTCGGGATGACATTGCCCTCGACGGAAAAGTCGTCGGAAAAACATTCAATGATTTGACCAATATCATCCTGAGGAATCTGGCAAGGCCGTCCTTGTATTCGAAGAGGCTTTAATTTCCGGTTCTTGCATGTATTTTCGAGTTGTCGAATGTTACCCCTCTTGGCGTTTTTGGGGTAAACGAACCTTTCGATGTTCTCGAAAATTTTCGCCATTTCCGATATGTACCGAGTTACCGAAGTGTTTCGGCCAAACCCATCGCTCTCGTAGCATTTTCAAATTGATAGATATCGGCCTCACCGTTATATTTCTCGCGAACGTTTTCGAACTCAAGCCGTTACATTTTCTTTATTTCACAGACACACACATTCACACAATAACACCTGTACATACAAACACAATCATACTCGCTCTCGTCCGAACGGCGAGAGCCCTTGAGCAGCGCTCAGTGTCACAACAATATCGAGACGATTCGCACGCGTTACTCGGAATAAAGCTCTTCTCAAATCTATCTAAACGTGTCGTGAAAGTTTCTCTCAATCTCCTCAAATTTTCCCAACTCCAACCGCAACTATCCACAGTGTTTTTGAGTTCTCGCTACAGTTTTTGGTCCTTCGAGCCGGATACTGTGGAAAAGTGCGGTATTAGTAAAAGAGAAAAGTGTGAAAAGTGCTCTCGAAAGATATTAGCAAGCCGCGCGAGGTAAGAGTTAACGGTAGCTCTCTCTCACTCTGCCCCGCGATGCGCGCTCTCGCTGTCGGTTGCTTAGACTTGCGGGTTATAGCAAGACCGATAGATACGCAATCGTGCTCTCGTTATCGCGCTTGGACTCTATGCGTGACTCGGGTAGTCGCGCTCTCGCTGCCGCTCAACCGTTCAAGCGACGTCGCCTCGACTCTCTCTCACGCACAGTTACGCGTATACCGAACTGTCGTATCGCGCTCTCTTGTATCTCGGGACGTTCGTGTACGAAAAGAATTCGTTCTCGCGCTTTTCATTGCAAATTCGTTCTCGTGTCGTGCTTTCTTGTGAATTTGCAATAATTATATATTTAATAAAATGGCAGCGCCGGTATCAGCCGTTACCGCGAAGCAGGCGAAACTTCGCGGGTTAATAGTACGGGCAGTTGCAAATGCGAAAAAACTAGAAACAAAGAAAAGGACTCCTGAAGCGATTCAAGCGAGAATCGACGTTCTCGACTCGAATTGGAAAAAGTTTCAATCGAACCACGAGATGCTCTCGGTGTTAAAGCCAGATGAACGTCTCGCGTTGGACTATTTTACCGGTGAACAGTATGCAGAGTGCGAAGAGGAGTATGTCGATGCGAAGGGTGAATTATGTGCGTATTTAAACGAACTCAAAAAGAAAACCGAACAAGCATCGGGTAGTGGAGAAGCCGCACCTCGTGCGAATCTCATGCCGAATACTCGGCAGCTACCGCGAATTAATTTGCCGCGTTTCTCGGGGTTGTATCGTGAGTGGCGACAGTTTCGTGACCTCTTCACATCAATGATTTCCACAAATCAAGAGATCTCGAGCGTGGAAAAAATGCTATACCTCAAGATGAGTGTGACAGGTGAAGCGGCACAACTCGTGATAAACATTGACATTACCGGTGATAGGTTCGCGCGCGCGTGGCAAGTTCTCGTCGATCGTTACGAGAACAAACGAGTGCTGATCGATACGCATCTCGCTTCGCTGTTCTCGATTCAAAAGGTGAGTCAGCAATCGGTGTCTGAGTTAAAAGCGTTGCTCGGTAACGTGCAAGAGGCTCTCGGTGCGCTCGCTTCTCTCGGATGCCCAACGGAATCGTGGGATTGCATTCTCGTGTATGTGATTTTGCAAAAACTCAACGCGGATTCTCTAATCGATTGGGAGAAACAAATCAGTCCTTCAACTGACTCCGCGAGCTATGCAGATCTCGAGAAGTTCATCGTAAATCGTGTACGTGCTCTCGAAACAATTGCACGCAGTGCTGAGCCGCGAAAATCAAAACCGACTGTTCCTGCTGCGATTAAAAGTCAAACATCCGCGAAGTCGCACCAAGTTACCGCCAATCAAACAAGTGACAGTTCGGCAGCTAGTGCAACGAGACTCGCTCAGCTCACGTGTGCGTTGTGCAGTTCTGCGCACTACATTTCGGCGTGTCAAGACTATCGCGGTAAATCGGTTGAACAACGACAAGAATTCGTGAAGCAGAAAAATTTGTGTTTTAACTGCCTCGGTCCGCATCAATTTCGAAATTGCCGATCGGCAAAACGCTGTCGAATCTGTGGCAATACGCATCATACAACGCTGCATCGGTCGGGTAACACAGCGAGTGCGCAAGCTCCCGCCACGCCGAACGCTCAAGCATCGAGTTTGCAATCGCAACAACCGGTAACCGTCGCTCCCGGGAGCCAAACACTCGCGCCTCCGCGTCAAGAAAATCCGTTAACATCGGCATCGACTCATCTCGCTCTCGCAACGTCAACAAAGTACTCGCCTGTATTGCTCGCTACCGCTCTCGTCAAAGTAACATCGTGCTATGGCGAACAATACGAAGTTCGAGCCCTTCTCGATCAAGGCTCGGGAGTCTCATTTATCACGGAATCTCTCGCGCAACGTATTAATTTACCGCGCAAACGAGTCTCGTTGCCAATCGACGGCATCGGTGCTCAACGCTCTACATTCTCGCGTGGGCTCATGAGTTTCGTTATCGGTTCTCGCGTCAATCCGACAGTTTCGCTCTCGATAGACGCGTACGTACTCGCGAAACTCACATCGTATTTGCCACCGATTCGCGTCGTTCAGAATCCATGGCCGCATCTACAAGATCTCGAGCTTGCCGATCCGGACGTCTCGTCAGCAACACAGATTGACTTGATTCTCGGAGCGGAAGTTTACAGCATAATTCTCGAGGAAGGGCTTCGAAAGGGCGGCCCCGGCAGCCCGATCACTCAGCAAACCGCTCTCGGATGGATTCTCTCTGGATCCGTCTCATCTGAATCAAGCTCAGACGATCGCTCTCGCCCCGCTCAAGGGTTACAGTGCTCGATCGATCACGAGCGTCTCGATCTCGTGCAGCGGTTTTGGGTTCAAGAAGAGCCAAACCTTGCAGAAAGAACAACATTGTCTGAAGAAGAATCACAGTGCGAGCCGTATTTCAGCGATACTCACTCGCGCACGCCGGAAGGACGCTACATCGTGCGTATTCCGCTCAAACGACGTCCGGAAGATCTCGGAGATTCGTACAAGCCTGCTCTGTTTGCTCTGTCTCGGCAAGGGAAGCGGTTCTCGACGGACATCTCGCTGAAATCTGCGTACTCGAAATTTCTCAGTGAGTATGAATCTCTCGGTCATATGACTCTCGCTCCGGATGCTGTCTCGCCGCCTCGAAGTGCGTTTTATCTCCCGCATCACGCCGTTGTACGCGAGAGCAGCTCAACAACGAAGGTGCGAGTAGTATTCAACGGTTCTCATCGCACAAATTTCGGAATTTCGGTCAACGATTTACAATACGTTGGGCCGAAACTTCAAACCGATCTCGCTGACGTTATCACTCGCTGGCGGCGGTACGCTTATGTATTCGCCGCGGATATCGAAAAGATGTATCGTCAAATCCGCGTTCACGAAGAGGACTGGGATTTGCAGCGCATCTTATGGAGAGAAGACGACGCTATCCCTCCGCTCTCGTATAAACTCTGCACGGTAACGTACGGGCTCGCAAATGCTCCGTATCTCGCGATACGCGCACTTCGACAACTCTCGGCTGACGAAAAAGAACGTTTTCCCCTCGCCGTGGATGTTATCCAACGCGAAATCTACGTGGACGACGTGCTCTCGGGAGCCGACAATATTCGAGAAGGTCGTGAGAAAATTCGACAAGTGAATGAATGCCTCAAAGCTGGCTGTTTCCCGTTGAAAAAATGGACAGCTAACGACGAAAAGTTATTGACGAACATCCCGCAAGAAAATCAAGAGCACTCCTCGCCGGTAACTTTGGAGAATGACCCTCTCTTTCGCGATCTCGGGCTGTTGTGGCAACCGCGATCAGATTCATTCGTGTTTACATCGCTCAACTTTAAAGAATCGTCGCGAATAACGAAACGTCTCGTGCTATCGCGTGTCGCGCAGCTATTCGATCCGCTCGGGTGGATCGCGCCTGTTATCGTTCGCGGAAAAATCTTCATTCAAGAACTCTGGTCAGCGAAGCTCGTTTGGGACGATCCGCTTCCCGAAGAACTTGCAAATCGATGGCGAACGTTCGAAAAGGATCTCGAAGAAATATCAACATTATCAGTGCCGCGATGGCTCGGTTTTCGTGTATCGTCACTCGCCGTTGAGCTCCACGGATTTTCGGACGCGTCTCAAGCAGCTCTCGGTGCTGTTGTGTATTTACGCGTACTCTCGGATCTCGGCGATGTTCGCGTAACACTCGTCTCCGCGAAAACTCGAGTCGCTCCGCTGAAAAAAGTAACGATACCTCGTCTTGAGTTATCAGCCGCGTTGCTTTTAACTCGTCAAATCTCGAGCGTACGGAAAACGCTTGATCTCGATGACGCTCCGGTACATCTGTGGACGGATTCCACAGTCGCGCTCGCATACATCCGAGGAGAAGCTCGTCGGTGGGTCGATTACGTGAGGAATCGAGTCACCGAAATCCAAGAGCTCTCGAATTCTCACTGGCATCACGTGCCAGGGAAGGAGAATCCAGCCGACTGTGCATCACGTGGATTGTCCCCTCGGCAACTTCAGGAAGAAACTCTGTGGTGGGCCAGTCCGCCATGGCTATCGAAGCAGTCGACTTCATGGCCCTCGTCGATCCCGTCGCTCGATCCAGACATCGCTCTCGAGGTTCGCAAAACGGCAGCAAACATCGCGAACAAAGGTGAGCCTCAGGAAATCTGGGATCTCGTAGAACGGTTCTCGAGTCTCAGGACGCTTCTACGTGTTACTGCACGGTGCCTCCGTGCAGTTAAAAACGGACGGCACGGCGTGGAAGTTCAATCCTCCGTCTTCGCCACACTTCGGAGGGAAGTGGGAAGCTGCAGTAAAATCTGTGAAGTTCCATCTCAAGCGCGTTATCGGAGACACCGGACTAACATATGAAGAATTTTCTACATTGCTCTCGCAAACTGAAGCAGTGCTGAACTCGCGGCCTCTGTGCCCGCTCTCGGACGATCCAGCTGACCTATCAGCGCTGACACCGGGACATTTCCTCATCGGCTCCGCTCTGAATACAATCCCAGAGCCAGCAATCATCGACTTGCCAAACTCTCGTCTGTCTCGCTGCCAACTCGTCCGACAAATGCTCGAGCAATTCTGGCATCGCTGGGGCACAGAATATCTCCAACACCTTCAAACGGTAACGAAGTGGCAGCATCGGTTCAACTCGCTAAAAATCAGATCGCTCGTCTTAGTCAAGGACGAACGATACCTACCATCGAAGTGGGCTCTCGGCAGAGTCATCGACGTCCATCCCGGTCGAGACAACCTCGTCCGCGTCGCTACCGTTCGGACGCAACAATCGGTATACAAGCGACCGATTGTCAAACTCGTGCTCCTGCCAGTCTCAACGAACGAAGACTACACAAAGAAGCAGCCGGTCTTCCGTCGTCACTGTTGCCAATCTCGTCAAGATTGCCAAGGCGGGCGGAATGTTTCGGCCAAACCCATCGCTCTCGTAGCATTTTCAAATTGATAGATATCGGCCTCACCGTTATATTTCTCGCAAACGTTCTCGAACTCAAGCCGTTACATTTTCTTTATTTCACAGACACACACATTCACACAATAACACCTGTACATACAAACACAATCATACTCGCTCTCGTCCGAACGGCGAGAGCCCTTGAGCAGCGCTCAGTGTCACAACAATGTCGAGACGATTCGCACGCGTTACTCGGAATAAAGCTCTTCTCAAATCTATCCAAACGTGTCGTGAAAGTTTCTCTCAATCTCCTCAAATTTTCCCAACTCCAACCGCAACTATCCACAACCCGTACAAAAGTAAAGAAAAGTAAAAAATTTTTAAGTTCCCAATTGGGACTCAGCACAAAATATTCAAAGGCCCCCTTAGAGGGTCGGTGACGAGGGGGGATTAATATCCCCTATGTTAACAATATTGGATTTGCCGAGGTTGGTTTTGTCGGAGAGCCGCGAGCCCGCAGCTCCGCTAGTAAATATCTATAGAACTTGGCTAATGATTTTTTCTTATATTCTGTTTTGAAGGGAATTCGTTTAGAATAATTGATTGATGTGTTACTTTTGTATTTGGCGTACAGTTTCTACTTTTTTGGAAAAAAAAGTATTTTTTTTCAGATTCTACTCATTTTTTACAATGGGAAAACATTGGAATCGATGTTTGGAATTATGTGAAAGATTTGTATCCTTCTTTTTTTAATTTTTGTAAAAAGAAGATCTCCGTCGATAACCTTTTTTCGTTCCACGGCCGATGCCAAGAGTCAACGGAGTCCTTCCTGTCGAAGAGACGATCGATGTGAAAGAGTTTACGGAGACCTTCTTGTCGAGACACAACCGATGCAAAAGAGTCGACGGAGTCCTTCTTGTACGGAGTTCTTACTCGGTCGACGCTTTCACATCGGTCGTATCGCGAAAGAGTCGACGGAGCCCTTTTTGTCCAGAGTGCTTACTCCGTCGACTAGTTCGCATCGGTCGTGTCTAGATAAAAGGGCTCTGTCGACCACTAAACGGCCACTAAGCGCGCACATACACAAGAGCACGTGGGCACGCACGTCGTTCGCGTTACCGCGAGAGTCTTCACGAGAACTCATGAACTGCACCGTCGGGGAAAAGAAACTTTTTGCCAGGCCCGTCAATCGTCGTACACAACCCGTGTGTTCTGCACAGTGATGTATTTTCGATGTTCACACTGATTCGTTTTCGTAATTTTCTTCACTTAAAAGAACATTATTGACGGCACTCACAATTTACGTAAAACAGGTAATCGCATAAACATTGAGCGAAAACCTTTCAATCGAACAAGGCTTGGAATTATCTCGATAGATCGTGATCGAGCAGAAGACGACACACGGGTGAGTCGCTCGGCGATAACTTCATATGTACGTCGGCCAATCACAGTTACAATTTTGTTTGCCTGTGTGTGCGTCAAAAGTTACCCATGTGCGCAAGGTTCACAGTGGTAACAAGGAACAACTTCACAGAGGGAACAGGTACCGGTTGCCTAAACGAAAAAATCTGGAAAAACGATAAGATCTTATCATGATATCTCGTCATCGGCTAAACGGATTTAATCGCGACTAAAAAAATCGCATTTAAAAGCTGATGTCGAATATATAAGAGAAAGATTTTGACAGAAATTAGCTCCGACGCGTAGTTGTGGAAGAACGATCAATTGTAATTCAAAATCGGCCCCACTTCCGGCATTTTGGCGTAGGCTTACACGGTAGCGTCTCGTCGACCCGTGAAAAAAAACTCGATCGTAACGGTACGCTTTTGGAATTTTACAGAACTTTGTTCCTCAGCGGCGCTATGTGAGTCTTTTGCTCATGTGAGTGCGGGGCAGGTGCTGTGAAATACGAAAACTGTTCAAGTTGATTCGAATTGTCAACGATTAATCGATTTTATTCAAGCGATAACGTTATTACAAGATATGATCAGACAAAAGCAGTCGCCGACGTCACCCAAGGTGGTCGCCGGCGCTGGCGCTCAGAAAGGAAACAAAATTTAAGGGGGTCTGTTCGCTGAAAAGCCAAGATAATGAATTCGAAGATAATGGCCGACGTAGATAAATGTCGATTTGATCTTCTATTCGAAAAATAAAAATTTCGTCGTTTTGTCTAACGAGAATTTCGACTCGGAAAGATTTTCTATTTTTTGGAGACTCAAGATCAACCGTGCTAAATCCGCGCGTGAGTTTCACTTTTTAAGGAGTTAGAGGGCGAAGTGATTTGTGGGCTCGCGAGCGCGACTTTTATACTCGAGTGCGGGAGCCTGGTATTGCATGAGATGACGTAATTTTAAACGCTGAGATTCGCTATCCTGTGTCATCTTTGCCCGGGGTGTGCTTATACGGCTGACGCAAGGTACGAATCAGAATGACGCGACACTCTGGGCGGCTCATTCTATCCATTGCGTCCAATGTGTCCCTGCAAATTAAAATTTCAAAAAAATTTCAGGACTCGCCCGCTACACAATAATGACGCCAGGGCGCTATCCCGCGTATTTGGTTATCGGTGCACGTATTTACCAGAATGTATGATAAGTGATCGATGTAGCGTGCAAAATGTAAAAAACGTGAGAGACAAAAATTTCGAACTATTCCAGTATGTATATGTTCGGGATTCCGCCTGTCGCATGGAGCGATGCGTGAGTCACGACCAATTCGAGCCGCGGCAGCACCTCCCAGGCTCTCTCGCACTCACCGCGACACGAGGCCGAACGGCTTCGGACGAGGCGACGGCGAAAGTGGCCATGTTTGTACACAGTCGTTACGTTCCTGTGTCACGCGCCACATCGTAAAATTGTTCTCAAGTATCTTTCTAACAAACTCAGTGCACTCATTGTATTCTCATGCGTTAAACTCATTCTGAGTTAATTACTTAGCACACTCAGGTTGTCGCATCGGTGCGTAATCGCTAATCAAAGAGTACAGCATCATACAAAACTCTGCTCAACACGTGGTTGTGCCAAGCCGCGTGCTTCGCGTGATACTCAGTGGCACACTCTCATCGACACTCGTCGCGGATTAATATAATCTGCGTGCAAGTGCGATTCATCAACATCTTCAACGCATTCTCTGTAATTTGTGATAGTGTTAAGTAAATAAATAGAGCTTCCGTTTCACATGAAAATAATAAATAATCATTCGCTCACGTTGTCACGACCCACAAAAAAACACCATAAATGATGTACAAAAACTGAGACAAGTACATTTACGTGAGTTATGATTGTCTTCGCAAAAAGCTGCCAAATCTATTGAAAACTCGTAACCATGTAATGCCAAGTACATAAAGTTTTCTATTTACACTTCCTGAACGTTTATTCAAGTTTCGTGACAATGAAGACCATGAATCCAAAACTCAATATTTCATGAACCAGCTTATAAAAGTAACTTGTCCGGTCCTGGTACTGATTGTATTGATTGTATTTTATGAATCTGACTCGAAGGATGACCGTACAAGTTACTTTTATAAGCTGGTTCATGAAATATTGAGTTTTGGATTCATGGTCTTCATGGTCACGAAACTTGAATAAACTTTCAGGAAGTGTAAATAGAAAATTTTATGTACTTGGCATTACATGGTGACGAGTTTTCAATAGATTTGGCAGCTTTTTGCAAAGACAATCATAACTCACGTAAATGTACTTGTCTCAGTTTTTGTACATCATTTATGGTGTTTTTTTGTGGGATTTAATAACTTTTTGTAAAGATCGAACGTTTTGTTTAAAAATGTTCAAAACACTACTTCCAATGTTTAATGTTTACTGTTTTGTCAGAACTACTTCTGTAAATGAACTTTTTGTACACCATTTTTAGTGTTTTTGTTTGAAAAAATTATTATTGGATGGGTGACCAAATTAATATTCCGATAGTTGGTCGAGTGCCTGTAGAAATCGAGAATCCGTTTTCTGAATTTTAACTACAGATTCATGATCAGTGCCCTCAAAAACCCTCGAATACCAAATTTCATTCAAATCGAAGAACTTTTTGCATTTCCGTCCGCCATTTTGAATTCTTGCATTTTGACTTCAGATTTGTAATCGGCGACCTCAAAAACCCCTGCGTACCAAATGTCAACCAAATCAAGTAACTTTTTGCATTTCTACCCGTTATATTAAATCCCCCATTTTGAATTTTTTGAATTTTTAACTCCCGACTGCCCGCAGGGCAAAAAGACGGGAGTTATGCGTTTCACTGCGATCAGCTGATCGAGTCGATTTTCGTTGTCACGAGTAATCTCGAGATAGACAAAACATTATTGAATGAAAATTGGCAGATTGATACTATGATCGATAGAGAATGCATGTCGACAAAGAAACAAAGATTAAGGCTAAATTCACATAAATACAGTAATTTTACGAAACACGCAGTCCCGTCATATCGAATGAGACTGTTGCTGCGACTATCGACAAGTCCGCAGCATAACCTTCGACTCCCGGTGGCTCGCAGGGCGCTCGATCTCCGTGCGGTATAACCTTAAATTCGCGGAGGTATAGGTCTCAGTGAAAACATCGTTTTCAAAAAGGATGAAATAAAAAAAATTTTCAAAAATTTAAAAACTCCCGACTACAAAAAGCGTGAAATAACAAATAGATACTGTTATGATATAGTCGGGAGATTTCCATACTCAATGACGAAACAATCTCTCGACTAAAACATAACAGTATTTATTTGTTATTTCACGCTTTTTGTAGTCGGGAGTTTTTAAATTTTTGTATTTTTTTTTTTTTGAATTCTGACTTCGGAATCGTACTCGGCGACCTCAAAAACCCCCGAGTATCAAATTTCCAGGGCATCGCATGTAAGGAAGCATGTATGCTTCAAACGGTTAAACGGTTACCCATCCAACTAATGGATTCTTCAATTTTTTGTTAATGATTTAATATTGATAATCTATCCTAGGGGTCTTCATAACGTTAATTGATATAATTAATTATTAATAATCAAGAAGCACGGTAACGCTATATACTTATATATAAGTATATTGTAATTTTCACGAATTGGGGTCGAGAGTGGGATCAAATTATTCGACGCCAATAAGGAAAAATGTCTTTTATTCCACCTGGATAGGGTTCGTGTACGGGACCCGCGCGAAAGAGTATCTCGAATTTTAATTAGTTATCGAGAAGCCTTCAGAGATTGTGTGGTTCTCATTGGTCAGATGGCCGAGGAACAATATCATCACAGGCTTGTTTCGATTGTGACGACGATATTAAATTTGGATCTTTTATTTAGTTTTAAATATTTTTGCTTAATTGATCGTAATTCTACTCAGGCGACGAAAGAGATGCGATTCCCGACTACGAGACGCCCGTGAGAGTGTGTGGTCTTGCTGTTGCGTAACCGCGTGCGTCTCAACTGCCCCGTGTGGAAACTCGGCTCGGGCAATCGTGTTTACTAACTTTGTAACAGGCGTTTCGGCAATCGCGACGATTCGAGGAAACCCTACCCTTTTTCTCGGAATATTAAAGCTCTGGCCGCCTGGCTCGGGAATTCCCTTGAGTATTACTCGTGAGGGACGCGTGAAGATAATTGTCGGAATCTTCTAATATATAACTCGAAGCCTAATTCTAGCGAGATAGAAGAAACAAAAGAAAGCCTGCCTTCCTAACTCGCGACTCCTCAGAAGATCGCGATGAAATCCGTGTGATTAGCACGAAGCCGGGGAATGCTCAGCGTGATTTATCGCGGTTTTATAAGTATCGAGAAATTCGGAAGAAAGGGTAAAGGACTTTTTATTAATAAAAAATTTAATAAGGAAGGATTGGATACCTAACCTTAAGGAGGGCGGGGGTGCCTAGCAATATCGTGAGTACGACGGCGCTATGCCGTATGGTACCCACGTAAAACAAACAATAACGCGTTCAAGAGGCCGAGGATGCCCAGCGTGGTTCGAGTAATCAAATCATTACTCGAATCGACAAGAACGTGAATTGCAATTAAGAGTTATTCCTTCCAAGTCCCAATGGAGGAATAAATCTCGTGAGTCCAGCGGTGATCCTTGGTTCGACGTCCTTGGATGACCGTTGATAGAGTTGAGCTCGATATGATGAATAATCGAAGAGTCAGTGATAGTACTGGGTAAGTAATGTAATAATAATTCTTCGCACTGTGGTGCCACGGGCTTTTATAGTCTCGGAGCGAACTCTCCCGAGTGGGGATGCCCGTGATGCAGATGCAACGGATAATTTCTCTTAAGCCTAGGCTGCAGGTGGGAGTGTTAACGAATTATTTTTCTTAAATCATCTTCCCATTTGCCTACTGTTTTGTGTGTATGGGTTCTCGATCCCAATTGTCGAGAGCTCAACGTTTAATCTTTCTTATTTTCGCGTCGTACTGGTCGCGCGATTCGGGCGGGTAGGCGTGTCCCTAATTGGCTTTGCAAATGTCTTGAGGCCGAGTGTCGCGTGCCTCGACGCTTTGTTTACTTTTGCGGCGCGTGATTTCAACGGTTCCTTGCTCTTAAACCCTAACGGCTTACATCGCTTAAATGTCTCGTTACAATATATATATACTAGGGGGGCTCGGCCCCCCCCCCCCCCCCCCCCCCCCCCCCCCCCCCCCCCCCCCCGCGTGCTTTGCGCGCCAACCCCCTGTCTTTTTTTCCTGTTCTCTCGCTCAATCAATTTTTTTCGAAGAAGTTTTCTATTTCCCAAATATTTTCAACTATATTAAAATGAGAAGGATTCCGTATAAAAAAAATGGTATACTTATATTTCAAAAGCTAATCGATATCTTGTGGATATACAAATTCTTTGGAATATCGTTTCCACACCACTCAGAAGTAAATGAAACAGCGTGATTATTTTTGTTGATGTGATGGCCCACCGAGGGGAGGTCGAGGATATTAGTACTAAGTGTAATGGAATAATTATCGAGTTAAACAATTTATTCCGGAAGCGAAGGAGAGTGAACGTCTTACAGTGACGGGACGTTGAGATGAACTGACTTGACGGCCTGACGGAAGTAGGGCTCTCGCCTAGTGTCGCACGTTACGCTCGGTGTTACTACGCGCGATAACACGGACGCTGCTCGCCTGCGGCGAGTGCAGCGGCCGGACCGTCGTCGTGAGAACACGGACGGTCGCACGGAAGGTGCTGACGGTTTCTCGATAATCTTTAGACTCGGATATACATCCGGTCGCGTTGCGACGCTAGAATTGGCGTAACTACAAAATACGGGAACCTTATATTCATTCAATTATTCTAACAGTTGATTAAAGTGTAAATTCATCGTTCATACTTCGTCATCGTTCAGGCTTAGACTATTTCGAGCCCAGGGCGGTACTTCGAATGTTTCGAGCCAAGGGCAGGACTTAGAATATTTCGAGCCAAGGGCGGGGCTTAAAATATTTTGGGCCAATCGACTTGGAATATTATGATTATGGAATTATGGATTATGAATGTTATGGAATATTTAAATCCAGAAGGGGACTCGGAATATTTCTGGCGTCCGCCTCCATAAGGACTCGGAATATTTCTGGCGGAAACCTCTATAGGGACTTGCAATATTTCTGGCCTTGGCCTCTTTCGGGATTTGGAAGATTCCGGCTGAGGCCCTCGCAGTGACTAAGAATATTTCTGGCCGAGGGCCTTTTACAGACTTGGAATATTTCCGGACCCCCTCTCCCGGGAATTCTCGGCCGTGAATTGTGGGTAATTTCCGTAAATTCTGGGTAATTTCCAGGAATTCTGGGTATTTTCCGGGAATCCCGGGTATTTTCCGGGAAAATTTGGTAATTTCCGGGAAAATTTAGTAATTTCCGGGAAAATTTAGTAATTTCCGGGAAAATTTGGTAATTTCCGGGGAAATTTGGTAATTTCGGAAACTTTTGGATTATTTCCGGGAATTCTTGGCCAAGAAGGGACGACCCGTCCTTTCCCGCCCCGCCCGTCGAGTGCCGTTCGCTCGACGCATTCTCACGCGATGCATTCCAACAGCGACAGCGGCCGGTATATACGCGACGCGTATCAACCCGCGCTTTCAACCCTTGTCGAATATTTCGGGCCAAGGGCCCCTTAGGGATTTATAATATTGTACTAAGCGGGGAGGGACGCGCGGGGCGGGGAGGGAGGTAAGGGAGGGAGGGGAGGGGCGGGAGAAGGGGGGGGGGGGGCACGGGCGGGAGGGAGGGGGAAGGGGGAGGAGGGAGGGCGAGGAGGAGAAAGGGAAGCTGAGCGAAAATATTCTAAGTCCCCCCTCTGAATTCTTGTACACGGCGGCGGCGACAGCGGCGAAATCTTTTTATATATATAAAGAGATATTATTAATAATTAATTATCTTAATATAATATCAATATCAATAAATTATATATATACTGGCAGTAAACAAACGTAAAGACAGCATCTGCGGCAACTTGCAGCGATATATGTATTGTGACGGGACGTTTTTTGTTTTTCGGGTCTTAAGAGCAAACGTCCGTTATATCACTCGAGCGGAACAGTGTGAACAACAACCGATATAGCTCATACGGTCAAGCCGACGCCGAGTGATATTGAATTAGGGTACGCCCTAGCGTCTACACTCTTAAAAATTTCCATTTGATTCAAGAAGATTCAGCTTGTATCAAACAGCCGATCTTCTTAAAATAACGTTAAATGGAATTCGTTTTCAGGCAAAAAAAAAATCCATTTCCTACCAATTTCGCTTGTTTCAAAAGGAGGTTCAGTTAGGCAAATGCCTGCCGCAGGCATATTATGTAAAAAAAAATGGTTCAGATTTTTCATGGGACGCGAGAAGCAATATGTCGAATAACGAAAACCAGTATCCAATTAAGAAACATATTTTTATTCAACTATAAAAGTGACTTACGTGTAACACACTAAATACGACAAACCATTGCCAGATGAAACGATTTTATTCATCGGCTCACAAGTTGGTAGTTTCGTAATTTCTACAGTTACATGTGATTCATCGGGTGCTATAGCATACGCATGTAAGTGTTCGTCGAATCCTAATGTACACCATCGCTTACACAGTAATAAGGAAGTGTTTTCCGAAAGCAAAATAATAATAGAAATTTCGACAAACAATGGCAAATCGTCTGTGTTCTCAAATAAAACAAAAAGTCCAGGCGCGTAGTGATAGCCATTTACCTTTACCCAATTGGTCTTAGTCACATACGCAGTAAGTTTAGGAAGGAACAGCTGAAAATTTTGAAAATGGCTTAAGTGAGAAGCTGGAATAATTTTTTTCGGACCAATTTTAATAGCTGTGTGTAAGCCCTCAGTTTCCGTAAAAAAAAAACCTGCAGATAGTTGGTGTTTCAATGCTAATGATAAGGGTAAATTCTTTCGATTTTGAGAATTTCTCGCGTATGACATTAATACTCTATGTTTCGCTTCGAATCTCATACACCATACGTTTACTAACGGTCCAATCTGCGGTAGTAAATCGGCATAATGCAACATATAGTGATGTTTAGGCTTTAGATTATTATCAGGAAATAAAATTTGGCGCTGTTGCAAGTACGTCGAAACTAAATCTTTTATAATCCATTGGGATTCCAGTTGAATCGACTTGGACATTACAACATCTATTAATTTTCGCATTATCAAAAACCATTTCCAACTGACTGTTCCTTCTGGTACTAAATCGCCAATAGCCAAGCTAAGATATTTAACCAAAGTATACATTTCCGATGCATAACAACTTATTGCACCGTTCTTTATGTGATTCTCAGAAATAGCCGGTGGTTTATCTCGTTGGTGCGGGCCATAATTAAAATTAAGTACCCGACAGTTGATCACGTTTAGTGTGAGATTGGTGACTTCCATCAGATTTTTTAGCAACAAAGCTACGTCGTATCTTAACACACCGAGAAAAAGATCGTGCATAATATCGCAAGATACGTTTTCTGTAACGTGGAAACTTTTAAGAGGATGGAAGATGCATTCACTGTTTATACCAGTAGCGGATACATTATTTTTTTCGACATCTATATTATAATTTTCACGGTTTCGTAATGGAGCCGTAATATTGACTTCGCGCTGCATAGATGTTCGGTCAGCTTTACAATAGCGACATGGGTAATTTGCACTGAAGCTCTCAACGAGACCCAAGGCACTATGGACGCCGAGATTATCGCCCACGAAAAGGCCCATTGCAAAATGAATAACGTGTGTTTCTCCCAAAGCTTCTATTTTAATGCCTTCATTCTCGAGGATTTGTAATTCGTCTACAAGTGGCTGAAATATTCTTTTATTCCCGAATCTTATTCTATCCGATGAATAGAAGAGAGAACAAATAAAAATCATGTCTAGTTGAGCGAGGTATATTTGAGGGAAACATGGCAGTGTGTAATATACCGCCCCTATTTTATTTTGGCCACTGTGAGACCCGAGGGGATTACCCACTTCGAAATCATCAAAATAAAAAAAAAGCGGCAAAACAAATTTTCCATCGAGTCGTTTCTTGATACTGTGCCATAATGACCCCTGGCAGAAATTTTTTAGTAGTTTAGACGAACTTGATTCTAAATTCGTCATGTACTCTTTTGCTATGGACAAATTATCTCTGATTCCAAAAAAACGTTGTAACGTTGTCCGTAAACTCACATATTGACTATGTACACTAATATTTTCGAATGCATTTTCACGAGACTTTTTATCGCGTATCAGTCTCAAGTCTTCTCCAAGTAACATAGGAACGGGAGGAATATAAGAACTATTTGTACGTTGTACGTAAAGGTTACGCTGATACTCTGACGTACAATCGTTAAACGGATGGGCTAATGCAGAGAACATCCTGTTAATCGTACTAGTTCCCTCTTTATTATCCGCAGGAACATACGTGAGTACTGTATCTTTTAATTGTTGCAACACGTCTCCGCCGAGAAAGTTTTGAAACTCACGTAATACGTCATCGACAACGGAGCGTGGTAATAATTTTATGCTATGAAGTTTTAGTGATAACGCGAAAGAAGCGTCAGTTAGTCGGTTTTGAACTTCGTGTACCGTTGACTGCTCAACACGTGACGAAACGTCTATGGGATTAAGTCCTAACTGTACAATAGCTGGCGATTCATTATTGATATGAGTTGCATCGTCTATCTCTGAAATTTCGCCGATATTTGACTCTGACTATGTACCGAATGACTGCGAATGAATATTCACCAAATGATCGATAAAGTTCTTTTTTTGTGCGAATAGCCTGAAACAGTTATCCTGCCTACATGTAAAGGTGCTACAATCCGTATAGCCGTGATGGAACTTATAATGATTTACTAGATCGACGGCTCTACTCACGGTAGAACTACATATATGACAAACTAACATTATCGGTGATCGAAATTCGAATGAGAATGCAAATGATCGCAAATAGAATGCAACTAGAAAAGGCGACACAATTTTTTTTCGTAGCAATACGACGATTCACGTATTTGCGTGATTAAGAGATGTCGTAATATTCTTTACGATGGGGAACGACTTGTCGGAAGCCGTGTAGATACCAAACACGTATTGTTGAAGAAGCACCCATACGTGTTCGCAGTCTTTCGGGTATGACAAATTAAACATCATGTTCAATTTTAATAGCGCGTCCAGTGCTCGAAGTGGCGACTCCATCTTCCACAATTGATTGTCCAGACTTACGTATGACGATTGAATGTGAGCTGTATCTTCCGCAACTAAAACGATACACGGTTGAGATGACTCTTTCCAGTTCCTGTACCGTTCTCTTCGTCTGTTAAGAGCCGGTATCACATCGCCAACAGTCTGTTACAGAGAAAATATATGATCAGTATTGGAGAGACAGGTGTATCGATTGCATGTATGAACTCTCAAATATCTGTTTATTAAAAACGTGAAAAACGTTCTATATCTTCATAATTAACAACGTTTTCGAAATAAAATATTTGGTGATTATGCTCGTGAATTATCTACGTTTAACCAATACCTTAGTCCAGATCGTCGATGCTTCGGCACATTCGGAAATGGACGGCTTCTTCATACCACTTTTAGTTTTTACTTTTGCCGTCGGTGGTACCAAGTGGGGTAAAAGTAATATGCGAAGTCCGTCCCTATCGACATTTTCCGATTCAACTACCGATTCGTATTTCGTACATAACGCCTTACCAGGGTTGTTGCGAATGCAGGACTTTTTAATAGAGTACAAAGAATTAAAGAATGATTCCCACTTTTTCTCGAGAGCGAGATCGCTTTGAGGATACTGTTTCTTGAAGTCTAATTGTATCTGTAATCAATAATAATCAAGCAATTTTAGTATTATTCTCTGACAGATTCTATTTTAGAATCTTTGATACCGATAAGGATTTGTTATATGTTATTTACCAAGCGCGGTCCCAACGCTGATTTTAGTATTGGCCACTCTTGCTCCAAAATATCTGCGAGTGGTTTTTCCGTGAGAGATTTTGCTACTCGATAGGCGTGGGTTGCTTCCCAGCGATCTTTTACTTCATCCCATGGCTGGCGACCTTTAACGAGCCAGGTCATGTGGCATTTTACTTCGTCTGTACAAGAGAAATTAACGGTCAAATATTTGTCAAGTCATGTAGAGCATAGTTATGAATATGCACATGTCGACGTTCTTAATTCATTGCCATGCAAAAGAAAATTGTCACCGTCTAATAGAATATTTGAAGTCGATTCCTCATGTAACGGCTTGTGCGGTTTCGTGCCGATAACTTTATGCTTTCTCAAAAGGAAGAGCATATTTCTCCATCGATCTGGGAGCTTTCCTTTGGCATTCTTAGACTCGTTACCGTCTGCGTGTGGTGCGATGTAATAAAGATGCTAGATAAAATTATTGATGATTAAACTTCTGTAAGTTATTTATTATTAGTGGTATCGGGCGTGGTTTTAAAATTGCACGTACTGCACATTCGTTTGGCATCAACTCCGTAATAGCCGCACTAACGTTGTGGAAAAATTTTGTTGTTGACCTAAAAAAATAATTAAGTTCGCGAAAAAAAAAACTGGTCGGTGATATATCTGAATAGAGTTTTGGTTGTGTCTTCCGGAAACCCGAAAAATGTTATGGTCAGAATGTATACAAGCTATGTAAAAGAGACGTACGTGTTCATCGAAGCGTGACATCTATTTATTATTAAATGGGTCAGCGTATCTCTTGAAGATGACGACAATATCCCATTACTTTTGTACTCTCCCAAAATAGCTTCTCCCTCGAGCGAATCTTTTAATATTGTTTCAATGGCCTACGAATTAAGTTCGAGATTTCACAATATTCAATGCATTGTATTTATACTCCTATAAATAAATTGAGCTTACTTCTCGGCATATATTTTCCGGTGTCAATTTGAACGCTCTCGGAAAGTTGATTTGTTGTTTTACGGGACTTTCGACGTTCGCTATTCGGTCCGTTTCGGAGTGAGATGCATTTAAGCCTTCTCTCGTGTCCCTCGTCGTCAAATCGTTGACTAGTCGTTGGCAAAGTTTCTTCCTCGGTGGACCTTTTTCTTCGACGCTCGACTGAACCCTCTGTCGCACACGATGGTTTTGCGTAGACGCCAAAGTATTTGTTCCCGATTGTAGCGTACTTTGGACGAGTTGATTTCCATAAGGATTTTGAGAAACCGATTGCGCTAACGAACTGAGATCATCCAGATCGACAGTCTCACAGTTTTCCGCGAAATTCGGTTCAATCGTCAAAGTTGATAGCGATTCTCCGTCGGTGAATGACGCGAACGGCGCGTCATCATATAGTTCGAAGTCGGTTTCAATCTAGAGAAATATTTATAATTTTATTAAAGATAAATAAAAAGAATTATAACAGTGATGTCTTTAAGAATGCTGGATATAAATGTTTGTATAAGACGTAAGTAAACTATTATTCGTAAGTCACACTCCATGTACAAACGAATAAAAATTTTTGCAATAAAAGAACAATATTTTAAATATACGCAACCAAGAAAATTAACGAAAAAAATTAGTAATAGATGGTAACTTTCATTCAAAATTTATTAGTTAGAACTCGGTAAAATCTGTTATCGTTATTTGAAACTGTGCGAATATCTTAGGGATGCAACTGTATAAAACATTATTATTATTATTATTACTATTATATAGAAAATTCTTAAAGTTTTATGAAATTACGTGTACTGTCCAACGTCCTTAACGGCAAATTCAAAATCACGTAATCGAAATTAAAATCGCGAAACAAAATACGAAAAATTACCGCGACGCCTGAATCGATTGGTTCCCGAGATCTTAGCGTGTTCTTATGCTCCGCTATATAAGCAAGCAATGTTGCCATCTCGTTTTTATCGATACCGACGTTATAAAATAAAAAATCATTTTCCTGCATGTCGAGCAGAAGGGGCATGTCTACACCACAGTCTAAAAACACATAGGAACACATGCGAAGCCGAATGAGTAATCGAAGAATTTCTCACAAAAACAAAAAAAAAAACGGAAGAAGCAAAGCAAACAAATCTGACATTCATTAAAATTACCTTATATAACAATAAACGATAGTAATACTTCTTACCTGTCAATTTATCCGCGACGGTGTGTGGCAAACCGCATTGCTTCACAATGGCGTCAACCATTGCGATTCACGAGCCCTTATATTAGCAATTCGTATATTTCAATCTGGCAAAATATAAAATAAAATAAATCGTTAACCGCGATTGGGATGTCGGTACCGCTAGCGAGGAATATGCCATGCGGCCATGCTAGGCCATGGCGGGTTTTACTTTGAGGTTAGAAATCGCACTTAGCATGGAAACCAAACAACGGCTTAAAATGATTCCATTATTTCATGAGCTATTAACCTTTATACACTTGCTACGCTGCGTCACCGCACTTCGCACTTTTTGCTGCTACTAGTCACTCACGGAACGGCGGACGTAAATGGTTAGATCGTCAATCGTTTTCGAGAATTTCAGTTCCCACCTTCCGATCCCTCGCAACACAAGCACGGTTGCCATGACAATAACAACCGGCCGAAGAGATTCCTCTTGCGCCAAGCGGAATTTCTCTTGCGATAAAATTCTTGTCGTTTTCACGCAAGAATCACGGATTTTTGAATTAATCGCCGGTTTATTTGTATCAAATAGATTTCCTCTTGCCGTAAGCGGATTCGCACGAAGCGGATAGGTCTATTTACATCAATGGCTTTGTTTTTAAGAGTGTAATCGCTCGCGCTAATCCTAACGCGAGTTAAGAACAACTATCCGTTGGGGTCCGAACGCCTGCCCACTCGCAGATCTGGGGATCTCCAGCGACAAACGATGACGCTACTTAAGAGCGATTCATCGTTAAACATTTTAAGATTATTTAAAAATTTGAAAATATATTTCGGCCACGTGATGAATTTTCCCTTTCCCAAATTACATCACGTGACGAGAATCCTCGAGAGTATAAAAGTCCGAACTCCGAGGAATCTTGACCTTATTAGCTCATTACCTCATTCTACTCTAGACAGTCTACTGACTCTACTACTTCACTTATTCGTGCTTAGCACTTAGATTTGATAGTCGTGCTCTGCACAAAATCCTCTGTAATACAGATCCACGAGATTGCGTCTTGCATACGGCATAGCGCTGTCCAAGCCACACTCTCCGCTAGGCAACCCCCGGCCTACTTTCTTTGCTAGGCAATCCCCGGCCTCTTCGAATACATTTTCGTTGTTAATTATCGTAAATTTATTTTTCTGTTGTGATGGGGGGGTCAATTAAAACAATAATGCGGGGGAAAATGTACGAAGGTGACAAATAATCGTTTATTCGGAAAACAGGAAAAAAAAAGTAATAAAAATGAACTAAATAGAAAATGAAAGATAAAGCAAAATTAATACAACGGAGATTGTTACAACTGAATAATAGAAAGAATGACGGACGGTAATTCAACTAGCAAAATCAACTAACAGTGGGGAAGATAGGCGAAGGGCCTCGTGCGTGTCTCACGCCGCTACGCAAATGGCGGGCACGTCGAGGGAATTTTCAGGGACTCGGGACTGCTGAGATTCGAGGAAAGAATAACGCGAGTATTTTCGGTACACAAAACCGCTCGATCGGATTACGATATCTCGACAAGGGAAAATTCACAGGGACTTTTTGGGCGCCAGCTACCTTTCACGGGGTAACACCGTATACGCTGCGACAATAGCCGCCGATTATTCAATAGGGCTCGTGCCGGGCTCGCTCAACGATCTTTCGCAGAGTCTCAGGGGCGGGGACTGACCTTTCGGCTTGCAATTCAATACCTTCGGCTGATCAAAAGGGCTATTCGGGACGTCTCACAATTTAGGGGGCAACACGGGGGTAATTTTCGCATGATAAAACAAAAGCACCGACACGATAGAATAACACGGTACTTACGGTTAGGCTCACGCTCGCGAACACTCACCACGTGCACGGAAAAGACGACCACGCCGGCGGCTCGAGAGGCGAGAACACCGGGCAATTGTTCCAACGCGAGGAACGGAATAACTCGGGGCCGGGGCGAAGGGAATTCGATATCAACGGGTGGAAAAAATGATAAGCACAAGCTCACTCACTCTTACAGTGTCTCCTACGCTTTCACACTTGCAATAATTTCTTATTCTTATCGGGCTCTATCGTACACGTCTTATCGCTATGGCGGTATGATCCAGGCTGACGCTTGCCGGCAACGCTCTCCGTCTTCTCGGAAGTCTTCTGGCTCGTAGCGCTCCCGGATGCGTAGCGGTGCGAGAGAGAGGTCGGTACTCCGAACCGGTCGATAATTGCGCTCGATCGTCGGGCGACGTGGCAGATGGCGGCAGCGTGACGGTGTGAGTCGTCGCTCGTGATCGTTGAGCAACGGGTCGGGCAGCGAGCGGCGTTCGGGTCTCGAGTGCGTTTGGTGGCAGTGGCGAGCGGTAGTGGAGAGCGGGCAGCGGCGTGACGTCACCGCGTCGAGCGAACATCTCCCGTCCCGTTTCCCTGTCTCTCTCTCGTCTCGTTCGTTGTCGCTGCTGCTCTCGTTGGATCGTCGCGAGCGTTGCCGAGCGTTCGCGAGGGAATCGTACGTGGGAGGGCGGGGCGGGGGAATCTGTCGCGTGTCGAATGTACTGGGCTCCGTGGTGAGTGGAGCCATGGATCGGTTTTAATTAATTGTATTTCGTTACACTGTATTAATGAGAATTATGCCAAAAGTGCAAATCAAATTCTTCATTTCAATAATCGTATTTGCATAAACGAATTAACGCGTCGTAGATTCTATCGAGTCTTTTCAGTTTCCAATTATTTTCTTTCGAGTTATCGATTGCCAGACGCAACGATAACTAGAGCGCATTTCCGTGTTGAAGCAAACACGAAACCGAGATGATTCCCAAACACCGAGTTTCGTTTGTCGCATATTCTTAAAGTAGTATTTCAAACCATAGACGAGTTCCGTATCAAACATGATTTCGTATCGAGAAGTCCGCGACGACAATATAAGGATTAGTTCGGAATCAAGTACGATAATCCCCGGCGACGCGGAACGCAATAGAAATCACCGCATATCGGCGATGAATAAACGAACTCGAGTCTCCAGAGTCTATTAACTGTCGCTTCTTTTATTTTGAGAATTACGTCGCGAACAGGTCCGGCTCTCCGAGAAGAACAAATTAATAAAGTCATTTTCGCGAATTAACGAGATAATCTCGAAATCCCGGTAGCAACGTGAGCAGTGATTTCAAGTTTCGCGTACGACAACAAACGGCACGACACGCGATTAGTCTCGGCATTCATACGCAAACTTTGTCAACAAATCACTTCGGTAGGCTCGAAACCTCGCGGTCCTCGTTCATACGAGCAGGGATTACGCAATCAATTAGCTCGTACGTAAATTCGAGCAGTGCCGAAGGAAAGAAAGTTTAGATAACCAGGGTAGGGAATTCCTTACCTCAGGAGTACATTTAAACTTCCTGGAAAGTAATCCGGATTTCCAGGAGACGTGTTCAATTCTCAGAAGACCAGAGAATAAAATCCCGCGACACACGTGCGATTGCCGCAGCTGATTCTAAAAGGATTATCTCTCGCCTTCACAATTCCCGATTCGTTGTCGGCCAGTTGCTAAACACAGCATCAAGCTACCGTGGCGCACACATCCGCAACGAACACGGACGATCAATAGCAATAAACTCCGATTAAGAGGAAAGAAACGTTTTGACACGATTAACGTAGCAGGAAGTTGTACAATCAGTTTCTATAATCAATCCAATCATACGAACAAGCTGGTGATGAAACAATGATCTCTGTCACTCACGATCAAATGAGAACAGAAAATCTGAAGCTTTATTGAAACAACACTAAGTTGCGCGTGCGGGCCCCGAGGCGAACCCCAGTCGGCAAAACACGTATTTACCAAAAGCAGCAATACCCCGTTGCGGCAACTAAAGCCACAATTTGAAGAATCACAACATAGAGTACAGTGTACGCCAACGGCGTCGCTGAAATCTAACTAAAAAGCAATATGGCGGAACACACTACGGCGATGGGGGCCGCCATATTGTGTGCGGTGGAGACGACCACTGAAATCGTGTTTCTAGTCGCTCAAGAAAACATCAACCGAATTTTCACATACACCGATATTCTACAAGGCTGAAATAAATCGGATTTCAAAGAAAAAAATTTATGAAAAATTAACTCCTGAACGTTTTTTATGCATGACGTCCTCATATTTAAGACAAAATGAAGATATTTTTAAACCGGCCGAAAACGACGATGTTTCGCGTATAGGAGTCTTGTCGCGTCTGTCGACCGTCGTCGGTACAGTAGGACGTAAATGTACTTGTCTCGAGACGCGACCGGGTCTCTTGATCCTTCAACCATCCCGGCAAAATTTTCACTCGATCATTCTCAAACAGTATGAAATAATCCTCCCTGACGGGAAAGTAGCGCGTATGGAGGAGGCAGCCGAGTTCAGTAGCCGGTGCGTGTGTAAACATAGTGTGTTTTTCTGTTTCGATTCGCAGGCATCGCACGTAACCGTTCAGTGTTCCTCACTGAGCTTACAGGTAATTGAATGTTGCCCGCTGCATGCGATAACTCAAGAGCCAGCACCTCTGCTCGACTCGCGGGGCACGCATCGAAGCGTGGGCCCATAGTTGTCGATTTACCGGCGAAGAATCACAGATGGAGACACATCACCGACTGCTGCGTCTCACAGCGAGGGGCGGGCCTGTAATAGTATCCGCGAACTCGCTTTTGTAGGAAGTCTTAAAATTCCAGCAGACGCCGCACTGTTTGGAGTTACTGATCCGAACGCCGAAAAACAACACTGGGTGTAACACGGTGGGGGCACTGAAGCGGCATTTCAGAAGCTGGTGGATAAGGACGGAAAAGAGCAAAAAGAGGGGGTCGAGGGACCGTCGTAATTCTGTAGGAGGATGTCAAATATTTGAGGCGCACTGTGATCGACGCTTGTAGGGCAAGCAATTGGTGAATACGAGAATGTAAGAAGTAATTGCAAGCCGTATCAATGATGACCTGACGAAGGAAATGTGACGAATGGGGGGAATTGTGCAGTGGGGAACGCCGGGTAGAGCGGAGGGGGGTAGAAAAGGCCGAAAAGCGAAGGGGGGTGGGGGGGGGGGGGACAGCGTCGTGGTGCTGAGATGCGTGGTGGAGGGACAGGTACTGTAAAGTCGAGTAGCTGGAAGTGGAAGCAGCAGCCGGGACGAAGACGCGAGAGGGTCGAGCAGGAGTGAGACGCGGAGAAGCTGCAACCGAAAGAGCAATGGCGGTGAAGGACAGAGAGGACAGACTCTCTCTCTCTCTCTCTCTCTCTCTCTCTCTCTCTCTCTCTCTCTCTCTCTCTCTCTCTCTCTCTCTCTCTCTCTCTCTCTCTCTCTCTCTCTCTCTCTCTCTCTCTCTCTCTCTCTCTCTCAATGTGCAGGAGCACATGAAGAAAAGGAATGCAAAGCAAAAGAAAAAAAGTGCATAAACTGTGTGAAAATGTGTGAAAAGTATAAAGTGACAGAGGGAATAGTGGACCATGCTGCAACCGACTATAATTGCCCAGTGTACAAACGAATAACAGAAAAAATCAGCAGAAACGTGCAATACACGACAGAATAGCAACTAACAACGAACAATAATCAACACAAAAAAACGGACGTCAGAAACAGAGACAAAAACATTATCAAAAATGATTTTCTACTCTACTTAAACGCACAAGGACTGAACACACACAAAGACGAAATAGAACAAATGATTATCGAAAGAAAACCAGACATAATATGCTTATCAGAAACGCACAACACCGAGGAAACTGATGACATCGAACTTAAGATAGAAAATTATGAAACCGTAAGGACAGACACAACAAACAACAGAACGGGAGGACTGATAACATATGTGAAAAACGGTATAAGATACAAGATAATTGTAAATAAAAATTATGAACAGAATGGATGGATACATGTAATAAAACTTGGAGGCAGATATGATGAAATTATAATAGGCAGTACGTACCACTCACCGAGCACAAGCGACGGTAAATACATAGACTTTATTCTGAAAGAATGTGAACTTATTGTAGATATAGGACATTTGATACTAACAGGAGACTTTAATATAGACGTGAGCAAAGAAAACCACTACTCAACAAGATTAATAAAAAACCTCGAAACGATGGGATTAAGGCAATATGTACATAGACCGACTAGAGTAACATTAAACAGCGAGACAATAATAGACTTAGCTTTCTCAAATTTTATAATAAACACTGAAGTATTAGACACGCCAAAGATAACGGACCATAATATAGTCAAAGTAGAAATTGATAGATTAATTGAATCAGAGAACAAAAAGACTGTATTTTATAAACGTGACTATAGCAATTTTAATGAAGAACAATTTAACGTAGTATTAACAAACAAAATGGCTAAAGCAAAGGAGAACATGAATATAGAGACTGATACCATTGCAAAAAACACAATAAAATGTATAAATGAAACCATAAACTTAACAGCTCCAATGGTAAAGAAAGTTAT